>JANIIA010000191.1:31072526-31083459 GCA_027478495.1 Erythroxylum alaternifolium | reverse complement strand
AAAAAGGAATATTCTCAGCATATTCTTTTATACCTTTCATTAATGATTATTAAAATTACTTTATAAAATTAACCCAACTTTTCTTTTTATGTATTTTTATTCACAATATTATTATTCTTGTTATATTTTTATGTTAATAAATAATAAATAATAAAATTTCAATTAAACTATAATTGGTTGTATTTTTGTTTATTTAGTTCTACTGCTTGAGTATTAATATTCATGTATCTGTGTTTTAATTTAGTTTGATTTTGTTTGTAATTTATTATGTTATTCGACTATTAATATAAATATATTTGTGGTATACTTATTTGAATTTTTCTAATGGATATTTTTAAAAAATTTGTTTAAAAATATTTATTCATAAGTAAATAATTATAAAGTTATAAATATATAATAAAAATGTTGAAATATTGTTTAAATTACAAAATAAAGAATGAAAAAAATTAGAAAAGATTGAATTAATGAAAAAAGAAAGGAAAAAGAAAGACAAAAAAAGAAAAACAAAAAAAATGAACAATAATGGAGGCTGCTACAATGCCCTTCCAAATTTAGAGGAACATTGTAGCATTCCTCCAAAATGGAGGAGAAAATGGAGTTAGATTGGAGTGATTTTTTCCTCCAAAATGGTATTTCTCCTCCATTTTGGAGGTGGGTTGGAGATGCCCTCAGCATATGCTCTACATTTGGGAGTTCCTATATAAAAACTAAAAAAACCCTAATCTATATTTTTTTGCTAGTCATTAGCCGTTCTCGCCTCTTTGTATTTCACTTTGCTCTCTTCTCATGCTCTGTTTTTCTTCATTCTTATGGTTTTCTTTTTAGCCTCTTATATTTTCCATTTTAATTTTCATTTTTAAGAGACAACACACTGAAAAATAGCTAGTAGTGAAGAGATAGAGGACGAAATCAACATTTCCGATTCAGAAGTGGTAAATTCTTGTCCTCCTTTTCTCCTTCTTTCTCGTGGTATTGTTAGATCGTTTTTTTTTATTTGCTATGTTTTGTTTTTTTGGATTTCTGTTTTTCGATTCAGATATTTTTTTTGGCTAATTATATTGTTTTATTTTTTCCTCTATGCTAATGTTAGATTTAGGCCCAACAAAAATTATAGTTATGATGAAAACTATATTCTAACAATCTGGATGACGATCAAAGTGGACCAAAAAATTGATACTCTGAGCAAGTTTTTTCTAGGTTGGATCTGGTTGCTTAGTTCAAAATTTGTTTCATCTGGTTTTTTTTGAAAAAAATTTTGCCAGGATTAGTTCTTTTGTTTACTTTCATGACATGACATAAAGTGATTTTTTATTTTGTCTCTATTTTTTATATAAAAATTTCGTATATATTTTTTTAAATTTTTTGTGATTTTCATTTTTCTAACTTTTTGTTTTCTTTTTAATTTGTGTAGAAACAACCAAACACATCTGCATCAGTAAGCAGTACAAACACTAAAGAAAAGCGTAGGAAGAACAGATCTGATGTTTGGGACTACTTTGAGATCCTAGAAGAAGGTACCTACACTAAACCTAAAGACGATGACTTTAGAAAAGGGAAACGTATTGGTTGTTACAAAATATTTATCGTAGATAGTAGATATGGAACATTAATTTGAGACGTCATGTTAAACATTGTTTCATTCTAAACAGAACACATTCTGATTTGAAGCAAATGTTTATCCAATCTACACTAACTAGTAGTGAAATGTCATTAAGGACTACTAAGTTAGATCAACAACTATATAGGGAAGCTTTGGCAATGATGATTGTGCAATATGAACTACCATTTTTGTTGGTTGAATATGATGGTGTTAGAAAGCTCCATTCCTACCTTAATCCTGATGCTAAACACATAACTAGAAACACTACCAAGGGTGATATTTTTAAGTTGTATAAGAAGACTAAAGCTTCTATTGAAGAGATGCTTAAATCATTCCCTGGTCGAATATGTCTTACTATGGATATGTGGACTTCTTTGACATCAGACTCCTTCATAGCAATCACTACTCATTTTATTGATAAAGATTGGAAACTCAAGAATCTAATCCTTAATTTTTCTCATTTACCTCCTCCCCATAATGGTGTACTCATTTCTGAAAAGGTTTCTAAATTGTTAAGCAGTCGGAATATCACGGAGAAGATATTTACCATCACCATGGACAAAGATAAAGCCATCGATGCTTTTATTGAATCTTATAAGAATGTCTTGAATGTAAAACGTGTGTTGATTTTAAAAGGTAACTTTTTTGCAAGTGTGCTGTGTAGCCCATATGTTGAATTTGATTGTGGTGGAAGGGCTAAAGGAAATTGATGTGGGAATATTCAAAGCTCGAAAGAGTGTTAAGTATGTTAGAGGTTCAGGTGCTAGGCTTAAGCATTTCAAAGAATGTGCTAGAGAATTGGCATTTCTTGTAATAAAAAGCTAAAGCAAGATGTAACAATGAGGTGGAACTCTACTTATGAGATGTTAGAATCTATTCTTTTTTTATAAAGATGTGCTTAATCGTTTTGCTAGTGTTGAACCTTATTTCACCCATTGCCCCACATTTGATGAATGGGAGAAATTTGAGACTTCATGCAAGTTCTTGAAACTCTTTTATGATCTAACTCATTTGTTTTCTAGTAGTAAATACCCCACTGCTAAGCTTTTCTTCCATGGGGTTTAGGCTATTCAATCAAGATTGGTTGAAGAGTTTATGAACCTGGATCCTTTTATTAGTTCAATGGTACAAAGAATGAAAGTGAAATTTGATCATTATTAGGAAAAAGTAATTTGATTCTTGCCATTGCTATCGTTTTGGACCCTCGCTATAAGATGAAGTGTGTAGATTTTGCTTATTCTAAGATCTATGGAAAATATGATAGTGTTTTGAGGGTTAAACAAGTTAGGGATGATCTTTACGTACTGTTTGAGGAGTACAAGACAACATTAGGAAATTCCAGATGTCAAAGGGTGGGTTCAGCAAGCCAAGTTGATCATTGAGGACAATCTAGCTCCCAAGGTATTACTGATCCATACTCTTTTGTAAGTGTCATGATATTTTTACTATATGTTAGTTTAATTATATTTGTACAAGTTTTTTATTTTATTATTAATATCCACATGTATTGGTTTGCTTTTTAAGGATTATGATGAATACGAAGGTGATCAAGAGTACTTAGAGGAAAAATCAGAAGTGAATTTGTACTTCAGGGAGCCTCCCATGGATAGGAAACTAGATTTGGACATCTTACAATTTTGGAAATCGGTACAATATCGTTTTCCAAAATTGTCTAAGCTTGCACGTGATTTTTTAAGCATTTCTACAACTTCTGTGGCATCTGAATCAACCTTTAGTTATGGAGGTAGGGTTTTGAAACCGTCTAGATATTCATTGTCTCATGAAAGTATTGAAGCAATCATTTGTACTCGAAATTAGATGTTTGGATTAAAAGGTATGTACTTTAAAATTCTAAAATTCTATGTCTCTTTTTTATTATTTTGATTGTAAAGTATGTCACATGCTCTTTTGAAAACTATTTTTTTATTTTTTTATTAGTTAATTTTTTTCATTTAGAACAAAGTAATGGCGACATTTAAGGATTGATCGATGAAATGCTAAGCTTGGATATCAATGAGGCTATTTCATATGAATCTAATCAAGTAGTAGCTGATGAGTGGTAAGTTTATCATTACTTTATTCTAATTTATTGTATTAAGTTTTGATTGTTATATACACGTTAGCTAACTTGTGTCATCTTTTGTTTCTTTTTTCCTCAGATCATGGAGTCTTTGGGACATGAAGAGTGGGATATGAAGAGTTTGATGAAGGATTTGTTATTTCTTGCATGTTTTATTTTGTTTAAATTTGTAGTATGAACAATGTGGTTTATTAGTTTTGGATTTAGTGTACTGTTTGTGTCTTTGTGGCTTCTTGCTATAATTTTGTTGGAGAATTTGAATTTGGTGGTTACATTTTTGTTTTTTTGAATTTAGTTGTAGATTTACCATCTGTTTGGTTTGAACTTCAACTAGACAACCATAATTTAGCTTTCTTTGCTATAGTTTTTTAATTAGTTTTATAGAGAAAAAGAGATAGGAAGAAGATGGTGCAATTTAATGGCCCTTTGCTACTAGTTAAAATTGGACAAACTGGTTTCAAATCGGGTTAGGTGTTTTCCAATCTGGTTCAGTTCCGGATTAGCTTGGTAAAAAAAATGGTTTCAAACTAGTTTAAGATCATGAAAATTTTACCTTTATTTAAATTGTTAGGTTTGAAATCGATTTTTTGCCAGCCCTGTAAATAACTTCGTACAGGCTAACCTTTCACTGTTGGGAATATGAGGCCAAGTGAATACATGGCTGGAGGATATATTTGTCCCTAAAACTGTAAAAAGTTAATTGTCTGTTGCTCTGTTAGCATGTCATGATGTTCCATTCGTACTACGTCAAATAACTAAATAACTTGCCTTTCATAATCTATATACAGTCTGCTGTGTGTTGTCAAGTGGGATGGCCTTTGAGGCACCCATGCATTGCTTAATGACCAACTTATGTTCTTCTGTATAGATGAAGAAAGTAGTTGAAAGAAGAAACGCGTTTTATTACATAACAGCAACTTCACGGGTAACGACCTGGGATATATATATATATATATAATGTCTGACATAATTTTCATCAGACTTAGTTTTTGGTCGAGATCATGGAAAAGGGACTATAGGTGGGAGTACAGTGGAGGGGAAACTTCAGAATCCTTGCACCTCAGTGGTCAGTTCTTCAAATATGTTTCCATGGTTTAGTAAAATTAAGCCTTGAATATCAGAGAACATTTGTAAGAACTTAAGGTGGAACCGAGTTTCTGATCAGGCAAATGGATTGGCCTTCGTGTTTTACGCGCAATAATGACCGAGTTGATGATCTCATCAGTAGGATGAAAGACTGAAAGGACTTCAAAACCAAGAAGGTCATTAGGATCAATTACTGGGTATAGAAATGCTCGAGCATCATGTGCACTCCTTAGCAGCAGAAGAGCTCCAGTAGCCATGTGCTCAGCCAAGTGGTTAATGACCTGGAGTTTCTCTTCCTTGTTCATGCCCACGAGAGCTGCCAGGAAAACAACTTCATATTCTTTCAAGCTTGCTGAAACATGCATAATATCTGCAGTGTGGAAAAACATTCTCTTGGATAAGTCAGGATAAGATGAAATTAGGTGAAGGGCTTTCGAATTTGCCGATGGGTCAATATCATAGTTGTGAAAGTTGGTAGTCCTCAGGTGATTTGTAGCTAAAATGATTGATGTGAGTGGAAGGGGACCAGAACCAACAAAGGCTACCCGTTTAGGAACCTGAACACAAATATCATAAAGCATGGAAGACTCCAATTTGCTAAGTTTGACGTAATTGGAATAGTAAGGGAAAGCCATGATATGGTCAAGAGAGTTCTCATAAGATCCTATTAGGGTAGAGAAATGACTTTCTAAGAGACCCTCAGCTTTCCCACAAAGCTTAATTAGTTTGGACCTAATGTCTTGAGCTCTTGGATTCAATTTGTCAATGTCAAGGTCACATTGTGGTATACATACGAGTACTAGCTGGGTGAAGAGAGAGTTGACATGCTTAGAGGGGCTTAGGTTTTCTAAGCTTGCAATCTTTTCATAGATCTCAGAGACCTTCTCTATCAGCAGCTCCTTTTGGCAAACCATGGAGACACAAGCTTAGTTACAGAGCAGAAGTTGCAGACAAAATTGGTCAAGTGATCCCTCCAATGCTCCAAGGGAACTATTTATAGGGATGTGGGCTACAGAAAGTGATTTCTTCTTTCCCCATTATAGCAATGGCCATTCACGGTATGGCACGTTGAGATGCTATTATGTTTATTATGATGGTTCATTATGAGATTAACTGAAAATATTTCTTCGGGACGAGGAGAACCGCAAACGGCCCTCAGCCAAAACAAAAAAACAAATTCGTCCAGAAGAATATATATATATGTATAAAGCCCCCTTGATAAATTAATTTCTGATAAGATTACTATGATAGGATGTTGAAATCCAGCACAAGGAATTGCAGCTGAAGGAAGGTGGACGAGAGCCAAGCCAAAAGGAATAAATCCAAATAATCCCAGTCATGAAGCACTTACAGTAATGAGTCATGGGCACTACACAATTTTTTGGTTATGGTGCGTCTAACTTTTTACTCTTGGACGCCCCATAACCAAAACGGAAGTTTAGTTGACATCCAACTGCTTGCTGACACCTCATTTAGCGTATCTGATTATAATGGAAAACTCGGGCCTGTATTCCTGAAGTCTGTTGTGAAGGACTCTGGCTTACTATACGACTACTAATAATTCTTTGTAAAGCACTGTAATAAAGAAATACACCAGTCAAGCCCGTGAGCATATCATGTCGACATATTATGTTGTCATGAAAGCTTATTTTAAATATCAAATATGGTCTGCATATTTTACATTGGCTTTTCTCTTCCAAATTCAATAATGGGTTGCAACTCAGATCTCATTCCTGTCTTTGTGGTTGTAATTCGATTAAAGCTGTCCGCTCTTCATTCCTATTATTTAGATGAAAATATTTTCTTTTCACTCTTACTCTTGCTTTATGACAGAAAGCTGGACGCTGCAATTATGGTGTCACATAAACTTTGGCTGTATGTGGATGAGTTCTGAAACTTTGCAAGCATTTGCTGGTCTGGCTCTAACAGTCATCGAACAAAGAAGAAATGATTGAAGCAGAAGCTTGCTGAAAGAACTAACGTCTCACATTTGGCAAAGATCTTTCCTTATTTTTATCACGTTCTTACAATTTGGGGAAATGGGGACATTTTCTTTCAGAATAGAGCTTGGGAATGGACAGTTTTGCTTATTTGACTCAGTAAATCTAAATCAGATAAGAAAACTATATAGGCCTTGCAATCATCATAATAAATATGTAATAATACTTTTTGTTTCCTTAAAATAAATTAGAAAATACTACCTCTGAATAGGATAAATTAATTGTCCAAATGCAAACAAACTGGCAAGGATAAGATCCATGCTTTTCGGGTTCATTATATATAAATAACAGTAATAATAATAATGAAATCTGTTTATTAATTAAATTTCATCAATATAACTTTTCCATGAACTCTAACTTAATACTTTCAATAAACAGAAAAAATCGGAACGCATATATACTTGTCAATTCTCTTGCACGTCGCTCAATGGCTTCAGGATTCTGGAGGGCTCATAAAGAAGGCTAAAAGGGCTTGACCCAAATACGCAAAAGTAAAACGTTATTTTTCAGTGTTTGGAAACTCAGATCTTGATGTGGCAACTCACCAGACTTAAGACCCAAAGTAGGAGTTTAGCCCACAACCTCTTTCACTGTAAGGCGGCAGAGGGAAGCGGTTGCGTTTCATCTCTTTGTCTGATATGCCACATGGAACCACTTTATATTACCTGTTTGCCACTTGTTTCAACCTGAGAAGGTGTAAAAAAAGTCAACTACGTCTCCATTTATAGCTTTGAACTTTCCAAGCTTCTCTACCTCACAAAACAAAGTTAGAGAAACCGTTGAAGGGTGGTATCAAAAAAGATGGAGGAAAAGAGTGGAATGATTGGGAAGTGGTTGAAGAAACACCTTCACCTCTACGTTGCTGCAACAAGACACACTTTTATACTCAGCATTCGTGATGGGTCAGTCGATCTCTCCAATTTTAAGAAATGGCTGGTATGGTTCCTCTACTTTGATTATGATCTAATGGTCTGGGCACGTGTTACTGTTCGCCCATCTTTGATTTTTTCTGTTCTCATGTTTCTTCTGTGTTTGTGTAAATCCCGTTTGTGTTTTTACTGAATGGCATCTGATAAGAATGACAAAACATTTGATTGATCAGTTGATTGGAAAATACGTAGTGGTCCTTTTTCAGGTGTCACATGTACTCCAATGACGTAGCGTGGATTTTGCAACTTACATAGTGTTCTGTCGTTCACTGACTTTGGTCCTGGACACTGTATTGATCACAAATCATTAAGAGTTGCAGGCACAGGATTATATATTTGTGAGAGAGTTTGTCCCTTTTGTGGCTAGCGTAATGATTAAAGCTTCCAAGACTTCCGATGATAAGAATGATATGGAAGCTATATTGGGTGGTTTGACCTCTCTAAACGATGAGATTGACTGGTTCAAGCAAGAGGCCTCAAAATGGAGTATTCCACTCTCTCGCACCATTGTTCATAAGGCAAACGAGAATTACTGCATGTGCGTTTATCTCTTTGATACAATTGAATTTAAGAGGAGATAATTAGCTGATCACTTGCTATAACTGCAGAATTCTCACCTTTGATTTGTATTTAAGTGGAGATAATTAGTTGATCACTATCAGCGTTCTAGTGCTATAGCTGCTGAATTCTTACCTTTAATTTAGGTAGTTTAAGCTAACACTGTGTACTGCAAGTATTTGCAGGTTTCTGGAGAGTCTGATGTTACCAGAAGTCGAATATGCAGTGGCTATCACAGCATTTTGGGCCATTGAAGCTGTGTACCAAGAAAGCTTTGCCCATTGTCTGGAAGAAGATAATAAAGTCTCTCAAGAATTACAAGAAACTTGCAAAAGATGGGGTAATGAAAATTTTGGTCATTACTGCCTTTCTCTTCAAAACATTGCAAATCGCTGTTTAGAGATGGCTCCAGACCACGTTTGTGCAAGGGCTGAAGTAGCATTCCAGCGTGTTCTTGAGCACGAAGTTGAATTCTGGAACATGAGTCATGAAGGTGTTGGAAAGAGAGTAGATATTGTGTAGATGTTATGTTCTCTTGCCCCCTAAATGTTGATTGTTATACAATTTCCATTTTTTCTGCGAAAGAGTATCAATTGGTGATATACCTTTGTTGGAAAATCGGATCCCGACCGCAGCAAAATAATTATGAAACTTTTTCGCAACTTTTGATTTCTCAAAAATCAAGATTGATTTAATTCTATAAAATGATTCACACAAATTGTAATAAAGCAGAAGCTTAATTCGTATTTTATTACGAACTTGATCTTTATCTTATTATATCTCTCGAACCGTTTTCGAAACAGATCCATTTTAACTACCGTAGCTGCACAAATGTTTGGCCCCTAATGGTATTCACAGAATGAGTTGAGAGAACTTTGTAACTCTTACAGAGAAGGTTAAGCAAGAAATGCTAGCTCCATAGAGCTTAAGTCTATTTATAATAAGTTCTAGACACTTTGGTAATTTCATTAAAATTAAAATCTAATTTTAATTAAACTTTATTTAGAATTATTTGTAATTATAATTAAATACTAATTTTTTCTAAATAAAATTCAATATCTCATATTTATCCTTATTTATTAAATATCTTATATTTAATCATAAAGTTTCTAAAACTTTACAATCAAGCCCAACTTGATTAAATTAACTTTGCTCTCTTCATATCATTTCTATATGTAAAACCCATTAGGCTCCCAAATATGTTGACAATGATTATAAATTTTAATTCTAATTCATAATATGAATTGAATAAATTAAAACTCCTTTAATTTATCTATAATTCTTCAATTAAACAATTTATAATCATAGATCAAGATTGACGTCTAACAAGACATCATGACCACCCAAATATTAAGAATGTCAAATGGTTTTGACTAACCTTTTCGTGCATGATTTTTCCGTATAATTCAATTCTTTCATCATATAATGTTCCAATTAGGCATAGAACATGGAATTAATACTCTATTTTGAGTCCAATCATATTAGTTCTCCGCCATTAGCTTTCGATTCAATTAATGACATTAAACTATTTGCAAAATGTTATTTCACCTTAGTCAAGGATTTCTTGAATCAATATTAATCGAGAACAACCGAACATTCTTCCTAATTACTTGAGGGTGATGAATCCTATCTTGATCACATAACTATCTCTATACAATTCATACTACATCTAATGACTACTGATTGAACAACCCATGATTAAATAAGTCATAAATAGTATCAAAACGTAGCAATCCCTATATAATATAATTTTGATGATCTCAAGTCAAAAGATCACTTATACAATCATCATAATAAGAATTTCATAGACATATAAGTAATGTTCTAAATAGATTTCTTATATCAGGTCTGTCTAATGAACTTATTCTCAACAAATACCCACACGTTTGTTTAAGTATCCTTATACTTTAGCCTATGAGATCGACTACTTCCTTCATAAGGAAAAACAAAACATATGCTAGTCTTATACATTCTATTAATGTCCAATCTTAATAGAACAATGACTAAGAATATTTAGGGATAATACATAAATGCAATATAAATCTTATAATTATAATCTCATTAAAATTTCATTTGCAATGTAAAATTATGCTATGGACTTTATCATATACATCTAAACACGTAAAAGATAAAGAATACCTTTAAATAATTTGTCACTAATCTACAACCAAAGCGATTGGCTATAAGATATAAACCAACAATCTCCCATTTGCATTAAGCCAATTTTTTAAGTATTTCATACCACATCACCATATGACAATTATTTAACTACTATAATAGTAGTTTGATGAGAGAATTCTACAAGATTCTCTATTGTCAGCACTTGCTTAGGTCTTACAACTCCCATTTTAATTATCATCATAATTAAGAAAATTTGCCTAAACACATTCTTTGATCTTTAATAAGAGATTAGCTGCTTATACATGCTTAATGACTTTAATGTTCTACAGTACATTACTGTCTTGAACAATTCAGAGAAACTCTATCAAGTTCACTAAAGAACTTATTGATCCAATTAATCATTTCCACTAAATGAAAAATGTATTATGGTTCAATTAACAACTATTGCTTTATTGGAACCTTTCAAATCCGAAATGATATTCTTCTAAGTAAATAAACCTTAATTAGGATTTACTTCTAAAGTTATATCCTTATCATCTTGAACTCAAATATCAACTCA
>JANIIA010000191.1:30957006-30973739 GCA_027478495.1 Erythroxylum alaternifolium | reverse complement strand
ACGCCACCCTCGCGGGGCACGGATCCGGGTATCACTATCGATATCGGGTTCGGGTCTGGCGGAGGTGGGGTGTTACAAATAACCTACTGGGAATCTATACTTGATCTCTCGTTACACGACTCTATCGATTGATTCAATTCTCTACCTATCAATTCACCTAACTCCCGTTAGCCCAAATCGATGATTTTTACTTAGCTCGTCCTCTCAGTTTATTATCAATTTATTAAAAATATAATTTGAATCACAATTAAATCCAAGGAAAACACAATCAAATAAACTTTATTAATCTTAATAACTAAAAAAACCTCAAGGTGAGTACAGACATTAAATCAACACTCAATAACACTATTTCCAATGAATATCCCAATTTCATACTTCCATAAAATCAAAAAAAAAAAAGAAATGCTATCGTAATGGATCTCGGAGGCAGCGATTGCAGGAAACCACCTGTTCTAGGAAATACGTCGCGTTAAACTTATCTTTGTGTCTCTCTTCCTTTGTCTCCTTCCTCAATCTCTTGATCTCTCTAGGTTTCTCTCAAAATTGACGAGGTGACGCTCTCTTGCACGACTCTCTAGGCTCTCCAAAAACTCTTTTGCGCCTGTCACGTCATGTTCTATTTATTCTATGGAAGCCTTAGGTTAAAGTCGGGGTCAAAATGGTCTACAAAATCTAGCAAAAATTGAGTTTTCCTGTCAGCCCAAAGCAGGGCACGATCGTGGCCTGCTGTTTAACCTTTCTGTCACGATCATGGCCCAATGTGCACGATCGTGGCCTATGGCTTTAGGCAGAAACTCCTTGAATCTTTGTCGTTCTTCTCCGTTTATCCTGAAACACTAACAAACGCATCACGACACCTCAAAAATATAACATTTAACCTCAAAGACTTAATCTAACCCATAACAACACTAAAACACACAAACTAACATAATTACACCCTAAATGCACACACACCACTCAAATTCACACTAAATAAATAACAAATTCAACCCTAAAACATAATACAAAATACAACTACCAGATCCCACGATGAAGGATAATCTAATCCTAAAATCTAAGGCTAAACGATTTGCAGAAATTCAAATGTAACGAAACTAAATTAAGAATGCAATTCAATCAATCAATTCAATTCAATAATCAATCATAAAAATATTAACAAATTAACATTTACAATGCACATTCAATAATCAACCTAGGGAACTACCAATTAAGAGAAAGGGAAATTTTATCTATCTTTAATAACCTAATCGATTATGAATTACTAGATTATTGGTTCTAGACGGTCCTAAGATTGATTACTCTCTCTCGAGTTATAACCATTAACCTTAATTTACCCTAATCTGATTATGGGAATTGCAATCTCTTAATTAACAATCTATCCAAAACCTTAACTAGATTTGAAGTTGTCCAAAAACTATCGAGAACCTATGCGAAATCTTTTTTCTCACAATTTACCGATTTGATTTAATTCTTGTTCTATTAAATTACCTAACTCTCGTTAGCCCAATTTAATTATTTTTTCCTCGATTCACCCTCTCAATTATCACCGAATTACACAATTATAGAAATCAAATCACATTTAATCAAATTTCATTAAATCAAAGATAAAACCCTCGAAAGTGAGTTTAGAACATCTCAACATTCACAAATCCTATTATCATACTATTATTCCCAATTCTATACAATAATAAAAATGGAAATTAAACAGGAAATACGATTTGAATGGAGACCGGAGGCAGCAACGTTGACAAACTCCCGAAAGGTCTAAAAAATCCCTCGAAATGCAAAGTTTGGAAGTGGCCTACATCTAAGCCTTCTGTCACGATTGTGGCCTATTGTGCCATAATCGTGGGCTATTGTTTTGGCCAGAATGTCTTCCGAAACTCCTCTGTTCTTTGATATTGACCTTAAAATACTAGCAAACACATCAAGGTACCTCAAAAACATAATATTTAAGCCTAAAAGCTTGTAATAACCCATAACACACATAAAATACAAATAATTAACATACTAACACAATGCTAACCTAAACAAATACCAAATGATCGAATTAATCAATAAATGCATATCAAACTATGCCTTAAAACGTAATGCAATTTACACTTATCATATAGAATTCCTGAATTAAATTTAAAGGGTCTTTATTGGGAACCCCACAGAACTATAGCAGCATGTTATAATGGATACTCTTCAATTTATAGTTCTTAGCAGTCCCTCCCAAAAGTATGCACGAAGTGGTAATACCAATCACCGGTCCAGTATACTCCTTCATCACTAACTACCTTTTACCCATCTTTTGGTTAGTAATTTGATCTTCACTTTTGGGTTCTTCGTGATCATCTTCAAAGTCCCCTTAAAATTGCCATATACGATGTATGTTATCAACAAAAGGGATGGGTTCTCTATCTAAGGATCTCTTTCCTAGCATAAACTAAACAAGTGCACTTCCTAAAGTCCTCCTACCTTAAGCTAACTAAAAGTAGTGCTAAATTAATAACAAAAATCAAACAACACAATAAAACATGTTAGTTCAAAAATCACAATAAAATATTTTGATTTTTTTTGTTCAATCAATTAGTTACAAAAACTAAATAAACAAAACAACAAAACAACACAATAAAACATGTATACATGAACAAACAAACACAATCAAAATCACTTAAGCAAATAAAAAAATCAAAATTAATTCAAGATCAAAATACTAAACACCTCCCAGCAATGGTGCCAAAAACTTTTTGTGCCCAAAAAGTTCTAAAAATTACCTAGGCCATCCTACTCGTAAGTATACAAGGTAGTTGTAGTGATTATCTAGAGTCGTCTCCCATGGAGGTGAAATTGGTTCACTTAAATTAATTTTGAACCAAAAATAATAATAAAGCCAATCCTAAATATTCTATCACTATTGTTAACTGAAGGTCTTAAAAGAAAATCCCAAATTGGTCTGAAAAGTAAACAATTCAACCAGAAGCAAAGATGACTAGATTAATCAAAATGGAAGACTCTTAATAATTAATTTCACTAATTTAATCTCCTATGCTTGATTAAGGGAAACGATTTATTGATTGTCTTACTAAAATTAACAGTTGGATTTTATGATCAAATCAAATAATAGACTAAATCTAGCTTTTGAAGTCAACAAGTTATTATCTAAATTAATTATGAAAACCTGACTATTAATTATGACTTAAGTTAATATATTTCTAATTCATAACCTAAGAGTCTATAAGCTCTAGTTCCATATTAAACTAGAAACTATACTAAAATGATGCAAAGTTAGGTCATGCTATTACATCCATTCAGTTCAAAAACTATAGCAAACATAAGACAGCAACGCAATCCCTCAATCATGCATATTTGACCAAAATAGCTACATTAATCCTTAAGAAAAAGAGATCAGCCCATCATAGCATAAACATAGTTCATCATCTCTATACACTTTAGTCCAATCCCATGTTACTGTCAATAGAAGTATTAAACTAATGAAACAGTGAATACTAAATGAATTAGGAAAAGAAAACAAATAACAGTTGGTTAAGCTAACAAGTAATAAATTCAGTAAATAAACAAGAAACTAAGAAACAAATAAAAAATAGAATAATCAAACAAGGTTCGGGTGAGTGTGAAGACGATGGTCTCCTGCCCCTCTCAAGCTTCCCTCATTAGCACCCACCTTCTGCTTCAACTTGTTCTTACTAAATGGTCGAAGGCTTGCTCTGTTTCCAGCTCTCTGCTATGTTTCTCTCTTATTCACTAAATCTCTCTGTTTCTCTTCTCCTCTTCCCTTCTTTCTCTCTATCTTCCTCCCAAAATGTCTCTCTTTGTAGAGAATGAAGAATAAAGAGTGGAATGGAATGAATGATTCCCCTTTACTGCCACCCTCTCCTTCTATTTGTAGTATGATCCTGGGTTTAAGGTTTCGTGCCCTCCACCTTCACAGCTGCCACGTAATAACTAAAACAATTACAGGTAAGTGAAGGTGGGTCATGGACATGACTTACATGTCACAACCATGACATGTAAGTCATGGTTGTGACTTACATATGTACGACCGTACATGTAAGTCACGACTATGACTTGTACAACTTACATGCACAATTCTTCTTATTTAGCTCATGTCACATTCACAAAATAATCCAATTAAGATTTATACAACATTTATACCAATTTCACTCAATATATCTCACATTTGGATCAAAACATAAGGATTTATAACCAAAATCAAGATATGAAAGTAATTAAAAGCAATAGAAACTAGACATAACACTACTGGATAATTTTTTCTTTAACTACCAAGAAAATTTCTTCAGTACTATTTTCTTTTAGATATGAGGTTATAATAACTCCTTAAAGTAGTTTATAATATTATTTTCAATACTCTCTATGTTTGTACACCTTTTTCACTTTTCATCATAAAGCATTTTAATTTTTTTATTATTCCTTAGAGCTAATATTGAGTAAAAAAATTTTTGTGTTGATATCACATTCCTTTAGCCAATTAACTCTAGCCTTCTTTCTTAATATGGAGTTATGAAAGTTTAGAGAAAAATTGTATTCCTTTAAATAGGTAGCTTCCTGATCGTTCAGTCTAGGGTTAAGGGGAAATTTGTAAAAATCCATTTAAGCTTTCCTCAGTTTCTCCTTATCAATTTATAGGGACACTTGAGAATTTAATGTAGTTTCCATCTATGAGTGATTAAATCATATAGGTTTTCCAAACAATGTAAAACACGTAGGATATTTGATCAACAACTAATGATTCATTATAACTTTATCCAATTTTTTCCTTATAAAATAATCCCCTTGTTGCTTGTTGCTTCAAGTATAAAGATAACCTACATGTCTCAGATCCACCAGATTGGTTATTTGAGTGATTTTTTCTAGCTCTCTATCTACTCCTTTTATTCTAATTCTATTATCTTTGGCTTTCATTATAGATAGGATACACATAATCTCCTACCATAACCAAAAGACCACTAATTGTAGAGTGAAGGGCTTTGATATCCTCTTATAGTTTGACTCTTTGGAAAACATGATTAACAGCATATAGAATAAAAAGATCCATTCTATCAGTAGTTCTTTAGAATTCATAATTAAAGTGAATTACTTAGTCATAAATAAAAGTAGTCTACAAAATTACCTTGTTTGAGCTGTTAGCTATAATTTTCCTTCCATTATAGTGATACATATGATTGGAATGTATTCTCCATTTAGCTCCTACAAAACTCAAGCAATATTGTAATTAAGATAGTTTTGTTTAGCCTCGAATAAGCTTAGTAAAACATGATTTTCTCCATCACAATCTCCTTTATAATTTGCCTTTTAAAAGGCTCATTCAACCCTCTTGTATTCCATTTAAAAATGCTCATGCAAGAGTTTAGGTAAGAGCTTGAGGAGCTCTCAACCTGTTCTTTCCCTTTGATCTCGTTGATTTTCATTTCGTGTTTAAAACAACTTCACACTGTTACGTCAAGGAGACTTCACTCCTTCTATTGATTTTGATGAAAGTCAAATAATAATAATAATAGAAGAGTGTGTGAACTATTTTAATGAGTTTGTTAAGTGTGCAGATAAATGTAAGAGGCACAAATCATCAAGTCAAGATGATATTCAAGCAAAGTCATAAGAAGAAGTGAAGTCATCAGACGAAGCAAAATCATTAAACGAAGTGAAGTCATCAGACGAAGCGAAGTCATCAGATAAAGTGAAGTCATCAAACAAAGTAAAGTCATTAGATGAAGCAAATACATAAGACAAATTATACAAAATAAATCAAAACATTATAATTGAAGAACAAATTATAACGTCAGTTAGTTAGTTAGTTGGAGTTGATTACAGGACTCAACTAATAACTGATCTCTCAAGATTCTATAAGTAGTTTTCAAGAAGACTATTGGAGATTTAGAATATAAATATCACTTATAGTCATAAAAAAAATACACAATATACACAAGGCACCACCTTACAACTCTGAACCTTCAACTCTCAATTCTTTACATACGATATTGTAAAAAAATAGCTTGAGTGAAAAGAAGAAAGAAGAGAGATCAAGTCAACCCGTAACGTGAGTTTAGAAAACTCAAAATCTTTTTAGTGAAAAGGAAGGCTACATCCTGAAGAGGCTAAGATAGCAGATAAAGAATACTTTGAGAAAGAGACCTGAAAAGGCTCTAAAAGTGTGAAATAATACCTATAGGTATCATATTCTCTAACCCTTATCTCTTTAATTTAATATTGTTAGAAGAATAGATACTATTTTTGCTGTTGTATTACTTAAACGAATTAAGTGCGTTGTTTTGTAAATTGTCTGAATCTTTCAAGAAAATTAAGAAGCTTTTAAAGATTTAAATCTTAAATGATTTATCACAATTTAATCCCCCTTCTTGTGTATTCTTACATATTACGTGATTTATATAATAACAAGTGATTTGCTTCACACACTCTTTCAAAACTTTTTTTTAAAATTTTAGCTTCTTATCCCTTTAAATTTATTTTATTAGTAGCAATGATTGGATCCATTACATTGGTTGTCTCCTCCTATGAATTGGTGGCAATAATTTGTTGATTAGAGTTATTAAGTTCCTTGTCTTTAACTGCCTTCTTTTCAGTCACTATAGGGTTTCTTTCTTTCTTTAGTGTCTCAAAACTTGGATTATCTTCCATGTATCCCATAAGTTCATAGTAAGTTCTAGTTGTAAATATGTTTCTTTTAGGTTTCAACCTTCTATTGAGATTCCTAAGTTTCCAAAGGTAGGAAAGCTAAATCTCCATCCTAGTTAACTCACTAGTCTCACCTAATTTCATCACATGAATGATTTCAAAAAGTTCCCTATCATTTTGTGTTTCAACATATATTTTAGCATAGCATATTCTGTCGATTCAAGCAGTTTGAAAATCTATGGTAAGTGGCTTACTTATTAAGCTTTCCAAGTAGCTTAGTCCTTCTATTATCCAAAAGTCCAATAGGATATTGTGAAAATTGATCCATATTGGAATGGTGTCAATATTACATCTATTCCATTCCATCCTTGGTCTTTGCTTTTGTAGGAACATAGGCTACCCTCTAATGTGCTAAGGACCTAACTCCAAAATTTATGTTAAGTTATAATCATATGCAAACTTTAAGATGAAGGTGTCCTCTTTTGTAAGCATAGTCTTCTCTAAGCCTTTCTTGCCCCATTTATCCACAATCCATGCTTGAACTTATAAAAAGGAGGGTCTTTTATTCCAACGTAACCAACACTAACAAAAACTAGATAGTAGCTCCAACTTTTATCAACTCCAAAGGTGGGTAAGGATCCCATCCGCCAACACTTCCTAGTAGTTGCAGAGCTTGTCTCTTATAAGAACTACATCAACTTAATTTTTCCAAGAGTTGCTACATTGAGCTAAAACCCCTTCTACTACTTATGTCCCATTATGGGTTTTTTGAGGGGAGAATATCCTAGCACTGAGCAGATCTGGAAAATCTTCAGATTGCACTTGAACCGCCTTCCTCCTTCCAGTTTAACACTCTACCTCCTTTAAGTTGTAGCCCTTCCTTATATTGTGCTCTTGTAAGCTTACCTGTATCGTGCTCCTTCTATGGTTGGCTTAGAATTTGCTTCCTCCTAAAACTTTCCAATAATGGAAAACTATTGAGGGTAATTTGGAAACATTCCTTAAAAGTTTATCATAAGTACCATAATTAAAGATCATGATCTTCTTCTCTTCAACGAAGCATTGACTTGCACCTTGTACTTTTTGCTTTTAAAGGATCATTTTAAGGCCTATTTGGTTTCTATTTTTATTTATGGTTTTATGTTTTTGTTTTTAAGTTTAAGATAAAACATATTTAGTTGAGCTTTTAGTTTTTACTTTTGGTTTTCATCTCTTCCAATTTTCGTAACTTACAGAAACAATAAAGATTGGTTTTAGTTTTTAGTTTTTATTTTTCGTAATTTGATTTACCAACTAACTAAACATGTGTTCTTTAATTATTTAATATTAATTAATAATAACAACTATGACTAATATAACTAATGATTCAATTTTTTTTAATTTTATAATTAAGTTCATCAACAACAACAACGTCTTAGTAACCAGTGGAAATTTTGTTGTCGATAAACTCGTAGGAAAAAAATAAAAGATAAATATTTTTTTATAATAGTTTAAAAATATTTTATAGACATTAGTTCATAAATATAATTTTACAAATTTTTAGTTATATAATTAATTATTTAAATAATATAATAAAATTTAATTAATATTCACTAATAAACAATACATAAGCGAATAAAATAAAATTATTTACTGAATTAATTTATAAAATTAATTTATCTCTAATTTTATTTAATATTTAACCATTGTTTTATGTTTACTTATTTCTATTCACTCTTGAATTTCTTTAAAACATATAAAATATCATTATGAAATATTAATGAAATTTATGTTCTTGGAAAGTGGTAATTTTTAGTTTTTGTTGGCAAATTAGGTGTTTTAATAAAAAATGATAATCGATGAAAAACAATTAAAAGTGTATATTGTAGAAAGAAAAACAATACGCAAAAGTAGCCGTTATGTTAATAACTGGTCATTTGAATTTCAAAATCGAAAGTCATGGCAAAAGACCATATTCTCCATAAATTAGGTTAGACAAAGTTACTGCAATTTATGCGTAGGCTTCTCTGTCTCCTTTTCTGTTTATAGAGAAAATTTCTTTTCAAGATTCAAGAACTATAATGGGTAGCCTGAAAGAGAGAAAGATTGTAAACGAAGAAAAGACCAAAATCCCGGTTTTCGCTGTTCTGAAGAACGGTGCCATTCTAAAGAACATATTTGTCATCAACAGGCTACCGTCACCATCTTTGGAGTCAGCCAATCCTGTGGCGGATGACGAGAAACCAGACCTACGATCAGAAGTTTTGATCGTTGGTCGACACCCAGATTGCAATATCGTGTTAATGCACCCTAGCATCAGCAGATTCCATCTTCAAATCAGTGCCAACCCCTCTTCACAAAAGCTCTATGTCACTGATCTTACGTCTGGTAAGTTATTTTTGCATTAATGGTTTTAGTTGTACTTTTGTTTTAATTTCCTTATCCAGTGATCGGTGCCTATTTTTCAGTTTTGACTTGTTTTGAGTGTAATTTTCCTTTATTTCTTCTATAGTCCACGGAACTTGGGTTTCGGAGAAAAAGATCGAACCAGGGATTGCTATAGAGCTCAATGAAGGTGATACATTAAGAGTTGGAGGCTCAACCAGACTCTATAGGCTGCATTGGGTTCCTTTGAGCTGCGCATTTGAAAAGGAGAACCCATTCGTTTCGGAAATGAATGTCGCTATGGTTGAAGAGAAAGATGACGAAAATGAAGAAGAAAAAGAAATGGAAATGGCTCAGGTGAGAGCATTCACTGTTTTGAAATTGTATGTAATCCTTTTCTTGAGCCCGAGTGAGAATTTGTGGAGCCCTGAAAGTAAATATGTTAATGTATGAATCAGATTTTGAGCCTATTCCAGTCTTGCGTCAAAAAGTGTGTGTTTCTGAATTATTTCAATTTTTTTTCCTGGTGAGCTTTTATATTTAGGATGACAACTTTTTTGCCACTCAAATGGAACTTGTTGGCGAGACTTTGCCACTGGTAAAGCTAGAAAGGGAGGAAGGGGAATCATGTCAGGTGAGAACTTTTATATAGAGAATTGAGATGACATAGTAATTATTAATTTGTTTCACTGAACTTTTCCTGAGTTCCACAGGTCGTACCTGCTGTGGCAGAAAAAAATGGAGAAGAAATTCAGAGTTCAGATTCTTTTCTGCATGGGATACTTCCCTTGCTCTTTAATGAGAATTCTGGATTCATTGGATCCGAGGGGATCGTATCATCACTCTTGAAGCCTGAAACTGCTTACCTTTCACCTTGTGATACAAAAGAAGAGATAAAAGCTCAATATAAGAATGCTAATGAAGTGATGGAAAACTCGGTTGTTCGTGGAGAAGTTTCTTCCCAGGCCAAGAATGACCACTTCAACGAACAGACTAAGACCCCTGAATATCATCCTCCTGAAGAAGCAAGGTGTAATAAAGAAAACACATGCGTGGAATCTGAGAAAGCATACAAAGGTTTGATGAATCTTGATTCTTCTCTATCTTTATTCACTACAGAACTGGCAGAACTTTCAGAAACTGAAAAAGCGGAAGAAGAAAAGGATCCTATCCTGTCTGCGAAGAAGCACAATCTGGTGATAACTCGTCATTCCAAAACAGGTTATGGGAATTTGTCATTGCCACACATTGAGTTCCCATTTTCCAACAGCCAACAAGTTAGCAAAGAAGACCCTCTTGTTGCTCTGCAACATTTATGCCAAGAAGGAAACATAGAGAAATGTGATAAAGATAAGATCCTCAAAGAAATGGAAAATCAGAGTTTTCGAACAAAAGCTGAATGTGCAAGTGTCTTTGCTCCTACAGTGCCAACAGAATCAGTCAACTCGTCTTTGCCTTTCGAAGAATTTAGTGACGGAGTCATTGACAGCAGACGAGCACAGACACCAGAATCAAAGGTTGCCGCAATTGAAATCTTGGGAAAATTAAATGACAATGTAAAACAGTTTAATAGCTCTTGTATCCTATCAGAGAAAAGATCCAGCTCGCTGAATATTTGGTCAAGAAGAGGTAAACGTGCAACAGCACTATGCCTACAAACAAGTGAAAGAAGCACGAAAATCCAGGGCTCCACTGAAATTGAATGGGAGAGTCAAGAGGACGCTGAAAACATACGATTTGGTAAGAAGCTTTTTTCTAGTTCAAAATTGATGGATGAAGTCTTTACCCTGGACAAAGAAAATTACGTCCCAAATACTCTTCGGAAATCCATGAGAAAGAATAGTAAGCTCGAAGAAAGTAGGACAAAGTCTGGAACCTCACCCTTTGCTTCCAGAGTTACTTCTTGCCCCAGAACCTGTGCAGAAGAAGACATTTTTGCCTTGTCAGAGAAGGAGAACCAGACACCTAAATTTCTGAAGCAAAGGACATCTGTAAAACAAACTTCTAGGAACCAAGTCAAGTTGGACCAAGATATGGTGTTAAAGAAGAGTGTAGCAGAAAGGATACCATTACAAAATATATTCGTGAATTTTCCTGGAAGTAGAATGTCTAAAATTTCAATACTTAATTCTGCCTCCAAAAGCTGTAATTCTTCTGATTATATTGAGATTAGGCAGAAGAACAATCATGATCCTGTTTCTGTAAGTTGGATAATTGGTAGCTGTAACTTTTTGTAATTTGTCCAAGCTTTCCGTGAGTATAACCCTTTGAAAGTTATATGTAATCGCAGATCAACCCGACTCATGATGGAAAAAGGAGCTGGACTGTACTGGCAGACATAACTTCTCTTCTGGACAAGGGATCAAGGAAGTCGTTAAAGCTTTTACAAGGCCTCAAGGGCACTCGTCTAATTGTTCCAAGAATGGGTAACAATAATCTTTCGCCTTCAGCATCTATATATGGTAACATGAAATTATATTTCTCAACACATTCATGTATCTTATGCATCAGTCATCAGCGAATTGGATTGTTTGAAGAGAAAGGGAACTTTATTCAGACGAAAATCAGAGGCATCTTTGGCATTAGACTGGATAGATGAATGTTTGCTAGAATCAAAATGGTGGATTCACGTTCAAAGCTCAGACGAGGAGCAAAGGCCTGTCGCACCAACCACTCCTGCTTCTCCTCGGCCTCATTTCAGTGATGTAAGTCGGGGTGGGACAAGAATCTCAGTGCCATTCTTGGTCCGTGGGAGTATATTGGAAGCTTTTTCACCAACAGCAGAGGACCATATCCTTGACTGTGCTCTTTCTTATGGGAAAAAGAACAACGATGGACAACTCGTCCTTCTTAGCAATGATGTTACTCTAAAGGTTAAAGCAATTGCCGAGGTACAGACGTCGGTCCACTTTTCTTCATCCTTTGCTCTATGTATCTTATTTTAAATTGTTTATCTGTTATCGTTGCTGCAGGGTTTTATCTGCGAGACAGCTCAGGAATTCCGAGACAGTCTCGTGAATCCCTTCTCTGATAGGTTTCTATGGACAGGCAGCACCCCTAGGGGACAAACTTGGTCTATCCTGGATGATATAGTTTTGAAGGAGAGGTACTACCAAACCCGTTCAAAGGAGAAATCCAAGGTAGAAGGGTCAAATGGTTTGAAGTTGATTCTGCCATGCAATTGTCATTATAGGCTGATGAATGAGTCGACGTAGTAGTATTTGCTCGGTAGCTTCTGTGTTGTGGTGCTTATTACCGCTGAAGATCTCTGACATGGAGATGACATGGAGAATTTGTAAGGACAAGTTTTACGTTTGTTTATAATCCAAAGATTGTCGTGGTTTTCTGTCTGTTGGATTTATATTCTCGCTCTGCTCACTGTATCAAACATACATTTGATAAAGTTGAATCCTGATCACAAAGCCGATGATTCCAATGCACACCTCATTGCCTACATTACAGCAAAAAGTACTCAAGTAACAGACAAAAGTGTAACTATAAAACAATTATTGTTATCTTTTTATTAAGACAACATAATTTATACCATTAAATAAAATAGTGCAGTTATAAATGTAAGGTGACAAATTATTTTTTTAGGCAACAAAATGAATAGTGTTGCTTAAAATTTTGACTAATACAATAAAATAGTTTCAAACTATTGCAACCAATATGACAACAGTTTGAATAATGTTACTTCAAGTTTTCACTATGGCAATAGAATAATTTTAAACAATAGCAACAATATTGAATAGATATTGCAACAATTTAAGTCTTTATAAGAAAACAGAGTGATTTTTTATAAAATAATTTATGACAACAAAAGCAACAATTTATTGTTTTTTTACCAATAATATGTTAATGTAAAAGCAAATTCTTATCATTAAATAGGCAACATCTATATATACATTAAAGACAATATACATACGTTAATGTATATCTTAATTACTCACATACTATCAAATGTAAACGATCAAAAAATTGCAATTATATATGTATATAGTCCATAAGAACTTGTAAAATTCAATCTTTAACATATTCAAAATGTGAAAGTAAAAAATCACTAGGTAAAATATTCACCTACATTATCTTCCTCCATTTCGTATGGATCTAAATGCTAAACAAAACCAATGTGTATGGGCACTCCAAAATCCTTCATCATGTACATCCTTATCCCCTCCTAATCATCTCCTTCCTAATAAAATAAGAAATAAGAAATATATTAGAATTATAAAACTACTATGCTTATAGAAAAAGTTAATATATCTAAAGAATGAAATTCTAACTACTTTATTTTTACCTCAATTTAATCAAGACAAATAATATAGTCCAAAAACTAATAACATGATTATTCAATTCTTTTTAAGAACAAATTTAGAAAGCATGAACATAAGCAATTAATCTCACCAAAAAAGATAGCAAGAGGATCTACAAAAAAAATGAATTAAGGAAAAGATAACAAGATGATCTACAAAAACAATGAATTAAGGAAATTTGTCCCCTGATATTCTTCATGTTGATATATATGGTTTGGAGGAATAGAAGATTCCTTTCTTGATTGAACAGGTGCAATCAATTTATAAAGCATCTTTGTATTAATGGTGTTAGCTTGCCTAAGTTGAGATTGAACGAGGGATAACATTTGTTTCATCATTTCTTCTCTATCAGCTTTACCTTGTTCTAGTTATTTTTTCATTTTTAAGCATTCAACTTTCTCTTGTTCTAATTCCTTTCTCATTCTATCCTTTTCAACTTTTACTTTTTAGTTCATCTTGTCTTCCAATACATTCCTGATGGATTGAAAATACTCATTAGGAACTTTGTATAAGGCTTCACTAGCCATATTATTTTCTTTCATGCTATATGCTTTCACACCCTTTCCAAAAAGTTTATTATGTCAAGACCTTATCACTCCCATATTAGCAACAACTTTCTCAAGCTTTTAACTATCCTTTTCTTTTTGTACTTCTTCAATGTGAGCCTAGAAAAGAAATTTTGCAATCACACTAGTAAATGTAAGCACCATATATGATTTAAAAAACCTAATATAATTCTAGTTATACTAGAGATAACTTATTTTGACAACAAGAACAAATCAACAATATAAAAACCAAATGAAATGGAATCATAAATAAATGAAATAAGCAATAAATTTGGACATCTCAATAAAAGTAGCAACAAAGTAGAAAATTATTACAAGACCAACATTACTCACAATTTTCTCCCTTATAGCTTCATTAGATTGTTTGTACACTTTTCCAAGCTTTCTTTTATAAGTTGCAAGAAAATTTTTATCATTAAAGAGTGCATTTTCATCATCTCTTTCATTTTGACATCCATGGAAACAATTTTTAAATTAGAAATAATTTAGAAAATTTATGCAATTTCGTGATAGATTATAACTCATTAAAGAACTTCCCAACTTAGAATAAATACTTAAAAAGCTCTTAGGACCAGAGGTGTGCATTTCAGTTTATTGTTTTCTATTTTGAATATTTTTAACTATTTGTTACAAATTAAAGCATTATATTAATTAGATATCAAGTGGTTAATTTGTAAAAAGTACTAATAATTAATATAACTTAACGTCTGGGTGGTTCTAATAAGAAATGAGCTCCTTAAAGACTTCCTTGCTTATGTAGTTGGGACGATTGGCCATTCTTTTTTCATTTGTGGTATATTGTTTGAAATGCTTTTGCTTTACTCTATACTTGTAACTTCTCCATGCATCTCCATTAGTTTTCAAAGTCCATTCTTTACCTTTTAATAGTATAATATATCTCTTCTGCAATGTTATAAATATTTAAATTTCATAAATCAAAGTTAAAAGGATCATTAAGATAATGACTTCTTACGTTAACATATTTCCAAATAGATTCTTTGGGAATCTTTTACCAATTGACATAGTGTAGAGGTGTAAGATTTTGTTTACGAGTCGTAGTACCTAAGAAAAGTGTGAATTCAGTTAGCGTCTTCTCATCATGATCACAATTTTAATTAAGTGACCAAAAAAAAGTCCTTATAAAATTCTTCCCTCAAATAAGCCTCTCAACTATATTCTTATCTGTTCGGAAGTGCAGAAAAGTTGAAATTATTGGATTGTTGAAGCAAAAATAAGATTAATTGGTTCTCTTTCATAATCTTATTAAAATTACTGAAATGTAGAAGCAACAGTAAGATATATCGATTCTCTTTTATCTCTCAACTATGTTCTTATCTGTTGGGAAGTGCAGAAAAGTTGAAATTATTGGATTGTAGAAGCAAAAATAAGATAAATTGGTTCTCTTTCATAATCTTATTAAAATTACTGAAATGTAGAACCAACAGTAAGATATATCGATTCTCTTTTATAATCTTATCTTCTTCCCACCTTAATTACTCCAAACACAAATGATTAAAATAATTGGTTCTCCAGTTTCAAAGAAAATGGAGCTTAAGGGACTTGTTTAGATTTTCCACACAAGTCAAGCAGTAGATCCACACATAATCAACAAAACAAGTTGTAGTTCACACATTACTGTCCATCTTATTGTGCAAATAAAGAAGGGTGATTAAGTTGTACATTATTCATACGAACAAAAAATTACGGCTCTATATTACAAGTTAGAACTAAGATGTAGACAGAAAATTTTCATTCTTAAACTTTTCATCTTAAAAGGTAAAATTCTTCGTAAATCATTATTAGGTAGGCACTAGATAGGTTGAAGTTGTTGTAGTTATGAGGTTTTAAAACAAATAGAAATAAAAATATAAAATATGTCAATTCATCAATTTCACAACATTTTCATTAAATATTTATGGCTTATCAAGTTGATTTATTTTAGGATTAGTTCACCTTTTATCGTAAAATGGATTTTCTTTTACTTTTTATATTTTTTATATATTAATAATTTTCTTATGTTATATCTAAAGAACAAATGGAGTATAAGGTGTTTGATCGCCTATGGCCCAAATATTCACAATACGCAGTGGAATGGATCATAGGACTTTGTGTCTTATGCCTTGGTTAGCCGAAACTACACAGTAAGAAGTATAATAGAAATTTTACAACATGTACGGATTTACCTCTTGACGCAGATTGGTATTTTTTTCAAATTTGTAGACGCCGCAGCATGCGAACGTCCTCTATCGGTATCCACACGAGGATGAGCAACCCGGGTAGAGGCTAATGTGTGCTAGCACATTCTTAAAATGCTTTTAGAACGCCACACAATTTTTCTCTCGAAAAGGAACAAACAGCTAGGTCTAGGTGGCTAGGGTTTTTGTGTGTCTTCTAATGAGACATAAGTTCTCTATTTGTAGAGAAACCTTAATCCCTATTCCTGTCAGGAATAAGAATATCATAATCCTAAACCCATTAGGATTATGGAAGCCCAATCAGTTTCGGCCCATATTATATCTCATATAATGAAAGCCTGACAACTCAATTCAATCTAACCCAATAAATATATCCATATATATTTATTCAGTGCCTAATAAATTAGGCCCAAGAGAATAAACCCAAATCATATCACTCTTTGTGTGAGACCTTGTAGGCTCATTTGATGTTAACAATGGGCTTGATCACACTTCAAGGCCCATAAGTTGTAAGGGGCCTCTAGCAAGACATTATGGCTACCCAAATCAAAAGAGGATCAGTAATCTGATTTAACCTGTAACTATGGTTACAAACTCAGTCCCTTTGTAACACGATATCAAGATTAATCACAAAGCAT
>JANIIA010000191.1:30930198-30956906 GCA_027478495.1 Erythroxylum alaternifolium | reverse complement strand
TATTTCAATAAAATATTTTATTTTTACTTATTCTTATAAGTTTTACTTCTTATTTATTATATACCGGTTTTATAGCGGTTCACTACGGGTTGAACTTCTAAATCTTAAACCTTTCCTTCAATTGGTTCGATGACCGGTCTGATTTTTAAAA
Organism: Erythroxylum alaternifolium; assembly: GCA_027478495.1. Taxonomy (NCBI): domain Eukaryota; kingdom Viridiplantae; phylum Streptophyta; class Magnoliopsida; order Malpighiales; family Erythroxylaceae; genus Erythroxylum; species Erythroxylum alaternifolium. The sequence goes on along the minus strand of JANIIA010000191.1, from coordinate 30,956,755 downwards.
CATTGATAATAACATAAGAATTCAAACATATATGTATATGCTTATAAATTATTTAATAAATATAATAATTTATAAAAACCTATCAAATTATCAAAAGTATTTATAAAATTTATTCTAGTTTTAATAAAATAATAGTTATTTTAATATAATAGCTATATCAAGATATGTTTTTACAACTCAATTACTTTTTGAAATTGATATATTAGGATTAACAATAATTTAAGAATTCAAACATATATGTTTATAAATTATTTAATTAAACATAATAATTTATAAAAATGTATCAAATTATCAAAAGTATTTATAAAATGTATTTTAGTTTTAATAAAATAATAGCTATATCAATATATGTTTTTATAACTCAATTACATTTATATTCTTTTGAAATTGATATATTAAGGTTAATAATAATTTAAGAATACAAACTCGCATGTATATGTTTATAAAAACATATATGTATATGTAGGTGGACCGAGTCAGGCTTGACTATGGTGGCCTACGGGCCAGCCTGTGGCTCAGCCCCGCCCACCATTTGTTTTTTAAGTAAAAATTTTAAAACGACGTCATTTTGAGAAAAATGGGCAGCCAAAGATGATGAATAAAGTGATTGATTCATTTTAAGATTTATATAAATACATATATGCATAATGTAAGTATTGTGTAAATATAAAATATAAAAGTTTAAATGCGTTAAGAATAATCATGATATTAATTTCTTTTAATAGTTGCAATAAGAATATAAATTTTATAATGAATATTTAATAACTGATATAATATAAAAGGATAATATTATTACAATAATTTAAACTTTGTACTCTTTTACAAGTTTAATTTATTTTGAAAAAATATTACACAAAATAATTAATTCGCTGAATTAAGGTACCAATGCTCCAAAAAAGTTCAATAATTTGGTGCATAAATAAACTTGGAAATGACATTTGGATTAATAATAATAATTAGGAAGATTTGACCAATTGGGCCTTGTGAGACAATACAATGAAATAGAAGGCTAGGAGCCTTTTCTTCTATCTAAATTAAAATTTAAAAATGTGAATGTCCTTTCAAATTTCAATAGACTTCAAAAAAAGAAAAAAGTGAAATCCCTCCCGCGCGAAAGCGTCTAGTAACGGTTTAGTTTCCCTCTCAATTAGAAAACTCGAGAAGACGAACGGAGCAAATGCTCGCAGAGCCCAGGAATTACGGTCGGAGCTTGCACACTCAAGAGATGCGTCACGTGATCGCCAACGGGATGGACGTCGATAGCTCTAGCGAAGACGCACTTGTCAGAATAGAGGACGACGAAGAAGAAGATCGGTTTCTCGCATTCGTCGATTACGCTCGGACGGAGATGTCTCCGGAGGAAGAGTTCGTTGAACAAGGAGGACGAGAAGATTACGGACCGAATGGGCCTGGCTGGTCTTGGATCGTGTTGCGGATCCTTAAGACTTGTATTGCTTATTCTAGCGGAGTCACTGCGGCTATTCTGCTCTCTGAGCTATCTCAGGTAGTGTACTTTTAGTTCTTTTATTTGCTTATTTTCTGTTTGTTTGACGAGAAAGTACCGGAATGAGAGGAAAAAGGCAAGGTATATATGCTGTTAGGCTGCGGATTTGGCGAATTTCAACTTTTCTTTAACGTTTAAAATATAGGAACAATTAATTTCTACATACTTCGTGTTGTAATCTTGCTTGAGGATATTAAGACAGTGAATTGACAGTCAAGAGTAGGATTACTCCTGGACGGCCCGAATCCCATGAGTGAATAGAAAGTTGGATCTACATTGAATCTCACTTGAATCAACCCATCTATCCTCTGAAGGAGAAGTTTTGTTTCAAACCCCGGTTTGAACAGGAGAAGTATGTCATACTAATGTGCTTGGATGATCCACATCTCAGGGTCAGGCGATAACTACATTGAACTATCCATGTGGCTGAGAGCCCTCACAGCTCAGGCACAACGACGCAATTATTAGGGGCGCGCTTTACAACTAAGCCAATAGCCCGTCGTGCAGGTCCCAAAGTGAATTGAGAGTCAAGAATAGGATTTCTCATTAATTTTTGTAAAACAAAGGAATAATTGGACTTAGGTTTCCGTTTCACTTGTGTTAGATTCGATTCTCTTCCTTCACATAACTTCTGTTTTTTGTTCCATTTACTTTTCTCGAGTTAATTGTTGATATCGAATGCTATTTTAGTTTTTCTGAAATATAATCATTCTTTCAATTGCTTGCTTGAGAAATTGTTGAACTATTTTCTTTGAAGGCTTTGAGTGAGCAAAACAGATCTGTAGGAACAAAGAAAAGGTCAGAAATTATCAATCAGTTAAAGAAGAAGCATAGGAGGCTTAAACTACCAAACACTGTATCAATCGACTCTGTGTATGAGAAGAACTTCTTAGCTTTGAATAGTGTGTTGGAAGCTGTCATTCTAGATGTTTTTGTTCTTCCAGGTAAAATGGCATCTGATGAGTTGTTTTTGTTGTTAATATTAATTGTTTTGTAGGATTATTTGAAGTGTAAGCATTGCGATTTTGAATATTGCTATGTTTCTTCTTCAGGTACAAATATCTACATGCTTACTTTGGGAGATTTTTGGAGCTCCAATACCATTGACCTTTATCTCCACCGGAGGTAAGTTATTTTCCTATGCATTTTTTCCCATCTAGTTCTATAATTACACAAGTTTATGAATGCTACCTTTCTTGAAGTTGCTTTACTGAGTGGAGCATGAAGAATGTGAATTTTCAAGCAATTCATAACCACAGAACCAAACAAACAAGAGTTTCCTCTCTTATTAAGTCGTGCAGTTGCTTTTCTCATTTTTCGCTTATGAATCTGCATGTGGTGTAATTAACTTCTGCTTGAGTATTAGTGAGAGGGTGCATCTAAGTTCTTTGCTATGATCTTTCTGTGCTAGGTACTATGATTTGGTGGATCCTCGTCATGGAATTTTGAAGAAAGGGCGGGAAATTTTCCTCACAGGTTGCTGTCTTCGAACAGCCCGAGAAGGATCTGGTTGTACCCGACTTTTGCCAACCGAATATCTTGTGACATTGTTAGATGATGTAATTTTTAACATCTTATTGCCCTTCTCTTTTATTTAGCTTTTCTTTGAATGAATATTGCATTCCGAGCAAGAATCAACTTTATATATAGTCTGTCAGACTGCACTATGGTCTGTACAGATCATTTATCTGGGATTTACCTGGGATCTCTAGGTGCTGCAACAGTTGCTCTTAATACTGCAGGATCAGGATGATGATGCAATGCTGATAGCAGCACAGTTTTGTTCAGATTCTTTCTCTTCCATTTCTCTTAGTGAGGCTGACAATGGAGTTTCTTATTCACTTTATGCAAGGTAGTATTGCCTTCATCCCTCATCCTTCACCTAAAATGTTGAATAGCAGTTCCCAAACTTATAGCTTACATCCTATAATATTAGGCATCAGCTTTATATGCTTCTAAATTTAAGTGTAACACCAAAACTTCAATATAATCATTTATTCACATGATAGTTGATTGCATTTGTTATACAATTCTTAAGGAGATTGATAAACATGTTTATTCAGGATGTTACTTATAGCCTCTATCGATCAGTAGTTGGTTATCTTAGACATGAAGTTCCTTCTCATTATCTTTTTTAAGTTTGTAGGATTGAAGCTATTGAATCAATGGAAGTTCAGGGAACATCTGGTAGCATCAAGCAGAAGCAAATTACTCTTATTGACAACAATGGGACCAAGCTTAAATTCCTCTTGTGGGGAGAGCAGGTTCATCTGGCCAATCTGTTTAGGTAATCTCATAACTAGGCTGTATATGCATGCATCTTCCTGTCTCACTGATGACCGTCTCTGGTGCTCTTTTCTGAAAGTGTTGGGAGTATGCTTGGACTTGATAGACCATATATCTCAAGTTCTATAGAGAGTGACAATGGGACAAGCAATGATCTTTGCCTTGAATATGGTAGCGCGACACAATTATATTTGGTTCCTTTCATTCAGCATGAGGAACAAGTAAGATAACCCATCTTTGTATAACTGACCTGCTGTCATTTTAGAATGCTCAATTGTCTTTTCTCTTGCTTTTGTAACTCAGGTATATGTACCTGTGACACAAAATGGACATCAAGGATCAAGGCTGACAAGTGCAGATCCTAGTCAAGGTATCAAGGTTTCACAGGTGACATTACCTTGTGACTCTCAGGGTTATATCAACTTCAGTGGTTATCCTTTTCGAGTGAGTACCTGCAATACTGTCTTGCTAAATAATACATTCTGAACAATCTTGTATCATTTAGCTCATAGGAGCAACTAGCATTTTTTATTTGAAGGATGGACCAATAATTGTCTTTTACATCACTAAATAGTAAAATTGTGCTATTCAGTTCGAAAACTTGCAATCATGTACAGCGTCAATTTTTTTTTTTAAAGTGGAAGCTGATCTCCACACTTTTCTTGTATCCTGCAGCATCATTTTAACATTCAGTTTCTTTCCAAAACCTTTCTTGCACCATACATGTAACTGTTCAACCAAAAGTACAATTCTATATGTAACTTCCAATTCATAAATATTCTGCCTGTGTACTTTTGATGTTTGCTAAGGAATAACTTTTCTGACTTCAAGTTTTGCAGTCATTTGTAATTGATCTTCGTGACAAGATGACTGCTATCAGCCTGTATGGTATTGTTAGGGACCTGCTTTGTGAAAGAAGCATTGGAAGACTTGTTTTCTCTTTAAAAATTGAGGACAGAACAGGAACAGTTTGGGCGAAGCTCCACTTTTCTAGATCTTGGTAATAACTAGTACAGTTAATCTATTTATTGAGTTATGGTGTATTTCTGTCGCAAGAATTCAAGTCATATGTGCTTTGCTCTTTCTCAGGTCACTAGGGAGATTAGGTCTCGGCCATACAATCTATATTTCCGGCTTATCATGCCATATGGTGCAACACAATAGGTTAGCAATTTTTTAATGGAATGATGAATATATCCAACTATTTCACATGTCTGTTCTGCAGATGTTTCTGCTGGATCTTCATTGTTTGCTAGCTGATATCACCATTTTTTGAGCCAGTTTCCTGATTTTTGCGTATTTCACATGAAAGGCTTGAGCTACAGTGGTTTGAGCATGACGTTGGATCTTCCTTCGTGAATCTTAGTTGCTTGCCAGCATTACTTAATTCATCTTGTCTCCATAAGTTATCGAGCATCTCTGATCTATCAAGGCAGTGCACTTCTACTCATGTATGGTACTACAACTTCTGGTCTGAATTTATTGTTCTTCCATAAATTCTAATGTTGATTCAATCTGCTTCTTCAGCATGCTGCAAACCATCATCCTTCCTATGTTGTTTATATTTCATGGATGATCATAGCTGATTTTTCAATTTGGTCAAATAACTAAAAAGCAAGGTTAAAGTCTATATGCTATTGTTGATCTGGATGTGTTCCTCTTGGTACTCCATCTAATTTTCTACTTGCAAGGTGTTACTCACATAAATCTTTGCCATAGTATTAAAATTGAGCCATAGAATTACTTGATCGTGGTCGAATTTTACGTGATATGACTTGTTACAATCTGGCTTTGTATTTTCGGCCGTAACCTGTTCTACATTTATAAGGACTTTCATTTTAAGTATTTGATGCTGTGCTTTAAACTGTTCACATTGATAACGCAATATTAAGTGAAAAGAATATTGTACCTGTATATTCTTGTATCCAATTGGCATCTTTCTGTTACATTTGATGAACATCCACAGATATGTCGAGTTCGGCTAGACCAAGTCGATCAATGCCATATCGATACAAGATTTACCCATGCACTTTGTGGTCATGTTGTTGATAAAGTGCCTAGTGGTGCCGTTGAATGCAGCTTTTGTTGTTGTGACTGTGATGGCGAAGTTGTTCGCAGCTTCCACCTGAAAATAACTCTTGCAGATGAAAGTGGAAAGATTTTTGCATGGAGCACTGGCCAAACTGCCACAGAGTTATTGCAAATATCTCCTGATGAATTCTATGAGCTCCCCGAGGTAACAAATACTAAACTTGATGTCATCATCTTTTACAAGTAAACTTGGTTTACTTGAATACCGGTTTACACAATCGTTTTTATTATCCATACAGTCTATTCCTTCTGCAGATTGTTCAGAAATTCATTTTCAATCCAACTGCTGGTCAAAGGAAAAAGCATTTATATAGTGTCCCCTTACACTTTGACAAATATAGCCCCATTGGTTCGATTTTAGTTTCGCATATGAGAATTGATAAGGCAAGCTTTATGGATTGCAGGAGGAACAATTTATGTATCCGTCTTCACTTGAGAGTGAGAGCTTCGTAGTTGCATTGGTGGACTCTAAGAGACCGGGTTGTGGACTCGAACATGGCCTGTCTCACGATCCCGATGCTGTCTCCTGGGAGATAACTTGTGCGTTAAGGTGCGAATAGCTTTTTACCTTTAAAATTATGTTTCTTGTTGCCAAATTTGCATGGCCTGCCTAGTGCCGATATCAGCCCTAGTCTCCATCTGCCTTTACAGACGTATATATTATTCATTATATAACGTCTTTTTTTTTGTTAAAAAAATCCTAGCTTATAATTCTTTTGAAGCATGTAATCTGGCACCTTAGTATGTAAACATCCCCATGCATTATTTATATAGTCAGGAAATTGAAATACATGCTCACAAATTCTGAGCATGAGCTAGGCAGCAACCCAGTCAAGGTAATGTGCTATTTCGTTCTTTAAATTAAGTCATACCACAAATTTTGAGGTTCGAGTTCAGTTCTTTCAAATTTCCTAGGAAATATCGAACCAAAGCAGAGTTTTTTTTCACTTTTGGTTCGAGAGAATTTGGGTATGTTTGGGTTTGAATTGGCTTGAATAGAAGATAGCCATATTTTTTATTGTAGAAAAGAGCATACGATGAAATGGACTCTTCGGCTAGCTGAATAACGAGTATTTAGATGTTCATCCGAGTGAGTTTCTACGAGTACTTAGGAGGCTTAGAAAATATATAAATAAAACAAATTGATCTGGAGAAGTGTTAATAAACTAAACTGTTATGCCCTTATGAACTGTTATAGCTTGTAGTCTAAAAAGTATTAATTCATGACTCCTTCAAAAAGCGTTTTGGTTGAGTTGTAAAATAAAGCACAAGAAAATTGCATCTACTGAATTGCGTTTGAGATGATGGATTTGGATTCCTGTTACCGTGTTTGTTTATTTTATTGACCTCAAACATTATCCAAGTTTTTGGGTTTATTTCAAATTAATGTTAACGAAATCAGGGTCACAAACAAGAGCAGGCTAAGATTTTGTAAGACTGCACTCAATCATTGGGTTTGGCCTTATAAATTTAGGCCTGGATCCAGAAATTTATGGGCCCAGCTGGAGTTCAAATTTTAAATCCTAAATGTAGTCAACCCAGTTCAATTTAAATTTGTAAAATTAACATGTCTGAACCGAGTTTAGGTCCAAGGTTTAATTGAGTAGGCTTTCACCGGATACGAGAACTTTGGGCTTAATCCTAATTGTGGCCCATGAATCATTACCAAGCTAGTTTGTTTGTTATTGGGAGTAACTATAACTTAAGGGTCTGTTTGATTGGAAGATTTGGAGTAGAATGAAACGTAACATAACATAATTTTATCATTTAGTTGAAGGTTTTATAATGAAATGGAATAGAAACGAAGGATTTTATGTTACGTTCCATTTTATTTTATGAAAATATGAAACTTTCGATTTGGAGGGTTTAGGATAAAATGTAAATTAATAAATACATATTACTTAATACATCTTCAATAATTTTTCTTAATATTAATTATTTCTTCTAATCCTAATTTGTTGTATATAATTAATAATATTTTTATATTGTCAATAAAATTTGTATATAATTAATAATAAAATAATAAAATTTTTATTAATGAAAATAGAAAAATATAAAAATTATTATTTTTAATTATTTGTATATATTTTTATATAAATAAAAATATAAATAAAAATATAAATAAATAACTTTTAAATATAAATCACATATAATATAATAAGATTTATTAAATAATTAATTATAATATTTTTATATAATTAATAAGTTGTATATAATTAATAATAAAATTTTTATTATTTTAAAATAGAAAATATTTAAAAAAATTATTGTCACGGTTATGTGTGACTTTTTAATTAGACATGAATTTTATTTTAAAATCATATAGTTAAATTTTTATAACAATCATTTTATTATCAGGGATATAATAGCCATTTATTATATATTATATTTCATTCTGTTCATCTTTCAAGCAATATTTTACTACGTTATATTATGAACTCTTCTATCTCACTCAAACAATTTTTCACTATATTACATTCCATTCTATTATAAATTGTTCCTTTCTATTCCGTTCTCTTTTGCTCTATTAATTAACATCCAATCAAACAGACCCTAAATTTCCATTGTTTATTGGTTGAAAGTAATTCATTTACATGTAAGAGCTAAAATTATAAGTGATACAACTCAATTGTCATAGTAAAGACTTGTTTTATATTTATTCCCATATTTTGAAATTTAATATAGAAAAGACTTTATTTTCTCAAATCTTTTAAATTTATTAACTCAATTCTTTTACTTGATTGTAAGTATAGGTTAACCAACTAATTATTTCTATCTATAATATGGAAGTTTATCAAATAATAGTGAAATAATAGGATAATTTAACATCAATTTTTTTATTAAACGAATTTGAAATTTCGGAGAAAGGAATTATTTAACTTTTAACGTTTGTATTAGAATTTAATTTAGATTCAAACAATTAAAAAGTGTTAAAAATATTAATCGTATGAATACATTTAACTTAAATTCTAAATTGATGAAATTTAACTTATTTGAATTTTGTCAATTTTGATGTGTGATATGTTCTATTATTTTTGTGGCCCTTCTTTATAGGTGGACATCTCAACTAATAAAAGAGGTCCACAACCACTGTTTATAAAAGGCCCACAATCACTGTTCTTTACCCGATAATTTTGTTTGAGATCTAGGATTATTATTTGTCTCTAACCGGATTATGCTAATCTATAACATAATCATAGATAAAGTGACTTAAAAACTCCTAAAAGGATTGTAATTTCGCCTCTTTTTGGCTCATTTTTTTAAAGCAATATTAAAAGCTATCCTGCATCAAACAGCCAAAGTTTAATGTAATTAAACCTCAAAGAAGAGGACTATCTAATTTAAATCTCTTCGAAATAAGATTTTATAATGGACTTGACCGAACGAAAGGAATGAAACGGAATTCTTATCAATCTATACAAATAAGCACAGTTTTGATATTTTCTGAAACTACTCCATTTAGAAAATGATTTCAAAACTTGATCATGGATTCTTTGACGGCTTAAGAACTGATCCTGTTTGTGACATGTAAGTCGTCTTAAGCAGTACCAAAAGAATGTTTAAGAGTTCATTTAAGGCTCTTTTCCAATCAATCTGAAGTCCTGAACTCCCGTTGAACCTTCTCGTGCCCTAAGATTTCTTAAACCAAAGCTCCAGAATACAATTTAGATTCACTTAAAAATTTTTGACCAGATTAGGCAATTAATGAACATAACAACAAACAATCACTGTCAAGTACTGCTCATTTAAGTGTCTCAAGTGAGAATCCAGTCTAAATTGTTTGAGCTAAGTGAATCTAAATTGAATTCTGGAGCATAATGACGAACAATCACTGTCAAACGCTGTCCAACCGATCTTAAAAGTAAACACATTGAAACCAAAATGTGGTTGATCCACGTATTCCTACGTTGCTGAAGAACAGTGGAATATCTGTAAATGCAAGTGTTACATAACATCGGGGACTTGAAGAAAGCAAATTGACGTCATTCCATGTTATTAGTAAAACAAAGTGCAAACCGTTAGATGTAATCCTCAGTCATTCCTTCTGCTGCTGCTGCTAGACTTTTCCTCCGACAGGATCTTCAAAACATTGGCTACGGCTCGTAAGCGATCCCATATGCTCAAACCATAAAGTGCTTCTACAAGTGACTCTTGAAAATCGAAGCCATTCTCCGCAACAGGGTACTGTAAGGAAAAAATATATATAATGTTAGTTGTTATGGAGGTTATCGTGGAAAACATTGACACGTCCCTACTCTTCAAAGATAACCTGAATTGGCTTCGGTATCACTGTCTTGATATATGGCCACCACCTATCCTCAACAACTGATTTTATGAGACAGCAAGCTCGTAATCCTTCCACACCAGCAAATCGCCCAAACCCGCTGTCCTTTACACCACCAAATGGCAACGACTGTAAAATCAAGATGTGCCATTAGATGATGTTGTCTTTCGACAGACATAATTTCTCTATTAACAGCACTTAAAATTAGCACTTCATCAGGAAGTTACAGGAATCACGAGTGATCTAACCAGAGTGTTCATTTAGTTATAATGATTCACCTTGGGGACTCAAATGTCAACATCAACAATTGCAAATTACAGCAAAATGCGAATGGTTTTAAAATTAGCATTTTAAATTGAATAATAACCTGGCACATATAAGATGCTGCAAAGTCATTAATTGCAGCAACTCCACAGTGTATCTGTGAACATATCTCTCTGGCACGATGCTGATTACGAGAGAAAACTGCACAGCCAAGTCCATATCTTGAGTCATTTGCTAGCCGAATGACCTCTTCATAAGTGTTGAATTTCATTATTGGCATAATGGGTCCAAACGTCTGCACATCTCAAATTTTTAAGGATTCAGTAAGCGGCATCTGAGCAACAAGTACAAATAGGAGCACATCATTTTCTTTAGAACAACGTCCTCTGCAGTCTAGATGGTGAAGGCAACAAAAATTAAAACTGAAAACAAGACGGCTGATTATGGACTGAACCATGGTTTCTTGATAATCAGAAAAAGAAATATTTTCACAAAAATTATGACATCAAACATTTTCAAATGTTCTATTGGGATAATTTTGACATATTCCTGCTACCTCTTCTTGCATCAATTTCATTGTGTGGTTGACATTGACAATCACAGTCGGTGGGAAAAACTGATCTACTGCATCTTCACCCAAATGGCCAAAACTTCCACGAGCAACTATTTCTCCTCCTTTATCTAAAGCATCATTTACAAGGTTTTGAAGCTTCTCAGAATGATCTTGTAAGCAAATTGCTCCCATATCATATCTTCCAGCAAGAGGTGGCCCCTGCAATAAATCGTCATGGAAAGACTGGCTTATTCTAACCAAGTAGAAGAGCTTCTTCGTATGAAATATTAGAAGATGAATTAAAGACAAATAAACACTAAAAGTATTCATAGCTGTTAAGAGACACCTAATGAAGATAACGATCAAGTGACAAATAGGGAAGAATGATAAGACAAAGTTGCATATAGCAGAATACAACTAATACAATTGCAACTGAACAGATGGATTTACTTACAGCTGAAACAGATTTTACAATCCTAGTAACTTCACTAACAAATGATGAATATACATCCTTATGAACATAAAACCTCTCAGCCCCAGCACAATTCTGACCACTTGATTGAAGAGCAGCCCTAACAGCAACTTGTGCAACCTGCATTTCGATAAAGAATTAAGTAGGAGACAAATACGAGACAATGCTGTTATAAAATTCATGTTGTAAGGATCCATACATGATGCACATCAACATCTTCACAAACAACAAAAGCATCTTTTCCACCCAGCTCCAGTGTAACTGGTGTAAGTGTGCTGGAAGCATTTCTCATTATCTGCAACAAAGTAAATATTAAGCCCTTACAACAGTAACAACATCCCAATAGAAGTCCGGCTAATATGTAGGGTCTAGGGAAATATTAAGCCCTTAGAATTCACTAAATCCTAATAAAAAAAGTGCACTTCCCTTTGAAGTAGTAACGTAAAGAAAGGAAGATCATAAAAAGAATGGGAAGGAAAATATGTTCCAATTATTGAAGGTCAACTATTGATGAGACACTCCTGGAAGAGGAGGCTTTTTCTCTGTGCCACTAGCACCAAGGGAACTAAAAAGATAGGTTTTACATCTTTGAACATCGAAAGAGGAAGCCAGAAAGTTATATACTTCTGTTAGTAAGGCATTCTCTTTAACATAGAGCGAAACAATTACCCCAAAAGTGAAATTTGCCAAGTTCAACAAAAAACTCGTACCATCTTACCCACACCAGGTGATCCGACAAATATGATTTTATCAACCGCAGACACCAGTGCTTCACCTGTTTCAGCAAACCTATGGAGAGGACCTTAGCAGTAGCTCAATAATATCAAATGAAAATATTAAATAAAACATTTTTGAATGGTCAATACCCAGTTATCACATCAACTAGATTCTCAGGAGCTCCTACAGCAGCAAGAGCAGCCTGAATAATCCTGAAATAGAAACATCCAGACCAACTTGCATTCTCAGACACCTGCACATGCCGGAATATGCTTTCTTTTAACTTAGTGCTGATGGGTCACAAAATCATAGAATTGTAATATGGATAAAAGGTCAAAATAAGTGAGCCAGATATTTATCTTTATATTCCATAAATTTAAAAATGCTAAATGTTATTCATAACAAGAAAAACATGCTGTAATTTCAACAGAAAAGAACATCTCTAATTAAACATCAGATACCTTAATTACAACACTGTTTCCTGAAAAGACTGCTGCCAACATTGGATTGAAGATATTATGAAAAGGGTAGTTCCACGAAACAATGGCACCAATGACACCAAGGGGATGAAACTCCACCTTAGCTTTCTTGTGAAGCATTGACCACCCTGAAGATCTGAAAGCGTTGGCAAATTTTTTAGATAATGTAGGATCTAAATTAACTCATCTAGAATTAGCTTGGAGTGATTGAAACTTCTACACAAAATCAACACAAAATCAGAAAGCACTTGCACACTACATGGTAAAACAAAGTCCAAGAACAAGGCAATAAGTAAATAACTACAAATTGTACCGAGAAATGCATTATGCAGGTGGAAAGGAACGACCAAAACAACTTGATTTATAAGGCATTCTATTTGCTTCTTGGGAAGTAATGGAGATACATAAAATCTAGACCAAGAAAACAAGATAAAGGAAGAATAAAAAAAGGATAAGGTATGCACCTGTATTCAGGCTTCAGCCACTTCTCACCCTCTGCAAGAAGCCAAGTGATCTTCTCACATGTTGTCATTATTTCCCCAAAAGAGGCGTCTACCATTGTCTTACCAGTATCACGTGAAGAAACTCTAAACAAAATTACAAAAATCAGGGCAGATGCCAATTTCTTAACTAGCATATAAGATTCATCAACACAAAATGCATAGAACTCATGCACAAGGATGATGGGCATCCCCTGTGCCCAATCCAACTCAATTTGTAACACAAAATGAAATGTTAATTTGCACCTAAGGTTCCCAAGAATTCAAACACAATTACAAAATGAAATTTCAAGCATCACTTCCATTTATTTGTATCATTCATTCAATTACATCTGTAACACCCATGCACAACTAGAAAGACCCAAATCTTAGTCAAAATAGCATCAACATTGTCGCAGTAAAACAACTTCCAAATCACTTGTAACAGAACAACTTCCAAATCACTTATAACAGAATAAATTCTTACTCGCATATGAGTTCTTGGTGTTCGATAATGTACTTCAGAAGTATTCTCAAGAATTGACGCCTTTGCTTGAAACTACTTTTTCCCCATATTTTCTGAGCCTTCTTTGCCTGTGTAATGCGCTCCTCGACCTGCCAAGTATTATAAAATAATTTCACAAGTAAGTAAGAGTTAGCAATTTTACAAATACATGCTCCGTTGTTATATGTTTCTACATGCACATATCACCTCCTAACCTCATCTGGTGACAAGGCAGGGAAATATCCCAAGTATTTCATAGTTGCAGGTTCATAACACTGAACTTTTTTGTCAGACTGTGGCGTCCTTCCTCTTGGAGGTATCTGCACATCAACCATTTAATAACCAGAATGCAACAGCGATGCGTGTATAAAAATTGGAAAGAGAGGGGCTGAAGAAACAGCAAATATACACAAATTTCCACATCTGCTAACTAATGCAAGCTTCACTCCAGTACACAGTATTTATCAACCACACAACAGTGCATTACTCATGATAAGATAAATAGCTTGTAGTTTTGCTCTCAAAACTCCTAACCACATAGTAATCAGCACACAACACTATGCGCACCAAACAATTGAAAAGAAGCTCAGTGAAGAAGGTAAGAAATCTCACAAATTACAAGTTCCAAGATCTGCTAACTAATGCAAGAGTTGCGCTGATACACATCATCTATCAACTACACAACATTGCTTTTATTCGTGATAAGATTAACAGCTTGTAGTTTTGCTCTTCTCATAACTGCTAACCACACAGAAGAAGCTAATTACCGCACTCAACTCAGCTTCAAATGCACATTCATGTTTTTTCTTTTCTTTTTAATTTCTATAAAAATTCAAAAATAAAAGAAGACGAAGAAGAAGAAGAAGAAACACACACATAAATATAGATTCGTATATGTATATCTGAAGCCGCAATATCTACTAATTCTAAAAGATAACTAAATGAAACATGGGGAAAAATTAGCCAAACAGAAGCGAAGTCAACAAGTAGAGAAGCAACTTAGAAGAACTTACATAAATGAAGCTGTTCTCCTGCGTTTGATTTCCTTCAGAAACTGTCAACAAAAACTCAAAACAGTAAAATATAGATATAATTCCTGATTCGCAAACATAACTCTGTATATATACTTTTTATCGATAGCATTCAAGCACGAATGTACTTCAACTTACTATCGGAAGCGTCGACGTCAATGGAAGGCACATTCGGCGGGATAAGCATCAACAAGAAACGACAGATCGCATAAGCGAGTGCAAGAACGATCAGCGGCCACCAAAACGCCATTTCGTTCTCCGAGAGAAATGTGGTCCTGGGGTTCCGATGAAACGAAGCTCAAGAAAGGATCACTTGAGAGGGCGAGAGAGCGTTGGGCTTGGAATCATTTTCTCTTCTCGAGAACATGGGAAACAAATCTTAAAATTATAGAGTCAATTAAATCTCACGTGGCAATTCCCATAACTAACTGGTAATTTGAAGCTGTTGAAGGGGATTAGTTTTGGAAAGTGAATTTAGTGACTGAGCTTGCACTTGATGTTGGTGGGTATGCTGCACAGAACTTAATTACAAAACTGACGTTGTCCCTTGCTTTTGATTAATTGTGTCAACTCAGAGGCTGGATCTGTTTCATTTATGATGATTTTGTTTAATTGCTAGAGCTGAGCTGGTGCTTACACCTAATACTTAAAGACACGACATTATCTCGTGAAGATACGGATCCCGTGATTTTATTTTTATAAGCTAGATCAACAATTTCACTTTCTTAACTCCACATCAAGAAATCGAACGACCCTGATTCTCCCTCTTATCTTCTCATTCAGATTGGCATTCGTCAACACATTAAAGAACTTTGCAACACGAAAATATGCTATGAAAACAGCTTGTGTTCGATTAGCAAAGGAGGTTTCATTGATGGGATTACCAACGGTGGGAAACACAACGATGCAATGTTGAAGGTTATGGTTAAGGCATTCATTAGACATAGAAACCGTTCTTTCGTTCGATAATTTTATTAAGTGGCTTGTATTTTTAGTTTAATTATTTAAATTGTATTAATCATTTGAAAAGGAGATTAAGATAATCTTTAAGAGTAAAATAATGGAATAATAGTTAAAATTATTCGTTTAAATTTTACTGCTCTTTTCCCTGCCATCAGTTTTATTTTATCAAGAACATTACAAACGAAGGAAAAGACTAAGGAAGTGAAAATTAAAATTCAATAAGTCTATTTCGACTATAATTTCAAAATAATTCATTGGTTAAGTGATGTTTATTTATACAAAGACTTATTAGAATTTAACATTTAAGAAATTATAAATTTGAAGTTTACATGATAAGGTATTACATGAGTGGTTTTAATAATAAATAATTTCCATTTCAAATTTTGATTTAAAATATTTATGTGTTAATATACACCATTCTTGATAAGATGGTTGTTGTGTAAATTTGGTTATATAATAAATGACTAAAGGCAAGAATATTTATAAAAGTAGGCTTGTTTCTAATTATTTTATTGACCATGTCGACGGAGATGATCTTTATAACTACAAACAAATTAGAAACAAATGGTCTGCATCCCGGCCCCTGCCCGAGTATATAAAACTCCTTAATCGTTGGCCAAAATCACTCCCAAAGCAAAATTTATCAAACATGACCTAAAATATCAAATAAAACTAATTACAATATCAAATGGGCGTAATTTGGGTAAAAACATAGCATAATGCCTTTAAAAAAAATTTTACACTATACTTTCATCACCTATAATATTAACTTCAACTCCTAATTTACTAGATAACAAAATCACATTTTGTTGACCAATATAATACATCTAGTTTACCAATAGTGCATGTTTGGTCAATCAATAGCCCCAATTTTTCAAAATAGCACCATAATTGGTGAAGGTTCAATTGATTAATGTCCTCAATTAATAGAACTAGCATAAAAATAATCACTTTTTTACACCATTACTTAATTAAAAAATTCATTCTTAATGAAAAATATAAGTACTGATAGACTAAGAGTGTACTTAACCTATGGTTTTGATAACAATAGAACATATTGGTAATTTACTTTTATTGATATTAGTAACTCAATTATAATGGAATCAAGAAATATATGAAATATTGATTTTAATAGATGGGAAAAGTGGGAAAATAAGTTAATTGAATCAATTAAGTAATCAATAGATGAACAAAATAAGGGAATTGAAGCACAAATACAATTCAAGGGAGCTTCAAAGCAATATAAGTCAAGTGGACTAAGAAAAAGGAGATTCAAGCCATTTCATATGCAACGGATCAAAGCTTTATGACGCATCTAGGCAATTTCATACATTTTATTTTAAAGTCCTATATAAAACAACAAACTCCTAGGCATTCATCCACATGTTCTAAATTTTATTTTGACTCCTAAACATCACTCTAGGTATTTTAAAATAAATCTAACTTTTTGTTGCTTCATACTTAATTTAGTTAGTGTTTTCTAAAAAATTCCAAATTTTTTAAACATATTTCAACTCTGGTGTAACCACTTATATGAGTAAAACATAGTGCTTAACACCTTCTATATTTTATAACAAAATATCAAACTCTTTTTTTTTGTTAAGATCTTTTTAATACCTATCTCTTAGGTTTTTCTCTACTCCTTAATAAGGTATGGTAGAGACTCTATCCAAACAATTTTTTGATATACAAGTCCATCTATTTTTGAGGATGTCCAAAAATATCAACACACTAATTTAGTATTTTCACAATTCTTTCCAAAATATACTGAAATTTATGGTGGTAACAAACTAAACCAATATGCTTCTTCACCAAAATTTCCTTCTTCCTTTAAGTGCTATCAACATAATCAATTAGTTATACCTATTATAAACATTTAACATCAAGTTCTATGCCAATTCATAACAATAAACAATCTTCCAAAGTATTAAACTTCATTAGACCATCTTCGAAGGAAGACACATATACATAAAGCTCCTCTTCATTTATTGAAAATGATGATAATAAATTTTCAAATAGATATTAGGGAGCATTTGTAGACTAGTATTTGTTTTTATCAAACTATTATAAATCAGCTTTATACTTTCTTTGTCTCATCTCTTTGTTATTATTGGGATAGTTTTGTGATTGTTATTGATCATATTGCCAAAATCCATTCATTAATAATGACAATTCGTTCATTATAATTTCAAATTTGGCCAAAGATTTTATACACATAATTAACCTCCTTTTATTTTTCATTCCAAGACCAAAAATTAGTATTAGAACATGTTTCATTTATTGCATATAGATTCTAATAAATTTGAGTAAATATCATTAAGTCACATTTTATATTTCTTTTTGGTCAAGATATTAATTAATATCCCTTTTTAATAAAAATGATAATTGCTTTGGGAAATGAAATTGATAATTGTCCTTATGTTCAAAGATTTTGAATTTTAAGATATTATGAAACAAAGAGAGTGGGGTGACTATGGTAAGAGATTGGATGCATTGAATAATAAGGCAATGCATGTTCTTTTTAGTTCATTCGATACCAATATGCTAAATAGTATCTCAATGTGTGAATTATTTTTTTTTTGATATTTTCAACCTTAATTGAAGTTACATATGATGACACTATGAATTAAGAAATGTAGTAGCAAAGAAAAAAAAAAAGCAAGAAGAAGGATAAATAGGATCACAAGATAAAGAAGGCACGTAGTATAAGCAATTTGAGGAGTGAAATGTCATGTGATGAGCTTATTGAATGTTTAGCGACAATATGTATAAAAAAGAAG
Organism: Erythroxylum alaternifolium; assembly: GCA_027478495.1. Taxonomy (NCBI): domain Eukaryota; kingdom Viridiplantae; phylum Streptophyta; class Magnoliopsida; order Malpighiales; family Erythroxylaceae; genus Erythroxylum; species Erythroxylum alaternifolium. The sequence continues at coordinate 30,938,346 of JANIIA010000191.1, read as the reverse complement.
AAAGTGTCTTATAAGTATTAAATCTATTAAAAACTCTTAGATACATACATGAATGAGAATGATAATTTGAAATATGATACACTTGACTTACTAGGAGTATGGTTACTTACATTAATAGGACGAATTATTTGTTATATGATAATGAATAACAACAAAAAAGATATCAATGACCTTAAGATTTTATTGTCAAAATTTACTAGTAATAGTATAACTAAATAGCACACTTTGGAGTCCAAAAGAGGATAAATAATGGGCATAAAATTGGTTACACTTATGAAAGTGTGCCAACTAATACTAAGACTTTTTTTTTTCAATAGCAATCAGTTACGCCGTGAGGAGCCTATACCTAAAGCATCACATAAGCATATACAGCTCTAAACATGAATGTTTCAATGCTCATGCATCATCTTTTAGGTCCCAAACTAAAGAAAAAATTTATGCATCATATATAGTTCTTAATTTAGTCCTAGATTACATAATTATCAAAGTAAGAATAGACATAATTTCCATGCAATATTAGACCAAAAGAGTATGCAACATTCTTCTCATTCATATATATCTATGTATCACCAAATTTGAATAAAACAAATTCATTACCATCCTAGGCCTAATGAGAAATGAAGAACCATACAGTTTCTAAAATCACCAACCATATATATATATATATACTATGTTAGGCCTCACCATCATACAAGGAGAGATTCTAATCTCTAATACATCTAAAAGAGGGCTTCCAATTACCATTACATCCCAAAGCGACCTAGAAATTCATATTCTTTTAGTTCTTACTCACATAGTTCATATACTCTCTAATCATTCATATGAGATGTATTGTGAAGATCATGGTCATATTCACTTTTTTTCAAAAGCGATGCTTATTAAGGAAACCAAAAAAAATACAGGTTGAAAAAAGTTTAAAGACTGACCCCCAAAATTCTGAGCTTATATGGGTAATTAGGACATACTAATTTTTAGGCCTACGTGCATCAATATCAAGTGATATCAAATGAATACCAACAATAAGTATCACTCTATTAAAATGAGAAACAAGCATGATATCTCCAACAATTAATTTTAAAGGAATAAGAAAATTTAATATTAAAAAAGATTAATTGTTAAACCATATGAGGAAGAAAAATGAGGTACTTATTGGTAATACATAAAAATAGGTAACCTTTTGCTTTCATATCGAGAATAACTAAGCATATTGACTTGTATACATATTTAAGGGAGAAAGCATTATTGTTTGTTTAAGGGAAAAAAGATATATTCATTTTTGAATTGGCAAATAAGCTTTTAGATGTTTTAATTTCTTTGACAAGTGTTTGGCATATACACCTTGCTAATATGATAGAGCTTTGAAAAGGCCAAAAAAGAAGTATTTTCTTTTCCCCTTTGATGCTTCTAAATTTTTTATTTCATATAACCTTTTTAACATTGTTAAAATAAAGGAGAGAATAGTAATATCAAAACTTGATCTTTATAAATTAATGATGTATGAATTAAGAAGGAGCATGTATGATATATTACTTTTACATTAAGGAGAGCTTATTTAATATTTAATTTTCTCAATATCTTCAAATATTTAATCCATCATAAAAAGGATATACTAGTGTTAATGAAAATAAAATTTATTATTGTTAATAAATTTACTTTTGGTGGTATTAATATCTTAATTATACTGGAATTAAACAATATGAAAAAGATCAAGTTTAATGAAAAGATAAAGTGATCAAATGAACTAACTGAATTATTCGAACAATTAAAGGATGAACAAAATGAGTAAACCAACGGATAAAAACAATTAAAGGTAGTCTTAAAGCGATGTAAGTCAAATGGACCGAGAACAAAGAATATTGAAGCTCATATCATATGTGACAAATTAATGTAAATTTTTTGTAACTCTTTATCTTAGTTATCTAAATGTTCTATGTTCAATATTGTATAAATATTGAATATTTTTTGTAATGTATAAATCTTGAAATAGAAATTTTAATTTTAAAGAAAAAATCTTGATCTTCAAAATAGAGAGAACCTTTAAAGGTATGTGGCCATGTTTAAGTAATGTTTTATCAGAGAGCTGGAATTTGTCCTTTAAAAAGTCAAGTTTTTGTTTTTAAAAACTACTTTCTAATTAGTAATTCTTGTTAAAAATAATAAATTCTCAAATAAAATATAAAAAATTGACGTGGATTAAATATTATTTATCCGAACTAGTACAAATCAAATTTGCACACTCTCTCTTCTTTATTACTATTGTAATAATCATTTATTGTATTGTTATAACCATTTGTTAACACACAAAAATTATTTATTATAATTTTTAAATAGGTTAAACGTTATACACGTACCTCTATTGTACTTCTAGAAATAACAAATATCAATTCTTAACCCTCTAACATAGAACATAACAAATATGTAAAATCATCGATAACTTCAAAAAACATTCAATTTTAATAAAATTAAAAAAAGGAAATTTGTTTTTAAATAATTTTTAGAATTAATATTAACTAAATGAATCTTGCACACTAATAAATAATTTATAAAATACAAAATAATTTAAATAATATTAATTATAATAATAAAAAATCACCAAAATAATTACCAGGGTCTTTAAAATTTTAAATATAAGATAGGAAACAAGCGTATAAGACCAACATCGATTTGTGTGCAACAGGAGTCATTTGGGTTTTTTTAGGGCTATACTTTCAAGCTGCAAAGCCTGTCATTTTTTGTAAGAGATTTATTAACAGAGTAGAATGTAATATTATTCTATCATTTGGATGGAGAGTTTATAATAAAATAGAATATAAAATTATTCTATCATTTGAAAGAAAATTTTATAATAAAATAGATTAAAATGAGATAAAAAAAGAAAGTTTCGTATTACATTCCATTTTATTCTAAACAGTAAAAATAAAAAACTTTCACTACGCGAAGTTTAGAATGAAATGTAAATAATAAATAACCTCACATTATATTACATTATAAATTTTTCATCAAAATAATATTTTCTTGTATTACATTATGAACTCTTTCATCCCTTTCAAATAACAATTTTCTAACATTACATCAATTTATATTTTATTCTATTATAAATTATTCCATTACATTTCGTTCAATTAAAAACTTTACATTCAACTAAACATCATAATCTAAGGTATTGGCCTGTATTCAATTGACCTTCTAACACTCAGAAGTTCATCAACTGGAGCATCTTGATCTGTGCCGCAGCGAGATTAGATACCGCAAGGATTTCAGAGTCTCATTACATGAAATTTGACAAACAATTTGACTAAACCAAACATTTCAAGCTATACATTAGGGCCCCAGATAAGACCTTAGATTGCCTGATAGTAAAAGGGCCTCGGGGAAGAGTATGCATAACCAACCGATCTCTACGAACTAATCGTTAATGTACAGTTATGGGTTCCAAAATCATTTATATCTACCAATTTTGTTTTAAGTCTTGGCGTATTGCCAACTTAGGGTATCCTATACGTGAATCCTCAGTTTTGTTCAATGAGGTTCCATGTAGCTGAAAATCACTAGTTCAACCAGGTAAATTCTGGACTTCGACCACCAAAATTGCATTTTTTTTAATTCTTACTTCCAGGACCCCCTTGCTGATTTCACTTTCCCAGGTGCTGGAGTGCTATTTTTTTCTAGCTGGACATCTAACTTGGCTGGATCTAGAGATAGCCTTTCCTTGACGAAAGAATCCAATTCAAACTCACTTCTGCAGTGTGACACATTACCTTCATTTTCGTTAGAAGAATGATCAACTGACTTCTCATCAATGCTATCCTTATGAGGTCCCCATACATTTCTGATAAATTCCTTCTCTCTAAATGGTTCATTCTCCAAATGCAGGAGTCTCTTTATGCTGTCGAGTGCTGGATCAAAGATGTCCAAAAATCCGGCAACCCATGAGGCATCGTCCACAATTTCTGTACGCTGCAAGACAGAATGAGAATGAATGAGCCTGGTTTGTAAGAAATCAGAAGTTTTACGGCTAATGCCAAGTTCTTCAAAAGACTAACCATCCCAATTGCTTCCAATGAAAAGGAGAAACACAATTCAAGGTTAACTTATTTAGAATGTTGACATTGCCAAAGTTGCTCAGGTTATTTAGCCTGTTCAGCCAAACTATAGTGCTGCTGTGAGCTAGAGATATAAATGAATTACTCACCTGCTGGAAATAAAGATTCCTAATTTCCTCAGCACGCACAGAGTTCCCTTGATCCTCCTCCAATTTTGCCCATGTCATCCATGTTATATAACTCTGAGAATTGACATTCAAAGATGACCTAAACAATCTTCGTGCTAATGACAAATTACCAACTCTCTGTTCAAGAACACCCCATGCCTGCAAGAAAAAATTCATGAACAAATTCTACTACAAACAAGTTGCTCTAACACTAACAAGAACCTCTTGTCTTGGAATACGCATACCTGTAGACATCGAGCGGCACTTTCAGTAGTAGAGTCAATTGAAAGAGCTTTTTGGTATAACTCCCTTGCTGTGGTGATGTTTCCTTCCTTCCATTCCATCCATCCCCAAGCCTAGACAGTTAGAAAGTTCTATTAGTCAAATAAAGTGCACAGAACTTATGCTCTGGTTCCAAATTTGAACTGCAGATGAAACAGCCAAGTACAGTTATCTTCATCATCCATCTTAATAAATATTAGAAAGTCCAACCAAAAGAAGGCATAAGAAATGGACCTCAATTCGGTGATTTAATTGTTTATGATAAACATTAAAAAGGAAAAAAATTTCAAGAACAACAAGTTCATATTGTCCATCGGGATATGATGAAGCAATCATAAGTTCTGTGAACACATCATCTTGGAAATGAGAAAGGACTAACTTACAATCCATACTGGTTGGTGCCTTGGGTCCAACTCAGATGCTTTCCTGAACAGTCTTCGTGCATAGTTTGCAGTGGAGTGATTATATTCTAATAAAGCAAGGGACTGAAGCAGAACAGGATCTCGTGGATTGAGGGCGTGGCCAATCTTCAAAAGTTTTCTTGCTTTCTCAATGTTGTTAACATTAGCTTCAAAGATTGCCCATACATGCCACGCAAATCTATTTTTGGGGCTTGCTTCAACTGCTTTCTAGAAATTTGAACAAATGCGAGAAAAATTAGAGTCAGTAATAACAAAAGCTATACGAAACTAAAAGTTATTTTAATAACAGGGACAAAGGTAACTGAAAGGAGACCTCAAATAGTCGGCTAGCAGCAACATTGTTTTCCTGTTGCATCTCCAGTTGCGCCCATGCCTGCGACGGATAGTTTTATGGATAGAGAACATTATAGCTGTGGAAATGAAGATCAAAGAAAGTGCTTAGGATGCTTAATGACTTACAAGCCAACTGGCACAACTTCTTGGATTGCACTTAGTTGCTTGCCTAAACAGCTGACGGGCCTGATCATATCGCTTAGCTCTAACTTCTAACAGTGCCAATGTCTGGTATACGTATTCATTCCCACCACACGACCTAAGGCCCTTTCCCAGCAGTTGTCTTGCCTTCTTCACATTTCCCTGCTTCAGTTCAAGAACCGCCCAACCATGCCAAGCAGCTATATGTCTTTTATCTGCGACTGTGGCAGCATCAAACAATTCTCTTGCTCTCCTTATATTACCCATCTTGTTCTCCAATACAGCCCAACACTGCTTCATGATCACAAGTTACTTCCAATTACAAGAAATTAAAATAATAGAAAATGCACAGTAATTTCACCATAGCCTGTATGATTGATGCTTGAAATAGAGTAAACCCCAAATGAATTCAACGTATCGGGGAATTTGACCTAGCTAAAGGCTATCAAGCAATGTGGCTTTCCAGCAATCAGCCGTTTGAATTGATAAATCACTGACCTGCCAAATGTAGGCATTCTCTCCCTGAGTAGCCTGACACCCTTTCTCGTAAACAGCTCTAGCTTCTGAAAATTTTGATTGCTTCTTCAATATCTTCCCTAAAGCCACATATGACCTCCCATCTTCTGGCCAGCAACTTATACACTTGAAACAGAATAAAAAGACCGATCTTCAAAACAAACAGCAATTTTCCAATAGCTAATCAAGATCATATTAAGGCTACACTGTGTACCTTTTTTAGAATCTCCTCAGCCTCTTGATATCTATAATTCCTAGCAAGAAGCTTAGCCTTATACAGCGCCAAGTCCAAGTTCACCGTAAGGGGTTGTTTCTCTTGACAAAGGTCCGACTCCACTCTCTCCGGCTCGAAAATAGGCATCTTTTTGGCAAACTTCTCGAGACCAGCGTCAATGATAGCGGAGGACGACTTCGTTTCATCTTCAGGACTACCAACTTCATCAGAAACATCCAACGCCGGCCGGCGAACAACAAGAACAGCCCCCGGAACATCCTTTTCCAATTGAGTATTGGATTCTATGCAGAGTTGGGTCGTTATCGATGACTCCAAAGAACCTCGTCTTTGATCCAGGACTGAAGATGGTTGCTTGGAAGAACATGGGATTGTGGGGACTTCGGTTGGAAGTCTAAAGTAAACGTTGGAGTTCTCATTACTGTTGCTGAAGTTGTATGAGAGAGAAAAGCCATGTACGGTTGCTCTGGTGGAGGTTATTGGGCCTGTGGCTTTTGTGGCAGTGGTGGTCGGAGCGGAGATGAGGTACATTTTCAGTTAATTTAGTTCCGTGTGTCTTTGTTCTCGGCTTATGTTTTGCAATACCGGATCTTTGCATGGAAAAAAGCATCACGAAAAGACGGTAATACCCAGAAAACATTATTTATTGCATTTCTGTTATATGCAGTTAAAATGATTTTTGTGGCGTTAGTTAAAATGGAGTGTAGTGTCACACACACTGGTTTGCAATTATATTAACATTTTCTTCCTTTTTATTGGGGGGACTGGGGAGTTGTTAGGGGTGAGGGCGTTTGAGTAATCGCACAGCTGGGACATTAGTGGCTCCCAGGGAGGCCACGTCTTATACTAGTACGAATGGCTTAGATCCTCACCCAATAGATTTTTAACGCTTACGTGGAAGCCTTCTGTTGGTGGAAAATCTTACACCTATCTAGCGGTGGCTTCAAACTCGAAAGTGCCTTATTTCTGTCATCAAAAATTTTACGCATTTAATTAATTATTACTTGAATTTTTAAAATAAAAATAATTAACTGAGCGCAGATTTTTTATACCTTATAAAACATTTCTATCTCATGGTTTAAAAATATAAACTAAGAATAATAAAGGAATAAGTAATAAAAAGAGAATAATAATAATAATAATAATTATTATTAATTTTATTAATTTTTATTATTAATAAATTCCTCAGTATTACAAATTTTATTAAACTTATTAAATATTTTTATTTTTATTTATATTATTAATTTTTTCTTATTATTACTAAATTTATTATTTTTATTAAATTATTATTATTATTATCATTTTTCTACTTATTATTATTATTCTTATTATTATTAATTTTATTATTTTATTAATAATAATTATTAAATTCTTTATTATTATTAAATTTTTTCTTTTTTTGTTAATTATATTATTATTATTATTACTTATTGTTACTATTAATTTTCTACTTACCGTTAATTATTATTATTAATTACATATGTTATATTTATTATTATTAAATTCCTTATTTTTATTAATTTTATTTATTATTATTAAATTTCGTATTTCTTTTAATTTTATTAATTATATTTATTAATAATAATATTATTAAATTCTTTATTATTATTAATTTTCTTTTTATTATTATTAATTTTATTATTGTTATTGTTATTATTATTATTAAATTCCTTATTATTATTAATTTTCTTCTTCTTATTATTAAATTTATTATTCTTATTAAATTTATTATTATTATTATTAATTTTCTACTTATTATTATTATTATTATTTATAATATTTATTATTATTAAATTCGTTATTATTTTTATATTTTTATTATTACTAAATTATTTATTATTATTAATTTTCTTCTTATTTTTATTAATTTATTATTGTTATTATTATTATTATTTATTATTATTATTATTAATGTCTACTTACTATTATTATTATTAATTCCTTATTTTTATTAATAATAATTATTATTATTATTAATTTTCTACTTATTATTATTATTATTAATTATATTA
>JANIIA010000191.1:30807766-30833609 GCA_027478495.1 Erythroxylum alaternifolium | reverse complement strand
TTTGTATGATTGGGGTATGCCCCAATAGACCATGTACACAACAATTTTTGATCAATACATTTTTACATTGTATCAAAAAAAAGAAAAGAATGAATGCATGCTTACAAGTTTCATAGATGTATGAATAGGTGTTGATATTTTGGTTGATATATGTATTTAAATCAAAGTATTTGAACATGAATGGAATAAGTTAGCGTGTTGGAACTTTTAAGTGATTGATGTTTATGAACAAGTTAATTTCATAAGGTTTGATGCCATTGTACCATTATTGTCTTACTGCATGATTATGTGTTTATATATTTTGTTTAATTTGTGGTCTTAGTTTTTATTAGGGGCAAGCAAAGATTCAAGTATGAGGATGTTGATAGGTATAAACCTTAGTATGTTTTTTAGGTGATAGAGTATGTTTTTAGTATTTTCTTAGTCGATAATCATGTGTTTTAACACTTAGATTTATGTTATTATTAGTGTTTATGTGTGTTTTATTTGATTATTGCTGTTTAAGAAAAAAGTTTGATCTTAATTACATATTTTAGGGATTGTTTAATATGGTTGGTAATGAGTGGAGATAAAGAAAAGATGAAGAGAAAGCTGGAAAATCAAGTATGACACGATATTGCAACTTTATGCATCATAGTGCAAAAAGGAGTAAAAGGCTGGAAGCCTCTGACACGATCATGTAATGTTTTCCAAGATACAATTTTTTTTTTCAGATTTTGATGCTTCAAACCTATTTTTGGAAGATATATATATGGAAAAATCCTTAAAAAAGAAGCTTAAAACACCAGTTGACGATAACATAATCATAATTAAAGAAGATCAAAAGAGGATAAATCTTAAAAACAAGTCAAAGAAGAGAAGAATTCTAAGTTTCATTCTCTACTCTTTTATTGTTTCCTTGTTGTTATCAGATGTTAATGGTGATTAGATTTAGATATTTACTAACATCTATGGGTTGCTAAATTCCTTTATAGGAATTATTCTTGAATTATTTGTTGAAATTTACATTCTCAATTTAATGAATTTGCTTGTTATGTTTATTGTTTTATAATCAATTTGGGTTGAGAGATTTGATTGATTCAAATATGTTGTGTTTTATAGAGAGAGCTAATATCTCAATAGACCTATAAATATCAAATTAATAGGAAATTGAAAAGAGATCTTAATTGTTTATTAGTTATCTATAGGAAATCTAGTTTCATAGTTAGAAAGGGTTTTAATAGATTAAGAGATCACAATTTAATTTAAATCTATTTTAATTAGGATTACTTTATTAGATTGTGAGAGAGGGTAATAAGAACTATAGGATATGTATGATTAAATATGATTAAATCAAGAAGGTAAAGGGAAAATAAATAAGGATAGAAGTAATTCCTAACTTTCATATTAATTAATCAATGGATTTTATTGTTATCTAGTTCATAGTTTGTTCATAGTATATTTATTAGGTCCTTGTTGTTAGTTTAATTATTAATTAATCATCTTATTTGGTAAAACACTTTCTTAAGAAGATATCTACACCTAAACCTACATGAAAGAATTAAAATCAACTTATTAATATACATTTTAATTATATTTTCAACATAAAATAAATAATATTACTATCATTTGGCTCATACAAATGACCCAAGTATTGACATCTTACATGTTATGGAATTATGTCTAGCTTATTACATTTCTTGTACATCACACGTCCTCTAGTCCATATTGAAATAGGACCCTTTTAACTTCACTAACTTCCCTTATTCTCTTTTTCTTCAACCTTTTAGTTCTTTTTTTATAAGTAGGAGGACTGATCTTTTATCTATGTTCTTCCCCAGGTACTAGCCAAAATCGTTCACTTAGTACTATATTTGTACTCTTCCAACAACACTTCGTATATGCCTCCTTGGTGTAGTGCTTGTGCATATAATCCTTAAGATCTCCTCTCTCTCTAAGATGATCACTAAAATAACATAGCTTCTAAGGATCCTAATTGATTCTCATCTCCCATGCGAGCAATTATTTGCTTTGAGGCTCACCATATAATAGTCATACATAAAAAGCTCAGTTTCAAATTTTCTATCAGTTAAAAAAATTTTAAGTTATTATACACATTTAAGTAAATAGGTATCAAATGCAAATAATGTTATTACTTACAAAATAAGCTAAATAATTTATAAATTCTATCTTGTTTTTTCTCTAGCTTTGATATAATGTTATGATATATCTTGCCATTGTAAGCAAAGATTCCTTGCCTTTTCTGATAAAGTGTCCTTATGATTGCTCTTCTCATCACTTCCAAGCAAGAAAAGATTACTTTTTTCCTTTGAATTTTTAAATATAAATTGAAAAAATTTGTTGTGTTATTTTACAATAAATAACTCTTACATCTTAACTCTTACATCTTTTCTCCAATGCATGTATGTGCAATCTGTTTTCAATAATATTTGCTAACCAACATGTGCTTCCTTGTTTATTAATAATGATCAAAATTTTCATGGTTTTTATTTTAATTCCCTTAATTTTTGGCGGAACTGTGCTCTGCCTAGTGAGGATTATGTAATCTTTCTATTTTGAAGGTTTAGAGCTTGATTGATCATTAATTAGAAGGAAAAGGTCAATGGAGCAAAAAAAAGATTGATTAAAAAGGAAAATGTGGTTAGGCTACAAAAGCATAAAGTGTGGGTACACCTAAGGGGCATACAAATTTCAACAAATGTTTTTAGGGTTTTTAGCTACTTTTTTTTAGTTTAGGACCCCAATTTTCAGAAAAAAGGGAGTAATAGTTGTTATTAAGACCCTCGTCTCTCATTCTTTTCTTTGTAAAAAACATTGTCTTCCCCTCTTAAAAACACACAACAACACTTTTTTCCTATATTATTAGGAGATCAAAACTATGATTCATGGATAGTATTTTTTTCTAATCATAGAATAGCTAAAGTTCTTCTTAAAAAGTTGTGAGATCTAATTGTTTTACTTTTATTCTCTTACTATTAAATATTTATCTTTTTTTGTTCTCTAGTTCTTATTGTCTTTTTAGATTGATGGAAGTGGCCAACTATTTTGATTGACAGAATACTATACCATTGTTTAGGATAAAAAATTTGTAATTACTTGTTTATTCTAATCGTAGTGGTAAATCAACATAGTTACTTAGGTAAGAGAACTCAATTGATGCTGATGGAGGTAGATAAGCTAATTTAAATGAACTAAGTTTTTGACTTTATCAGATAGAATTAGGTCTCTCTAAATTGTAATGCTACTAGAAGATTAAATCCTACGAACATTTCTAAGATTATTTGTTAGCAAAAAAAATAAGTAATAGTCGTATCTTAGTTATCAAAAAGGTTATGAGAGATTTCCTTTTAGGCCATACCAATAACTATAACCAATTTATTTAAGGGTAAGAGAATTTATTTTTGCATTGATGATCAACTGTATAGATGAACAAAAACTACTCCTTGGTTATATATTTTTCTATATTGATTTTTCTCTATTTTTTTTCTTATCTTTGTTTGGTCTTATTTTTCATTTTTATTTTCCTATTAGAGTGCCTCTTTTCTATTTTATTTTTTGTTTGAGAAAAAAAATAGAATACCATAATCTCTGTAGATATAATCCTACTTACCACTATCTCAATTTATTTTATCTTTACGATAGGCTTTTACTATTTATTAGATTTGAAACCCCTCAAATTTTTGGCTTCGTTGCCTGGAACTAGTGTTATGTCTTTATGTTCTTTTTATTCCTTGTTCTTCTTATACAGGTGAACTTTAGTTTAATTTTGAGATAAATTAAACACCAAAATACTTAAGGAAGGAAAGCCAAACTTCAACGTAGACAAGAATAAAATCCTTCTCCACCAAATTGGAGACCATACTTGATTTTGTTGATTTATCCACTGAGTTTGAATTAAAAGAAGAAGCCAATGTCAATAACAATGAGAGAACCTTAAGGGAATTAGTTGTACCAGATGTCAACTAACAGTCGCTGTACATCCATTTTCCAAATTTGGAGGTGGGATTTAAATTGAAATCTTACTTGATACATTTACTACTCAAGTTCTATGGATTTAAGAATAAAGATCCTAACAAACATCTCAAAGAGTTCTATATAGTCTATTCAAGTATGAGAGCAAAGGGGGTATCTGCAGTGCAAATTAAGTTATGGGAATTCCCACTTTCCTTATATGGGAGAGCTAAAGTTTGGTTATTTTATTTAACTTTTAGTATATAGTCAAATATGATGAGTTTATTTTTAAATAAATATTTCACTGCTTCTTGGCCTGCAAGCATTAGAAGGGAAATTTATGGAATCAAATAAAAGGATACTGAAACCCTCCATGGGCACTAGGAAAGGTTTAAGTAGTTATGTGCGAGTTTCTCACAACATGGGATATCTAAAAAACTCCTCATCCAATACTTCTATGAAGAATGACTACTAATGGATAGGAAAATGATGGATGATGCTAGTGGAGGTACAATAGTGAATAAAACCCTAAAAACTGCTAGAGTTATAGTTTTTGCCATATATGCAAATTCCTAGTAGTTTAGATTATGACAAGACTCATACTATAAGAAGACTCATACTATAAGAAGGTAAACAAAGTAAGTATGTCCAACAAAAAAAATCAAAATTCTAACCTAATAGCTTTAGTGTAACAACAATAACAATAATAACAATACCCAGTAGGAATCCCACTAATACGCAAGGTTTAAAGAAATAGCTTTAGAGTAATATATTGCCTTAACAAATTTGTAGTAGGTAAAAGTTTATAGAATTTATGCTGTCAACCTTCAAAATGACATATGTCCCACATTACAAGATGATTCCACTGAACAAGACAATATAATAAGGGGTTATTCAGGTGCATCACAAAGGAGATATAATCCCTATTCTAATAGGCACAATCCAGGATAGAGGGATCATCTTAATCTCATCTATAGAGCAAGGTCAAGAAATTATCAACCTATCCAACTTAGACCACCTATTCCACTACCTCAATATTCTTCTTTTAAGCTAGGTAAGTCTCTTAAGTAAATATTTAAAACATTCTTAACTATTACTCAAAATTTTCAATAAGGAAAGAGATAACATTCAGAATTTGGAGAGCCAAGTCAGTCAGTTGAAATCTATAGTTGACAAATTGGAATTATATGGAAAGTATTCATCACAAACAGTTGTGAATCCTAAGCAAAGTTTATATGCAATAACTTTGAGACATGGTAAGAAATTAAAGGAACCTAAGTAAGAGAAGGCCACAACTTATAAGTGCACTAAAGAGGTTTAAATAGAGAAAGAGGTAACTTCTCAACCACCAAAGCTATTAGTGATAGCTCCAACTTTTCCTTCTAGGTTAACAAGTAATAGCTCTACCTTTTCCTTCCAGGTTAGCAAGTAACAAAAAGGCAGAGGAGGAGAAGGAGATCGTTAAGACATTTTGTAAGGTTAAGGAAAATATTCCTTCACTAGATGATATCAAATTAAAGCCTTGGCATGTAAAATTTTTTCAAGAATTGTGAACTAACAAAAGGAAGATGAAAGGTAATAAAAAGGTAATTTTTGGTAAGAATATTTTAGATGCACTTCAAAATAAATTACTACCTAAATGCAAGGACCCAAGAATGTTTACTATTCCCTATAAAATTGGTAATTTATGTATCGCAAAAGCCATGTGTGACCTTGGTGCATTGATAAATGCCATGTCATATCCATTTATTCATCTTTGAATTCTAGTTCATTAAAAGAAATTAGTGTAATCATTCAATTATCTTACAGGTCTAATGTGTATCCTGAAGGAGTCTTAAAAGATGTGTTAGTGCAATTAAATGACTTAGTTTTTCCTACAAACTTCTATGTGTTTGATATGGAAGATGATGGTACTCTAAATTCTAGAGTTATTTTTTTAGGTAAGCAATTTCTTAAAACATTTAGGGCAAAAATTAATATGCACGATGGTGCAGTCACTATGGAATTTGATTATGAAATTGTTAAGTTTAATATTTATGATGCCATGAAATATCTTAGCGATTCATCTTCTTTCTTTGTTGTGGATGTCATTGATCCATTAGTACAAGAGGTTTTTGAGTTGAATGATGATGATTTATTAAGAGTTATACTTGACAAAAATTAACTTTTAAGGAATTGCATGAATTTAAAGAGAGATTGATCGTTGATCCAGAAGATGTTTTTAAACTACAGTCATTGAGGCCTATAAGGTATAATGTGTCTTATATTGAATTGCCTCAGTATTGTTGTTTGGATTGTTATTTAGGTTTTCACTAAATCCTAGTTATGCCTAAAGATCAAGAGAAGACTACCTCACTTATCCCTTTAGTACATTTACATATCATCATATTCCATTTGGACTTTGCAATGCTCTCGCCACATTTTAAAGGTGTATGGTTAGTATATTCTCAAACTATATGGAGAAAATCATTGAGGTATTCATGGATGATTTTATTATTTGTGATGGCTCCTTCGATTCTTATTTAACAAACCTTATAAAAGTGCTTAAAAGAAGCATTAAGAAAAACCTTGTTTTGAATAATGAAAAATGTCATTTTATGGTTGATCAAAGCATCATTTAAGGGCATGTTGTAGCTACTAAAGGTATTAAGGTAGACAAATCTAAGATAGATGTGAAGTTCATTCTTTTTTGGAACATATAGGATTTTATAGATAGTTCATTAAAGACTTCTCCAAAATCACTCAAAACTTATATAGACTGTTGAAAAAGGATGTGGTGTTTGAAATTGATGAGAATTGCAAGATGGCATTTGATAATTTAGAGGAGATGTTAACTTTTACACCTATCATTAAGCCTTCAGATTGGACACTTCCCTTCAAATGTGTGATATAATCAACCATATAGTTATTGATGTTATTCGACAAAGAATTAGAAGAGATCCTCATCTCATATATTATGCCTCAAGAATGCTTTATAGTACTCAATGTAACTATTCTAGACAAGAAAAAAAACTTCTAGTTGTTATCTTTACTTTAGAAAATTTTTGTTCATATTTATTAGGTAGTAAAGTGATTGTCTATTTTGATCATATAACTCTTAAATATCTGCTATCTAAAAAAAAAGTGAAGACAAGATCATACGATGGATATTATTGTTACAAGAGTTTGACTTGGAGATAAGGGATAAAAAAGGTGCAAAAAATTTGGTTGTGGACTACCTTAGTCATTTGCCCCTAAATGAGGAACCATCACTAATATAATATGAATTTCCCGATAAGCATTCTTTTCCATCCAGAAGTCAACTCCCTGTTATGCTGAATTACTAGGATACTATCTAATCAATTATCTAGAGCTCAAAAATAACAAAATCAAAATTTATACTAAATACTATGTTTGGGATGATCCATATTTATAGAAATATTATTCCAATTAAATCATTCATAAGTGCCTTTTTAAATCTAGAATCTCTTTAATTTTGTAATTTTGTCATTCATATGCATGTAATGGTTATTTTGGCCCGAAGAGGACATCACGTAAGGTTTTAGAATGTGGTTTATTTGTCTTAATTTGTTTATGGATTCATATTTGTTTACAAATATTGTGAAAGATATCAAAAATTAGGAAACATAGGTAATAGGGATCAAATGCCACATCATAACATTTTTGTGTGTGAAAATTTTGATATATAAAGTATTAATTTTATGGGACCTTTTCCATCTTCATTTGGCAAAACTTATATTTTGATATATAAACTAAATACGTGGAAGCACAACATACCTAAACTGATGATGCTAAAATTATGGTGGCTTTTGTTTGATCTCATATTTTTGTCAGTTTTTGCGTAAAGAGAGCAATCATAAGTTATCGAGGAACTCACTTTTGGAATCAGATAGGGGAAGCTTTAATAATAAAATATGGCATCACACATCATGTTTCTACTGCCTACTACCGTCAAACAAGTGGGCAAGCTGAAGTCTCCAATTTAGAGGTCATATATATTCTTAAAAAAGTGGTAAATCTAAACAGAAAGGATTGGAGTTTAAGGCTTAATGATGCATTTTAGGCATATCACATGACTTATAAGACTCCTATAACTATGTCTCCTTATTATTTGGTATATTTTAAGTCTTGTCATCTTCCATTTAAGCTAGAACACCAAGCATATTGGAAACTAAGAACTGCAATATGGAGATGGAAAAAAGTAGGTGAGCTAGGAAACTCTACTTTTCAAAACAATGCTTATAAGAACTCTCACATTTATAAGGAGAATAAAAAATCCTTCTGCGATCAAATAATTTTCAAGAAGAAATTTTCAACTGGTCAAAAAGTTTACTTTATCATTAGAAATTGAAATTATTTCCTAGTAAAATGCACTTTAAATGGTTAGGCCCTTTTGTTGTCACTAATGTTTCTTATAGTGCCATAAAGATACAAAGTCTAGATTTAGATAAGATTTTTAAGGTTAATGATCACTAGTTAAAACCATTTTATGAGGGCTTTCAAGTGCTAACCATGGAAGAAATTAACTTAAAATTTTAACTTATTATAATTGAGAGCTCCATTCTATCCAGCTAATACGATGTTAAAGAACTACTTTTAGGAGGTAACTTAAGTTTTCTACTCATTCGAATCATACTCGATGCTGCCACTCCTCACTTTAACACACAAATTATTGAACATTAAGCTCATTAATTGTCTCCCATTCTCCAAAAATTCTCCACTGCTAGTGTTCTCTTTTTAATAAATTCTTTACTACTAGAGGTCAATCTATTTACCCTTTTCAAGTATCTGAGAATTGAAACCATATTACCACCAAGTTTTTAGATGATTCTTCGTTTCATCTCCCTACCCCCACGGGATTGTTCTATTTACCCTTTATTCTTTAGTTCCTTAACATTGAGGGAAATGTTAGGTTTAGGTACAGGGGAGAATGTTTAAGTGAAAAACTACCTTAAACAATTAAGTGATATGATTGAAATAAACGAGAAAAATCACCAAATCTTTTGTATATTTTTTATAAACTTGAATATAATATTTTATGTTACTTAAGTGTTGACTTTATTTATATCCTACGGTGTTCTGTCATTTGCTCTTCACTTTAACTTTAGTGCCGAGGATGAGCTGATGTGGGAGAAATTTGATAGTGCTTAAATTATGCATGGTTTTGATTAGGCATGTTAAAACTAACCTGACCCGGTCTGGCCCTGCCCATAGTCAATGATTTTGGCCCATTCAAACCGACCTACGGGCTGGTTGGATATAGCTCGTGGCATATCGGGTCGGGCCTCAAACAGGCCACGATGGTCGGGCGAATTATGGTCCGAGCCAAACAGCCCGACTCGTGGTCCGTGGCCTGTGGCCGGCATGGGGCTACGAAAAAGACGACGTCATTGTGTTTATGTTTAAATTATTTGTTCCATCGATAAAACGACGACGTTGTTTTGCTTTAAGAGTAAAATGATGTCATTTTCCCACTAGACAGTTAATAAAAATATAAGACAAAACAACGTTATTTTCTTATAAGAAAAAACGATTTTGTTTTGCCTCTAATGAAATAAAACTCACGCGATGCCCAACCTGCCACCCAGCTGCCTGCTACATCCCTCCCTAGCACTGTCGCACGCTTGCCTTCGTCCCGTCTGTCAGCCTCCTGCCTGCCTCCATCTCCCTTCGTCCCTAAGTACTCCCTTCGTCCTCGAGAAATCACTCACTTCTTTGTTCTCCTTCTTTGTTTCACTTTGTTCCTTCGATCTTCTTCTTAATATATCATATGTCAACTATCGTGGCAACGTCGTAGGTAAGCTCTCATTCTCTTTTTGTCATTTTGGTTGTTTTAGTTGTCTTGAGATGTGATGTGGCTAATTAGAGAACTTCGTATGTTAATATTGAGAATATGGGATAATGCTTGTAATGTGTTTGATGAAATGCCAATAGAATAAGAGATTAATTAAAACAAATAGTTAGCTATACTCAAAGTGCCTTCATATATGTAAGATCCATGGCTAACAAAGTACCATTTAATAAAGAGTTTTTCTGAGGCTATGGAAGTTAGAAAGCTATTGGGAGTGGACCGAGTGGTGTA
Organism: Erythroxylum alaternifolium; assembly: GCA_027478495.1. NCBI lineage: Eukaryota > Viridiplantae > Streptophyta > Magnoliopsida > Malpighiales > Erythroxylaceae > Erythroxylum > Erythroxylum alaternifolium. The sequence continues at coordinate 30,823,576 of JANIIA010000191.1, read as the reverse complement.
ATTGAGATTGATCTAGTAAAGGCCTTTGACTCGCTAAGTTGGAGTTTTATACTTGACATTTTGATTGCTCATGGTTACCTTAATAAATGATGGTGCGTAAGAGATATAGTAAAGTAAGGTCTATCTGGGGTTGGGCGATGTTTGAGTTGATCTAGCCTTTCTTCCATGGTGGTTAGAAAAGGGAGCAAAATGAGGAAAGAGCCAAGCAGGAAAATTCTTGCATAGCTTTTATATTAGAAAAGGGAATCGTTCGTACTGTTTCAGGTGCTAAAAGTAGTAGACCTCTTAAAATAAAAAAATACTGAAAAGAGTTGGGGGCATGCTAAGGCTTGATCTTCCATATACCTTTGTTTGGATTGTACGTTTATGATTTGTTATGTTCTTGAGTAGTCTTGCTAATTTGTTTGATATTAAGTTTATATGCCCTCAGTATTGATTAGCATCACGCCTTAATAAATCAAAAAGCAATTATGTGAAGAGGGGAAGAGAAAATTGATTGGTTCCACAATTGAAACCATATATTTCTCTGGCCGTCGGTTTCTACGTGATTGTGAATGATAGGAACTAGACGTGAATGATGAAACTGAAAGAAAACGATAGAATTAGAGTACAAACTCAATTTATATCGTTATCTTCGCCATTGACTTGTATTGGATATGAATGTAGGAATTAAGCATAAGATGGGATTAGACAAAGACAATATGCGTAAAATTTTTAGTGTGTCATTGAGAGTTTGTCAATCCTTTTTGCCTTCTTTTTTGCGTATGTGATGTCAATCATCTCAAAGTTTTATAAATGAGAGTAACAGGTTATATAACTAAATTTAATTATGCTGAGTATGGCAATATATAACAGTGTTTGTGGCTAAACTACAATTACAAATCCAAGAATCACTAGTCATAATGATTTGGTTTTAGAAATATCAGTACCTATCAACTATAATGGATATGAATAGGTGGCGGAGATGTGGATTATTTACATGCTTAATATGTTGGCTTTCTTGAATTGTGATGCCCTCGAATTGTTCATGCAGACAAAGGCTTCCACAATCAATCTTTACAAAAATAAAAGTCTTCTATTTTTAGATCTGAGTACTTTGTGATGATATGTTTTTTCTTAGAAAAATCTGTTGTACGTACATGACATTTAACATTATTGTACAAATTCACTCCACCATCGTTTACAATGGGGAAAGGATTGTGGTCAGTAGAAGATGGAGGAAAAAATTGAGTTAGTGATGATGAATTAGGTAACAAACTAATTAAAAGCCTTTCAGACCTTAAAACAATTTTATTTGATCTAATGTAACGAAGACCAAACACCTTTAAAACTAGGCAAAGTCAAAAGCTTTCCCATTAATCTAGTTATCCTCTCTTAGGGTGAAGGAACGAGTCAATGAGAATCTTATGCAATTAAAAATTATATCCTAGGAAAACTAATTCATGAAAAATGGACCAACTGGGCCGCGACTTCCCTCCTGTACTAATACATTATTAGTCATCATCATGATTTTTTGTTTCTTTAAAGTACCTAATTTCATTTATTGATGTTTTGTATTTGAAGGATCTGAGTTGTTTTCAATAGGTTGTTTTTTAATGCCATTTATTTTCCTTTCCCTTAAGATGTTGCATCTCAGTAATTTACCTCTTTTTGTTCATGCCCGAGTAATGATTTACAAGATGAATATCTTTCAATTTCAATAAACCCATCCCAAAAAGAGGGGATAAAACATTACAAATCAAATACAAAACGGAATTGTAATATTTTATCTATAACCTTAAGTATTTATATGTTTTTATTCAGATGGATGAACATATTTTTTCAATTGAGAGTTTTAATCCACTACTGGAAGTAGAAGTGGAAACTTCTATTCTGACACCAAGTGACGATAGAAGTTCAAATAGAACTCAAGTTAGTCAATATAACAGTGAAGTTTGAAATTGCTTTAAGAAGACTATATCGATCAACAGAATTGAAAATCATAGTGCAATTATTGTCATAAGTTGTATTCAACTGGTTCAAAAGGTGGAGCGTCTCATTTAAAGCGACATACGGAATCATATACTAGAAGGAAGATAGTTTTAGGAGGTCAAACATGTTTGACCTCTAACCTTATGATTGGAAAGAATGAAATGACCGTAACAACTTTTGACAATAATATATCAAGAATTTTGATGGCTAATATGGTTATTGGAGATGAACAACCATTGGGTATGGTTGAAAGCAAGAGATTCAGGATATTTCTTAATTCACTTTAACCGACTTTCAAGGTTTCAAGTCAGAATACATTGAGGAATGATATGTTCAAAATTTATGAGGACAAGAAGAGAGAAACATTAAGAGCATTATCGAATGTTCAAGGATGAATTGCCATAACAACGAACATGTGGATAGCCGATAACCAACAGAAGGGTTACATGATGGAGACAGTATATTATATTGATAATGATTGGAAGTTATGCAATAGACTTTTGAGGTAATTTATATTCTTTAATATTATTATCATTTGCTTTTTTTCATTATTTTATGAATTTATGATTTATATTGGTATGCTTTTTCATGATAGGTTCATTTATGTGCCGACATGACATATAAGTGAAAAATTGGCAAACGTCTGGAAAGATTGTTTAATGAATTTGAACATTGACAACAAAGTATCCCCCATCATAGTTGATAATTATAGTACAAATGATGCTATGATTGAGAAATTGAAGGTTGAGTGGGTTGGGAGCTTATTAGCTGGAGATAAGTTATTTCGTATATGTTGTTTTGAGCATATTTTTAACTTGATTATGAAGGTTAGGTTGGAGACGATAAAGGAAGCAATAGAGTATACTCGAAATAGTGTTTTATATTAGAATGAAACTCCTAAAAGAGTTAAAACTTTTGAAGATGTTGCACAAATTTTATGCATTCCTTGCACAAAGAAGTTGGTTTTAGATTTTTCTACCAGATGGAACTCAACCTTTAAGATGTTGGAGTCGGCAATCCCATATGCTTAGCTATTTATTAGACTAGCCGAAAGGGATTCTCAATATACTTGCGTACCATCAGAGGATTAATGGGACTTGGCTAGAGAATTTTATATGAAGTTGAAATTATTCAATAATTAGACTGAATTATTCTCAGGAACAAAATATCCAACTTCGCACTGTATCTTTAGCACTTTGTCTAACATAAAGCATGTTTTATCACTGTGGATGTTTGACTCCAATACAGTGATTCGGACTATGGCGGAGCGAATGACGGAGAAGTTTAATTCTTATTGGTCTGAGGTTGGAGATATTGTTGCAGTATTATATATATTGGACCCGAAATACAAGATGGATAGGGTTCAACATAATTATAATGCATTGTATAGTGGTGAAGATGAAGAGCATCTACATACCATGAAACAAGTTTCATGATTATGAAGTCAGAATGCAACAAACTCATGATCGGGATGTAGATAGTTCAACTCAGACTTCAGTTTTAAGTTCGACGTTTTCTTCTGACCCTTTATTGACAGATTCTCTTTAAAATTTTTTGAAAGAGAAAAGGGCAAGGATATCTTATAATACGATGGAGTTAGATAAATATGTTTCCAAAGATTGTGTTCCTGAAACTGAAGGTGAGTCGTTTGATATATTATTATGGTAGAAGACGTCTGCACAAAATTATCTAATCTTGTAAGCCATTGCATAGGACTTGTTAGCTATTCAATCATCAACCGTTGCTTCAGAGTCTACATTTAGTACTAGTGGTTGGGTCATTACTCCTTATTGTGCTCAACTTCATTATCACACTGTGGAAGCTCTTATGTGTGCTCAAAGTTGGTTAAATAATGAAGATATTAATGGTAAATTCTTTTCTTTTCAATATATTTATTTTATCTATCTTTATATTATCTTACTTAATATTGTGTTTTTTATTTTCCTACAGCCACAGGTATTAATGCAGAGGGGACTAGTGAAATTAATCAACCAATTGAATGTTATTTTGATCAAATATATGAAGATGAAGGTATTTTTAAATTTCTTTTTATATAATATTACATTACTAAAGTTTGTTTTTATTTTAATATTATATTACTAAATATAATGTTTGTACATATAGATGATTAGATCCAAGCCCCTTAGGGGTGGTCGAGTTAGTGAAGTGGGGGGCATGGGGCCAAAAGGTCCTGTGTTCGAATCCCCTTGCTTACACTCTCTCGATTGAGCCTGTTGTACAGGGCTTGCTTAGTACGGAGTACCTGGTTGGCGTGATTTACAGACTATTGCGTCAATCTGGAGGTTTACCCAGTGCACATCTAAAAGATAGCAGCTACGAGTTCTTTTGTTTCAAAAAAATGATTGGATCCAAACTGTTGACGATCTTACCAACAAGTAAAATTAATCAATTAGAATTAGATGATGCTTTCTCAGTCTCCACTCTTCAGTCTATCCAGTTGTTGATTTTGTAAATTGTATCTTTTTTTGTAAAATGATTTAGATAATCATTCGTGTACAGCAAAACTTTCTATAGTTAATGAATTTGGTTTTGTCAATTTTCTCTTATAATAATTCATAAATTATTTAAGTAAATTAAAAATTTGTAATTAATTGAGTTGAAATTCTTAACTATAACTATTAACATAATGACTTTTCTTACAAATTTCGTGTACAACAAAATTTTCTATTGTTATTGAATTTGGTTTTATCAATTGTCTCTTATAATAATTAATAAATTATTTAAGTAAATTAAAAATTTGTAATTAATTGAATTGAAATTCTTAACTATAACTATTAACTTAATGACTTTTCATACAAATTTATAATTAATTGAATTAAATTTCCTAATTAATCATACCAATAAATACATCTCAAGATTTTAATTTTAAAATATATTTTCTCAATAATGATATGCAAATGTATGTAGCACCCTTCAACATAAACCTGACTTAATGACTTTTAACATAAATTGTGTTAATATTTAGCTCATGAGTCATTATATCTAAAATATTAATTAAAACATTAAAAAGTTAGTAATGTTACGCTTTTATTTAATGACTTATAGTTTTATTCAAATGAAATATTAAGTGGTTTAAATAAAAACATATAAATATTTTGTAATTTAATATTTGATAAATTAATAACTTTATTATATCATAATTATATGTTGTTATAGTTTGAAGTTGTGACATAATATATATATTAAAAAAACGTGAAAATTTTATAAATTTTGTGAAATATGATATGCTTATAACACTCTAAAAACGAGAAGGATTTAAAGTAAAACTTATATCAAGGTTTCAAGTAAGGAATTACTCTTAAGAAACTTTTAATTAGAGTGATTTAGGAATGAATCTTCTAATATTAGAATTTAGATAAGAGAAAAAATTATGAATATAAATTTAGATTAATTAGAATATAATGATTTCAGAAAAAAGTAAAAGAACTATTTTCAAAAGTAATAAAATAAATAATTTATAAAGCATATCAAGAGTATTTATAAAATGTATTCTAGTTTTAATAAAATAATAGTTATTTTCAATATAATATATTGTACTTATTTGTTTTTATAACTCAATTACTTATATATTATTTTGGAATTGATACATTAGGATTAATAAAATAATTAATTAATTTTAAGATTAATATAAATACATGTATGCATAATGTATATATTGTCTAAATATGAAAAATAAAATAAAAAGTTTAAATGTGTTAAGATTAATTATCATATTAATTAATTTCTTTTAATATGTGTAATAAAAATAAAAAATTTTACATGACTATGTAATAATAGATATAATATGACAGGACAATAATATTTAATAAACGTATTTTTCTAAAAAACATATTAAAAAGAAATATAATAATTTATTAAACACGTAAAATAATATTTGAAATAAATTCATTGTACGTAGATAATAACTTTTTTACATTTACATTATAATTAATTGTTATAATAAAATTACAAAATTAAATTAAATTGACTTGGTTGTACAGGGAATAATTATGACAACATTATCATTACTACATATTTTTAATAAATATAAATTGGTCCGTATTTTATATCATTTATTTTATATAAATATTTTTGTATAATTTGCAGGTAATTTCATCTTACATTTTACTATGATATAATTTATAATTTATGAATTTTTAAAAATACAACTACAACTTTTTGAAATTGTCTTAAAATAAAAAATTTTAAAATATATTAAACGACTGGGCAGGCTAAGGTTCGACGCACTGCCCGTGACCTTGCCGTCTCGGCCTGGCCACGGGCCACGGACTTGCCCATGGGCCGGTTGGCCTCGGCCTGGCCATGGGCCACGGGCTTGCCTATGGGCTGGTTGGCCTCGGCCTGGCCACAAGCCATAGGTCGTTTTGGTCTGCACCAGGCTGGGCCACAGCCCAAGCCAGGGGCCAGGCCCTCTCAAAATTGTTTTTGGCCTGGCCTAGCTGGGCTATCGACAGCTTAGGCCTAGTCCTACCTATTGACAAGTCTAGTTTTGATTTCAATTTACTTAATTTTGCTGAAAATGTTATACTTAATGAGAATATGAAGTGAAGAAATGATATTTATCAATAAGAAAGAAGTGGGTAGCCTACAAAAATTCATAAGACGTGGGCACATGTGAGGGCATACTAATGTTTTGGAGTTTTCAGTTTCCTTTTTAGTTTAAGACTCCAATTTTTAGAAAAGAGGGATTATTAGTCGTTATTAGCAACCGCCCTTCTTATTTCTATTCTTTGGAAGAAAACATTGTCTTCCCCTGTAAAAAGCATACAACAACTCCTTTTACGTATTATTGGAAGATTAAAACTATGATATGTGGGTAGTTTTTTAATTTAATAAAAAATAGTAAAAGTTCAACTAGAATAGTTGTGAGATCTAACTTTTTTACTTTTGTTATTTTATTATTAAATAGTTATCTATTTTCTATTCTTCAATTTTTATTACTGTTTTGTTGATTGATGCGAGTGCTAATTGTCTTAATTGATATAATAATATACCGTCATTTAGGGTAACAAATCTGTAATCGTTTGTTTATTCTGACTGTATTTGCAAATCAACATAGGTGCTTAGGTAAGAGCATTCGATTTATGTTGACAGAGGTATATAATCTACTTTAAATCAACATAGCATCTTGAGTTTGTTGATTATAATTGTGTCTCTCAAAATTGTAATGCTAACAATAGATTAAATCTTATTAACGTTTCTAGGATTATTTATTAGTAAGGGGTACCAATAACTATAATCAATTTATTTAAGGGTAAAAAAGTTATTTTTGCATCAATTATCAACTGTATGGATGAATAGAAACTATTCCTTTGGTTACATATTTCATTGTATTGATTTTCTCTATTTATTTTATTGCTTTTTTTCTTATTTTTCATTTTTATTTTCCTACTTGAAAACCCCTTTTTTATTTTGCTATTTGATTAGAAAATAGAATACCCCATTTTATATGGATTCAACCTTACTAATTGTCTCAGTTTATTTTATCTTTAAAATAAATTTTATTATTTGTTGGATTCAGAACTCACCGTTTATGCTCTCCATCTTAATCATTTTTCCATCTTAATCATTTGCCTCTTATATACTTGCCGAGTACAAAGTGAAGCTATTATCCACTCTAGTCTTTGTAACAATAGACATTTTATACTTGCTTGATAAGTTGGCCTATAAACATCTAAAGCAATATGATGACTAAAATGCACGTACTTATACTCAAACAGTTCTTATAGACCCTGCATCACATGATTATGATTTTGTATTAAATCAGGTGACATATGAAAGTAACATTATAGATATTTCATTATATTATGTTTTGACTATTACTCATAAACACTGATGAGCAATCATTGACAATATCTTCAAGTAGGCATTTTAGAATCTATTTCTAACTCTCTTTGTTCTCAACTCATAACCTAAGCTCATAAAAAATATTATTGTTTGGATCACTTCTAATGGCTGTTAATAATTGCCAACTATAACTTATCTTCAAATGACAAAAATCAATGCATATTATTGGTCTATAAGCATTAAAAGTTAAGATTTCACTTATTCAAAACATATGTAGTATGAATTAAACACACCTTTAGGATATATATAGTGAATTGTCTATGCTAAATTTCATCATAGCTAAGAAGTAGCCTTTTAACTTCTCATATTGTGCCCCTTCATATCCAAACAACAAACAAGGCATGCCTCTTAGCTATATACACTTTAATGTCTAAAGTCCCTTGCTGGTAATCTTATAAAATAGTCCTTTTAACCATGAAATATGTCAGCTAGGACTATCTCTGAAGTGTGCCAAATGCTCTTTAGAAATCTACTGGTAATTAACTTTCATACTATCAAATGTGCTCCCACAAGAATGATTGTTTTGGAATGTCTTAATCTAAAATGCATGCCTATCTTTTGTAAGGGTTGTATTTATTCTCTATCCATATTTCTTTTTTCATTATGTAGTAATTATTGGCCTTTCATTCTTTACATAAACATAGTCAAATCCTATCTCAATACTTATGTTCTTCAAAGCCTTTCTAAATGTGTCAACAAAATAAAGAAGCATTCCATATTTCAAAACGACTCTCCCATCATCTAAATTAGAAAAGTTAAAGTGAGGATATTTAGTCTACTTCTTCTTTTTCTTCTTCTCTTTGTCATCTAAATTTCCTTTTGGGCTACCAATGTCTTCTTCATCAACTTCAATCTCATTATCTCCTAATTTAATATTTTGAGCACCCGTACACCACTCACTCATAGTAGGTAACTCTTCTTTTATAGCATATTTATATATATCATTGGGAATTTCTTCACTTAAATATCATAAATCATTAATATCTATTGATTGCCTTTCATTATATGAAGCACCAATCATTTAATTCTTCAGGTGGTGCTAGAGTGGGTGGATTTGATGGCATAATTATGGCTAGATCTGTAGGCAAATCTATAAGTGGATATGTAGTTGTTAGAATGGGTGGATCTATAGTTGATGGAATGGATGGATTTGTGGCTTATATATATATATATATAAACCTTTATTATCTTAAATTTTCTTTCTTTAATTGCACCTATCAAGTTCCTCGCATAATTATCACTTTGTATTGGCCTCAAACCATCTTTAGATGACTTATGTGAGAATTTATAAGTAAAATCTCAGGCTTCTCCATACCTTAACCTTTTAGCATTAATCATAAAATTGACCAATATAATATCATATACCTTATAACCAAAACAATATTTCTCTCTACCTTTGTATATCGTTTTCGTTTGAATTTGAAGCGTCCACCATAGAAGCACTCAAACCTAAATATTACATCTAAAGCACTAACCATTCCTCAAATAAAATCTACAACAAAAACAAATACCACTATGTAATTTTACTACTAAATAGATGCAAATTCAATACACTACCAAATATATGCAATTATGAATAATACATAATGGAAACATATAGCATGTTTCTATTTCATGAGTCGTGTATCAATTTATATCCATGTCAATTATTTGTGAAATTAAATTATAGCAATTATAGGAGATTTAAAAATTAAGGAATGTAATTTAATACATTTTATGCAAACATGCATACTAATATTTGCAAGGTCACCTTTTAGAAGTATGAAAACCAATAAAATATCTCAAAATCCATAAGCTAAAAGTATGGGGAAGATAACATCTTCAGTTTATGCAGATCTCATAAGCTTATTAAATTAATTCAAAATATAATAGAAACTAGTAGCAAAAACCAACGAGCAACTTATACCAGTCCAGAATAGAATCGATACTAGCTTTAAGGATTGTTTGAATTACACATGCATCCCTGTACCAATGATTTATAACTAATTCAGAACAAAATATAAAGCCATAACATTAAAGAAGCACAATTTATTGGTTGAAAGATGATTGGCAAAAGGTTTTATCTTGTAGACACATTGATCAGCTCCGTAAAAAGAATAATTCATGCAATCAGCTTTGCAATTCTTGTAGACAGCATCACCTTATGGGCCTGTTCCTAGTACACATTAATGAATTCATGTTACACAAATACAAGAAGTCACGGGAGAGAAGATCAATCCTTGTTTAAGTTTTTGCACAAGATATGAAGCATTTGCTTTTCAGAGATGGACAATATGTGATTACTAAATATTGATATTTTGCAATAGATATTGTTTATGCTACTAGACCTACAACATCATTTTGAACCTCAGCTTTATTGGCTAGCATTAAGCTACCTTATACTGAATTAACTTATGCATAATTGCAAATGACATATTTTCCTCGGCATATATTCATTTAAATGTGTGATTATGTGGTTAGGAAACGAAACGTAAACAATCAATAAGGAAAAAAAATCAGTAAGGGGCAGTAGAAATGCTCCTCAGTAAGAGGGGATCGTCGAAATGTTTATGACTCCTAGCTTGTTTTTATTTCCTTCGCAAAATTTTTCTCCTCTCCAGTGTGTGCCCTCTTATTGATTTCTCAGTATTTCTCCTCTGACATCAATTCTAGTTTGTTTTGCCCTTTGTATTTCTCCTCTACTTCATGCGATGTCGTGTAAAGTGAAAAACGATGTCATTGTTTAGGTGGCACATTATCAATATGGTGCCACTTTTGCATTTAGATTTAGAGGATCTAACAAAGGTTGACAGTAGAGGGGATAGGCATTACAAAAAGAAAACTTAACAAAGAGTATTGATAATTTAATATTAAGGTTACTTTGATCATTTACAAAATTATTGAGAATCCAATAAATTATACGATTACCTTTTAACTTTTTTCTTATTACCTAAAGAGCAGTTTGGTTTCACTTTTTTTTAATTCTAGTTTTCTGTATTCAATTTCTGTTTTTCTTTCAAATAAAAACAAAATCTTATTTGATTATTAATGTCAATATAGTTATATTTTTATTACTGATAATAATTATATATTAAATAAAACTTAAAGATAAATTATTTTTAATTAAATAAATTTATTTTAATATCTTATATAATATTTATTAACAAATTATTGATAAAGTTATTTAATTTTATTAAAATAAATAATTTAATAAATACATTTAATTATAAAATAATATTTACTTTAGATATATTTTAATTATTAATTCAATTTTTAGATATTTTGAAGATATTTTAAATTTAGTTATATTTATTAATAATTATTAAATTAATTGGTTTAATTTAATTGCAAAAATTAAATAAAATTATTAGGTGAAATTAAAATTTTCATAACTCTTATTAATAATTAACTAAATATACTATATTATATTATTCATAATTTTTATTAAAAGTTAATGTATTAAATAATATATAATAAGTTGAAAATAAATAGATTATAAAAAACTACTTTTTATAATTTCATAATTTTTGAAAATAAAAAACCAAAATTAAAAGAAGAAAGTCATAAACTAAAAATTTGAATAAACATATTTTTTAAATTAAAAAAATAGAAAAAATAAAGTTTTATTATATTCTATTAAATTTTATCTATATATTTATATAAAATTCACGTAAATATATGTACGAGAGTTAATAAAATGTAAATTCTGATACCGGATATTTTCTCCCTTTGACATCCGTGGCGAAGAATTAATAAATATTAGTTGGTGAATGCACATATAAAGGCGATTATCTAGAATATGTCTCACCCTTGAGAACATATTCGACAGGCTTATCTCCACGCCAAGCACCATACAATTTGGACAAAAACTTCATTTCACTCGGCTGCTATGAGAGTAATGACCCGACATAGTAAACCAAAGGTGCCCGTTGAAAGGTTTTCCTCAATTGTTTAACACTCCCCGCTCTTCTAATGAAATGTCTTTGACCTTATCACTCCAGGGTTCAATTTGGCCTCAATCTCAAGGTAGCTCCTTTCATATAATTCTACTGCTTTTTTTATTATACTTTTGGATCATTTAGATACTCTGTATCTCCATGTTTCTTTTCAGGAAAAGTGAACCTTAAGAACATAAGATGTCTTGATAGTGTCAGGAACCTTGTAAAAACTGTTGGGGTTCCTTCACTTGTATCCTCACCACTTGAGGCACTTCGGAATGGCAACTGGGTCAAGCTCATATGTGGTGCTAGCTTTGAGGTATTCCCAACTCCACTGTCATAATATCTCTTCAGAACCTTTGAGCATTAATATTTTCTTTTTGCCTGTTTTTAGGATGTCATTGATATAAGGAACCTGTCTCTAATTTACTCTCTAGCTGGAGGTAAATGTTACAGTTTATTGTTCTATGATTTTGGTTTCCTTAAAATACATGAATATATGTAGGTAGTCATGTTTGTGGATTAAATACATGTCTTGTCAGTTTGTGTGGGGTTTAGTGAGTCTGTGGTGAATGGTTGGCAGTTGATTGCATTGACTGTGCTGCTGATGTAGCCGTTGTGAGCGCTGTAAATGAAGGAATTGACGCAGCCCAAAAGATTTTGAACCTTCGCAGGCCCTGGGTAATGATTAGTGTTAATGATGATGAAGATCCACACTTTCGGAAAGCCGGTAAGTAATCCATTCTATCACTTAAGTTTGCTTGAGTTGGCAAGCATTATAACTAGGGCATCCTATAGGAGTCAAAGAGGATGCACTAGTTGCAGACTTCTAGTATCTTATTCCATCTTGGAACTGGAACATTTTTCTGTTCCATAGGTGATACATTCTTGAGGATGAGAAAAGTGTTGGCTGTTTGATAGTTATCTACAGAAAGAGAAAATGTACAATTGTGGGATTGACTCATAACTGTGGCCTCAGGTGAGGTAACTAATAAGTAATTCCACCACAGAGATGGCCAGTGTTTGTGTAGGTTCATAAGCTTTTATCATGCTTTAGCTCTTAATAAAGGTAAATAAGTGCCTTTTTCAGTTAGCTTCAACGAGAGGCTATCTTTTTGTTTTTATAGTCAATGAGACATAAGTGTCAAAAGAATTGGTCTGCATTAACCACTCCCCTCCTTTGTGATCATTATTCCTAACAGATAGGATCCTGGTAATTACTTGTTATTGTGACCTTATTCCTTTGATATTTTTTTCATGCGAAAGCCTGATCAACAAGATGCAGCAATCTTTGGAAACTTGACTGTAACTGCTATTATTGTCAACAGAATTTGATCCAGAGGATTGCCCCCTGGACTGTACAAGGCCTTGTGAGGTTGTCTGTCCTGCTAATGCAATTTCACTGAAGGTAGAGAAATCAACAGTCAAATTTTCATTTGACACCATTACTTTAAATGTACTAAACGTAGTTGATAGAGTAAATTCTGAGAACACCTATGTTGGAAGGTTTCTTGGTATTGATTTGGTAGTAAATCATGTTTTTCTACCATTTTTTAATATCTGTGTACAGGGTGGAGTCATAACTGACAGGTGTTATGGATGTGGCCGGTGTTTTCCAGTCTGCCCTTATGATAAAATAAGTAGGTAATCCTCCCTCGTTTCTTTAAGCTAGTAATTGTTACTATATATTTTGCTTTCCTAAACCTTCTTCCTTATGAAAACACAGAAGCTTCCCTTTCCCTCTATTGTGGGTTGCAGCTGGCTAGGATTCTGAAATTTAAGCAAAGTCCCTTGAAACTAACTAGTTGGTTTGATCCAGGAGTGAATGCTTATGTCAGAGATGCCAGTGCAACTGCTGAACTTCTTAAAAGATGCGATGTTGATGCCATAGAGATACATACAAGTGGAAGGTATAGTTCCTTACTCCATAAACTACTTTAGAATGAAAAACTGACATAGCTTTTTTTTCTCATTTTTCTTGGCATGTGTCATGGATGACTATATCCCATAATAGAGACACCAAAATCACCTTACATCCTGTGTACCATGGGAAACTGCCTCTATTTTGATGCTTTGCATGCTTTACTGCTCTGCAAAATGTCCTTGCTCTTCTATGAACAATTGTGCTCTTTTTCTGTTATAGGCAGACTGCTCAATTTGTTAAAGTTTGGAATTGTTTGAGATCTTCAATTGGATACTTGAAGCTAGTTGCGGTGGGTAAGATAACTGCCACTAGTGATTGACCTGTAAATTAATGTTAGGGCTAAGCGGATGAACGGTCATCAATTTTGTGTTCGAACTGGATCTCCTTGGTAATTAACAATGTATGTGCAGGTTAGCTTGCCATATACTGGGGACTCCACTGTGTCTTCAATGAATGATATGTACTCAATTATGGAACCTCATCTATGCTGCCCCAATTTATGGCAGGTGGGACAATATTTATTTGCAATCAAAAGGTTAACTTTCCAAATTATCATGTCTAGAGAAAACAAATTTTAACTTTTTAACATTCTGTTTGATCTCGAAGCATAGTTGGATGGTCGCCCGATGAGTGGAGATATTGGCCGAGGCACGACGAGGGAATCGATTGCATTCTCTGTTTGTTTGGCTGCTGCAAAAGACAAACCCCATGGTTTGTGTAAACATTTACCGTGATGTGCACATTGTGAATTTTTCTAGGTTTTATTCTGCTAGTCTTATTGGATATACTTGTCAAACTGTATCTCTACTTCATTTGTTGGTAGGATTCTTTCAGTTAGCTGGTGGAACAAATGCTCATACAGTTGATGGATTAAAGAGGGAGGGTCTTTTCCAAACCACATCAAGTACTTGCAAAGCTTTCACCAATTTCTTTTATTTGGAATCTTATTAAGTGTTGTTCATTACATTTTGGGTTTTCTTTCTTCAGTGAGTTCAGAGGATAAGAATCAAAACAAAGCTTCACCTACTTCATCACATGCTTTAATTAGCGGCATAGCTTATGGTGGCTATGCACGCAAGGTGGCATTTTGCAATATCACTTTTTCCATGTGTTTTTCAGCTACTACGTTTAGAGTTTTGTTTATCAGATGGTTGTGATTCTATCAATGCAGATTGTTGGAAGGGTCTTGAGGTCCATGCAGGTAGGCCATGGTTTGGCTTGCATCGAAGATCGTCCGGAGCATCTCTTGAACGCACTTAAAGCAGCCACTGACTTGGTTGGAACTGTGAAATCTTATGGCCCCTTTGAAGGATAACGATTCTACTTAATTTTCCAGTTTCTTCCCACATTCTCCTTCTGTTACAAGGATATTCCAAAGATGTTTTGATGTGCAGCAAATGGTTGAGCAGAACCACCAGAGTAAGGCAAAACATTTCTCTTAGTACTTCTGTGGCTGCATTCAGATGTATACAATCCTGCAGCTTAGATTCCACAGCTTGCTGACAGGCATCTAGCTCTCTAGTATTATAATTTGGTTTGATAAATTAGCAGGGATTGAAATGGAGGCGTTGGCCATTATCATGTCTACTTGACATTCCCAAGTTTCTAGCAGAAAACCCAAAAATAGTCTGGAGCGAAATTAATCCATCTTAACTAAAATGCGGTGTTGTGGCATTGTCATCATGCGTAGACGGCTCCTAACCATGTTGACAAAGTAAGACCATGGTTAGAGATAGATACAGAGTAAGTTGTCCAAGCAATTAATGTGTGTCTGTTACGAACAATTAACGTTAGGTTGTGAGAAGTGGAAGAAGTTTGTAAGTTTTAGCTAGGTTTTCTAAGAATTTTTGTGGTTTAATAAATTTTTTTTAGGATTCTAAATATGATTTATAAATTTTCTTCTTTTGTTGATATATTAATCTATTTTTTTAATGTTCTTTGGACCAATCATTATTCTCAAAATTACTGAATTTTATAAATAATAAAATTTTATTAAAAGATTCATTATTTGAAAGTTTTTTGGAATTTTCTTACCTTACTAAGATTTGTATTTTATCTACATTGAATCTATCAACATTGAGTTTACAGAGAGAGACAATGGAGAGTGAAGCTTGTCACCATTCTTCTACA
>JANIIA010000191.1:30778388-30794673 GCA_027478495.1 Erythroxylum alaternifolium | reverse complement strand
AATTGGAGGGCAACATGGGACTGTGCGGTAATGTTACCGGTCTGCTACTATGCAGAACCTAAAAGGAACATAAATCAGGGAAACCAACAAAAATTCTTAAAATTGTCCTTCCCATTGTTGGAGCAACTTCCCTTTTATGTGCTTTAGTTTCCGTGTTTTACTTTTGTCAGACAAGGAACAAAAGCTCAAATAAAGGGAGTGACACTAATCATCAAAAGTTGGTTTTGATTTCAGTCATCAATGGTAAAACTATGTACAAAGAAATCATACAAGCGACCAATAATTTTTATGATACGTATTGCATTGGAAAGAGTGGAACAGCAAGTGTCTACAAAGTAGAGTTATCGCCAGGGAACATTGTTGCTGTGAAGAAATTTCATTCTTTGGATCTTGGTGACATTTTAGGTCAAAAAAGTTTTCAGAATGAGATAAGGGATTTAACAGAAATCAAGCATCAAAATATTGTAAAGCTCCACGGTTTTTGCTCACATCCACGAAATTCATTTTTAGTTTATGAGCTTCTACAAAGGGGTAGTCTGGCAAAGATTCTTGAAAACATCGAAACAGCTAGAGTTTTGGATTGGGATAAAAGATTGAATGTGATACAAGGTGTGAGCCGTGCATTGTATTACCTCCATCATGAGTGCATACCACCAATTGTTCATCGAGACCTATCAGCCAATAATATTCTGCTAGATTTGGACTATGAAGCTCACGTGTCTGATTTTGGCACAGCTAAGCTTCTCAACCGGGACTCTACAAACTAGACCAGTCTTGCAGGCACATACGGATACATTGCACCAGGTAATATCTCTTGATTGTTGTCTTTAGATATTAGAGTACAGGATACCATTTCTTTTCATGAGGTTACTCGCATTAGGAATTGAAAGTGCTCTGTTCGTTCACATTCTGTATTGTCCTTGCAGAGTTAGCCTACACAAACAAGATAACTAAAAAGTGTGATGTGTATAGCTTCGGAGTGTTAGCACTGGAAATAATCAAAGGTAGCCATCCTGGTGATATGTTATCTTTGATGCCAGGAAATGTTAAGATGGTATTGGAAGGTGTGCTGGATCAGCGGCTTTCAGCTCCGTTACCAGAAGTAAAAGAGAAATTGGTATCTGTCTTAAACATGGCATTCTCTTGCTCGCACGTTGATCCACATGTTAGGCCATCTATGCAGATTGTTTCTCAAATTTTGACAAACTAAATGTTTTCAAGAATGTAACGTGAAATGTCCTTATGGATGTCAGATATATATTTGGCAAGTTTTGGGAAACCATTTTAACTTCCCTGTGTAGCAGTGATGTAACTGTGGAGTTTTTATTAATTAATTAATAAGATGTAACATTCATTCCGGGCATTTTAACTGATATGTTTTTCAATAATGGAATGACAACCAAGTTCAAAATCATTTAAACCAATCATTGCTCCGACTTCTCAAAGCATTTAAATTAAATTAAATTATAAAGACCAAATTTTTTTATTCGAATTCTTATAATTTGTGTCATAATTATGCCTATTTTTAAAAACTTTGAAATTAAATTTATATATTTCTATTGAAAAGATATTGTCCTTAAATTTGTGGTTAAGTATTACCTTTTTAATTGAAATTTGAATAAAAGATACATTATCCACATCAATAAATAAATAAAATTGTCTTAAATTATGTACTTTTCAAATTTTAATTATTTAAAAAATCAAAGAAAACAATTTAACTATGAATTATATATTGATTTTTTTACAACAAGAACTCTTTTTTAAAAATATATAAAGAAATAAGTAAAAAAATTTCTTTTACCAGCTATAAAAAAGAGATGAATGAGAATAATCTCAAATTTTCTACCTAGGTAAAAGTGTCTTTTGGTTTCTTTTATTATTTCCATATATTTTGATTTAGTCTTTAAAATATTTAATTCGTTAGTAGTTTTCAACGATAACTCTCTAATTAAATTTATCATCCTTCATATTTAAAAATGCAAACCATAATATTTTTAATATAATATAGTAGATAATTGTTAAACTTGAGCATATATTTTGAACTTAAGCAAATGATGAGCGTACCTCAAGAACTCTAAAAGAGGTAAATCTAGAACCCCAAGGTCCCTCAAATTCTTACGTAATTTGTACACTTCTGCGTACAAGGAGTTGTTATATACTGATTGGTCAGCTGCTGGTTGATCACTAACCTTGCTCAACATTAGGTTCCCATCAGCCCCGGGTTACCTAATAGTTCCAATTCTCACACCACCGCCGAAAGAAAGACGTTTGCAACTGATCCGACCAAAGAGCATGCCCAGGGGCTAGAGGATTATCAACAGAAAAAATTCCCCCTCTCCTCTTCTTTTTGGTGACTTGAACTCAAGACCTCCTACTAAGGAGAGCCTTAAGTGAAGAGTTGAAACAAATTAGGTCACTCCTACTTGTATCTTCTTCCAGTATTTAATAATATAGGAAGTTGAAAATTTTTAGAATATAGATGAAATACACATTGAGTTTTTAATAGAATAAGAATACATTACCATTGAAATGATAAAAATAAATTAAACTGATTTTAATTCAACCCAAGTCTAAATAAAAAATTAATTTAATAAAATATAAAATTGATTTTAGTTATCAATTTAAGTCTAAATAAAAATTTTAATTCAATAAAATACAAGACTAAGGATATGTTAAAAAAACTTAGTTAAACAATAAAAGCCTATATGGAGGGACATCACTAAAGATTTGTTACTATAACTTAGCTCGAAAATTTCAAGACTTCTTTCACAATAATACATAAAGATAGAAAGAGATAATAAATTTTCAAAGAAATTCATACAATCACAAAGAAATCCTGAAGGTTTAAAAACTTATTACGTATCGACATTCACAAAATAGTCTTACATTTTAAAAAATAAAGGTTAAAAGAATAAAGATGGTAAGAGGTAATATGCAGGAAACAAAATACAAGGCCCAAATCTGTGTTGGATATTTTTGACCTTTCTTATAAAGTTTAATAGTATTTAATAGCATTTTTCAAAATTTCAATAACTTATCGATTAAATTATGTAATTTGATCCAGATAAAGATAATAAAATGACCCAATAAATAATCTAAATCAATGGGTCGAAGTCAAGGAAAAAAATGGATCCCGATCAATGTAGATCGAACCCATATCGGGCCTATGATGGAGAAGCCCTATATGGACGCTATATATAAAGGTTAAGGTCTTTTGCAGTTGCTCATATCATTCGTAAGTATAAGGATTCTCTGACTTGTCAAGAGAGTTTACGTTTTGAGAAAATTGTAGAAAGATGTTGACCGCATTCCAGTGAGCAATTCTCGTGAAGACGGCGATGGATTGATAAGATCTCATCTTGTTATATTTTTTGATATTATCTCCTTTGTTTTGAATTTATTTTTGTGCTTAAATGTTAAAATTAATGTTTGTTTTGTTTTAGGAGATAAAAAGTAGAGATTCCATCAAATTGGAGCTCTATTGACAATAATGACAAATTTTGGATAAATTGAAGAGATTATTTCGGTGGATAAGGCTGATCACTTGAAGAGTTGAGGTTTAATTGGGAAACTTCCTCTTATCCTTATAATGTAAGAGTTTGATTTTGAATTCGTTTTATATAAACATCTTTACAAGTTAGAGTTAGATCAAGATTAGATTAGAAAACCCTATAGAAGGGACATTCTCTAACATAAAAAGGTTATCTCTTCTTACGTTTTTTGCAATTCGTAGTATTTCTTCTATTTTTGTTATTGAAGCAAAAGTCATGTGTGGCTAAACTCATCGCTTTGATTTAAGGGGATTCAATACGCTGATTGTAACTTTGTGAGATTTTGTGTTTCAAACTTTTATTTATGTTTTAATTCAACTGTTTCTTGTTTTGAGTTATCATATTTCATGAATTATTGATATTCGATAAATCTGACAATTTAATTTAATATTGATTATTCTATCATTCGTAATTGACATGAAGGAATGGTACAAGTAGCAAATATGTTATTTATGAATTTCCATATTTAACTTACGATAAACAAGAAAACTAAATTAAATAGTTTCAGCTATCTCGATTATTTAATTTAGGATTTAGTCTTATTACTATCATTTATTTGATATGGAATGCTATCACACCCAGTCAACAGAGATGTCATTTGAACCAAGTGAATTTTGATTTAAGTTAAAATTTATGTGGATAAGTTTGTATGATTCCCTTTAATTTATTTATCAAAAAATTTTCTTTTGTCATACCTTACCCAAGCCAGGCTACAACCCTTACAAAGCCCCTTTGATTATACATTAGGTTCATTTTGTTTAGTGGTGGAGATATGATTCTTAAGCAAGCTTATGGAAATAACTCAATATGTTTTGATCTGAGAGTTTAACGAACCCTAAACACTTTGAGCGTATAGAGTGAAATCCTTGTGAGGGTGTCAGTCTTGTTCAATTGATTTTGATGGAATTGATGAGATGCTATGTTTTAACAATGCGTCCTATGAGTGCTTATTCTCTCGATTGTTATTTTATCTTAACCCTTAAGTGTGAATTAGCTTTTAGATATTTTTGGATGACATAAAAGGAGATGAGAGGTTGTTGTGAAGATGATTAATGTATTGAATTGATGTATGCTTGAGGACAAGCAAAAATTCGACTTGGGGGAATTTGATAAGACCTCATCTTATTATATTATTTGATATTATCTCTTTTGTTTTGAATTTATTTTTGTGCTTAAATGTTAAAATTAATGTTTATTTTGTTTTAGGAGATAAAAAAGTAGAGATTGCATTAAATTGGGATTTTATTGATGATAATGACAAAATTTGGATAAAGTAAAGAGATTATTGCAATGGATAAGGCTGATCACTTGAAGAGTTAGGGTTTAACTGAGAAACTTACTCTTATCCCTATTATGAAGGAGTTTGATTTTGAATTCCTTTTAGATAGACATCTTTACAAGTTAGAGTTAGATTAGAATTATATTAGGAAACCTTATAAAAGGGACGTTCTCATAACAGAAAAAGGTTCTCTCTTCTAACAATTTTCGCAATTCTCTGTCTTTCTTCTATTTTTTATTGGAGCAAAAGCCGTATGTGGGTAAACTCATTGTTCTGATTCAAAGGAATTCGATATTCTAGTTGTAACTTTGTGAGGTTTTGTTTTTCATACTTTTATTCACGTTTTAATTCTAGTATTTCTTGTTTTGAGTTCTCATATTTCATGAATGATTGATGTTTGATTAATATGACAATTTAATTTAATATTGATTATTTTATCGCTATCTAAGAATTTAATGATCCGTAATTGTCATGAAGGAATGGTACAAGTAGCAAATAGGTTATTATGAATTTTCGTATTTAATTCATGATAAACAATAAAACTAAATTGAATAGTTGCAGCTATCTTGATTATTTAATTTAGGGTTTAGTCTTTTTCACGAAGCTTATTGTGATCATTTATTTGATATGGAATGCTATCACACCCGGTCAATAGATGATAAGTTTTGGTTTAGATGTTGGGTTTAAACCAATTAATTTAAGAAAATTTGAGACTTATTATGGCCATCCTAATATGTTTCAAACTAACTGCTTGAATCGTGAAAATCTTCCTTTTAGACCAATGATCAATGTTACAATTAGATGAGATCTTTTCCTTAAATAGAAGTTTAGTAATCTTGATTTTCTCATATTTAAATTCAGTTGATTTAATTTGTTTTCGTATTAATTTCAGTTAATTAGTTATTTAATCAACCCCTCCCAATTTAATTTTATTGCTTGAAATTAAGAAACTAGTGTTCAGTTCTCTAGGGATTCAACCTAATTCCACGACTACTACAAGAAGTTTGAAAAATCAGAACTATTTTGGGAGCTTCGATAACCCAACCAAAATTTGACGCCATGGCCAGGGAACTATATCAAATTTCTTTGTTTCTTTGCATTTTTATTTTTATAGTCACTGCTAACCTCTTGTCCTGTGTGACTCGTGCTTCTTATACAGGTAAATTTGAATATAATCCAAAAATTGAAAAGATAGTGCATCGTTTGAGAAAAGAGACTAAGTAAGGAAGCGGTCATTCACCTTCAGACGTGAAAGTTGAAGTAGATCTAACAATTGGTAAAGACTCAAATTTTCAAGAAGTGGACGAAAAGATGAAAAATCTTAAACCTAGAATGTTAAGGGAGTTAACGACACTAAATTTGAATTAGCAACCTTTCTGCATTCAATTTCCAGTTGTTGAGGTAGATTTCAAATTGAAATATGGTTTGATTCACTTATTGCATATTTTTTGTAGTCTTATTGGTGAAAATCTGCATAAACACCTAAAGGAATTTTATGTTGTTTGCTTTGGAATGAAACCACAAGGGGTGACAAAAGAACAAATTAATCTCAGGGCCTTTCTGCCCTCATTGAAAGATAAAGAAAAGATTGGGTATACTATCTTCCCCCTGGCTTAGTGACAGCATGGAATGAGATGAAAAGAATGTTTTTGGAGAAGTTCTTTCCTTCATCAAGAGCAGCAAATATCAGAAAGGAGATATGTGGGATAACACAAATTACAGGAGAAACATCATATGAATATTGGGAAAGGTTTAAGGAGCTATGTGCTAGATGTCCACATCATCAAATTCTTGATCAACTTTTGATTCAATACTTTTATAAAGGACTATTGCCAATGGATCGAAGTATGGTCGATACAGCTAGTGGAGGAGCTCTAGTAAACAAAACACTTAAGGTAGCCAAACAGTTGATATCAGTTATGGCTGAAAATTCTCAACAGTTTGGGAAAAAGATGGATGGAACTATTAAGCGTGTGATTGAGGTAAGCAACACGCACCTTGAGCATAAAATATCTTATTTAATCGCTTTGATTCGTCAAATGACTATAGGTCAATTACAATTGGCAAAAGTGTGCGTAATATGCTCATTCCATGGACATCCTATGTATCCTACATTGCAACAAGACTCTTTTCAAGGAGCTAACATAATATGGGGCTTCTTGGTTAACCTTAACGAAAGTATAACCCTTATTCTAATTACTACAATTCAGGATAGACAGATCATCCAAACTTGAGCTATGGAAATCAAGGAGGCCAACAATGATATCAACCTCACAATTTTAATAAACAACCTCAAGCTCCTACATATGCTCAACGTCAACCTTCAAATTCAAGTATGTCTTGAGATGAAATTGTTAAAGCACTTGCTAATAATACTCAACAATTTCAACAGGAAACAAAGGCAAGCCTTCAAAACTTGGAAAATTAGATCACTCAATTAGCCATCTTGGTAAGTAAATTGGAAGCCCAAGCATTGGGGAAATTACCTTCCCAAAGGGTAGTGAATCCTAAGGAGAATGTGAGTGTAATGACTTTAAGAAGTAAGGAAATTCAATCTGGAACTTCTTTACCAATGGAGGAAGAAAAGCACGATGATGGAGAAAAGAAGGAAGAACTTTCGACCCAAAAATCAACAAAGGTAAAAAATGATTCATCTTCATCAATATCAATTAATGCACGTTTACCTCCTTTTCCTAGCAAGTTGGCTAAATCAAAAGATTATGAATATGAAAGACAGATATTAGAAACCTTCAAAAAGGTGGAAATCAATATACCACTTCTAGAAGTCATCAAGCAAGTTCCAAAATATGCAAAATTCTTAAATGCGTTGTGCATAAATAAAAGGAAGTTGAAGGACAAGGAGAGAATAATTTTAGGTAAGAATGTATTAGCTGTGATAAATAGGAAATTACCAAAAAATGCAAAGATCTAGGTATGTTTCTACTTCCGTGTGTTATTGGTTATAGAAAATTTAAGCATGCCATGCAAGACTTAGGTGCATCTATTAATGTCATGTCATACTCAATTTATCGAGCTTTAAATCTGAATTCTTTGTAAGAAACTAATATAATAATCTAACTAATTGATCATTCGTATGTGCGTCTTATTGAAGTTATTGAGGATGTTTTAGTCCAAGTCAATAGTTTGGTATTTCTAATGGATTTTTACATCTTGAAAATGAATGGGAATGGTGTGGAACATTCGGCTTCGATTTTATTGGGTAGGTCGTTTATGAAGACGACCAAGCTAAAAATTGATGTGGATGAGGGTGCTCTTTTTATAGAGTTTGATAGAGAGATAGTAAAGTTCAATATTTTCGAAGCAATAAAATACTCTAATGTTCTTTAATTAGTCTATCATATGGATATTATAGATTCATTTGTGCAGGATATGTTTAATGAAGAAAATATTGAAGATGAGATGGAGTTTAAGGCAAAATCAGAAGTGAACGAGCAAATTGATGAAACTTGTGAAGTTGCATAATCGTTATCAGCAATTACAATAGATTCGAAAACTGTGAATGCTGAACTTACTATAAATCACAAGAAAATGCTATCTTCTGTTTTGCAGGCTCTGAAGATCAAATTAAAGGCCCTACCTAATCAGCTTAAATATGTCTAATTGGGTGATGGAGAGTCATTACCAGCGATCATTTCAAAAAGGTTGACTAAAGGGCAAGAGGAAAAATTGGTGGCACTACTTAAATAATACAAAACTGCAATTGGTTGGACTTTAACAGATATAAAAGGAATTAGCTCGGCGATTTGCATGCACAGGATTCTTTTGGACGAGAATGCTAAACCAAAATAGGAACCCCAAAGAAGGCTTAATCCAACAATGAAAGATGTGGTAATGAAAGAAAATTTAAAACTTCTTGATGTAGGTATAATTTATCCAATCTCAGACAGCGAATGGGTAAGTCCAGTGCATGTTGTGCCCAAAAAAATTGGTATGACAGTGATACGAAACCAGAATGATGAATTAGTACCAATGAGGGTACAAAATGGGTGGCAAATGTGCATCGAGTTTAGGATGCTTAATTTAGATACCAAAAAGAACCATTTTTTGTTACCTTTTGTGGATCAAATATTAGAAAGACTTGCTGGTAAATCATGTTTTATGCTTTTTAGATGGTTTTTTTAGGTTATTATTAGTAGCAATTGCTCAAGAGGATCAAGAAAAGACTACATTCACGTGTCCTTTTAGAACGTATGCTTTTAAGCGAATGCCATTCAGTCTCTATAATGCTCCAGGTATGTTCTAAAGATGCATGATAAGTATGTTTTCTGAGTATATTGAAAATTGCATTAAAGCATTCATGGATGATTTCACTGTTTATGGAGATTCATTTGATGATTTTTTAAATCATTTATCTAAGGTTAATAAACGATGCATTAAGACAAATTTGGTCTTAAATTATGAAAAATGTCACATTTTGGTAGATCAAGGCATTGTTTTAGGAAATGTGATTTCATTTAGGGGCATAGAAGTTGATAAAGCTAAAGTGAATTTAATTGTGAACTTACCTTAACCAACATACGTTAGGGAAGTTTGATCTTTTCTTCGACATGTAGGATTTTACTGCAGGTTCATTAAAGATTTTTCCAAGATTGCAATACCTTTATCAAAGTTGCTACAAAAAGACGTTCCATTTAAATTTGGGAAATACTGCAAAGAAGCTTTTGACAAACTCAAGGCACTACTAACAGGTACGCCTATTATTTAGCCACCAAATTGGGATCTTCCGTTCGAGATCATATGCAATGCTAGCAACTATGCAGTAGGAGCCGTTTTAGGCTAAAGGATTCAGAAAAGAAGTCATGTTACCTTCTATGCTTCTAGGACATTGGATGTTCGGTGCAATTATTCTATAATTGAGAAAGAGCTTTTTAACAATTGTTTTTGCTTTAGATAACTTTAGATCTTATCTGTTTGGCTCTAAAGTTATTGTTATTTTGATCATGTAGCATTGAAATATCTTCTCCAAATTGAGGCTAATACGATGGATTCTGCTACTTCAAGAATTTGATTTGACAATAAAGGACCGAAAAGGTGTGGAAAATTTAGTAGCAGGTCAATTGAGTAGGTTAGTCCATGTTCGAAACTTTTCCTGATGAGCAATTGCTCCAAACGAAAGGTATGATTCCATGGTACGCTGACTTGGTAAATTATTTGGTTATTGGAACTTTACCTTATTACATTAGTAAGTCTAAGAAGGAAAAGATAAGAAAAGAGGCAAAATATTAGATATGAGATGGACCACTCTTATGGAAGTTCTGCTCTGATCAAATTATAAGGCATTGTGTGCCAGAAAATGAACAAAATTCTGTCTTAGCTTTTTGTCACAAATATGCATGTGGTGGTCACTTTGACCCCAAAAGAATTGCTAGAAAAGTTTTAGATAGTGAATTATATTGGGAGACTTTATTTAAAGATTCTTATGTGTTTTGTAAAAGTTGTGACAAATGTCAAAAGACAGGTGCATTATCTCATCGAAATAAAATGCCCTAAATCCCAATTCTTATAGGTGAAATATTTGATATATGAGGTATTGATTTTATGGGGCCCTTCCTTTTATCTTGTGGATTTTCTTACATGCTTTTGGCTGATTACTTTTCCAAATGGGTGGTAGCAAATGTCATTAGAATTGACAATTTTGCAATTGTTGTAGGGTTTATAAAAGCTAACATTTTTAATACATTTGGAATCCCACGTGCCATCATTAGTGATCAAGGAAGTCATTTTTGCAATAAAGTTGTGGCAACGATATTTAGAAAATATGGAGCGCATCATCAAGTAGCCATCACCTACTATCTGCAAACGAATGGACAAGTAGAAGTTTCGAATAGAGAGGTGAAACCCATCTTAAAAAAGATTGTGAATCCTAGTTGAAAGGATTGGAGTTTATGACTGGATAATGCTTTGTGGGCATACTGTACAGCTTACAAGACACCGATATGAATGTCTCCTTATTAATTAGTTTTCAGTAAAGCTTGCCATCTACCGGTGGAAATTGAACATAGAGCTTATTGGGCAGTGCAACGTTGCAACATGGATTTGACGAAAGCTAGAGAGGAAAGGAAGTTATAACTACAAGAGCTAGAGGAAATAAGGTTGGATGCTTACGAAAATTCGAAAATTTACAAAAAGAAAACCAAGTTGTTCTACAATAATATGATCTTGAGGAAACAATTTGAGGTGGGACAAAAAATGTTATGTATAATTCTCGATTAAAGCTTATGCCAAGTAAGTTACGTTCTAGATGGCTTGGTCCATTTGTTATTGTAATATCTTTTCTCATGGTACAGCGGAAATAAAAAGTTTAGAGATCGGAAAGATTTTTACGGTTAATGGACATAGACTAAAATCATTTTATGAGGAGATGACGGTTTCTAGTGTAGTGAACATTGATTTGGAACTTCCATCATAAGAAGAAGTTTTAGAAGAACAGGCCCCATCGAGCATAACAACGTTAAACAATTGTGCTTTTCAAGAGGCAACCTAAAATATAATAGTTTTATTTTATTTTGTTTTAGTTCTTTCTAGGATGCATTTGATTGTTTTTTAAACATATATTATTGGCAAAAAAAATCCAGACTGCTAAATCTCACTTTATTTGATTTAATGTTCTAAAATGAGGATCTTAAAATTCCAAACTACTAAATAGCATAAGGCGATTTGAAATGAGGATCTTAAAATTCCAAACCACTAAATCTTATAAGACGAGACCTTGCCTTATGCGATTTAGTGTTCTAGAATTCCAGATTACTAAATCTCATAATGCGAGATCTCGTCTTATGCGACTTAGTGTTTTGGATTGATACTATAATATTTAAAAAAATATACAATTTAAAATATTTAAAATAATAAAAAATTAATTAAAAAATAAAAACAAAAAACAGTAATTTTTCTTTATTATTTTCATTTTTACTTTATTTATTTATTTAAAAAATTAAAAAAACAACATTAATTATTGTTTTCCTTTTCCCTTTATTAGTATTTATTTAATTTTTTTAAAAACGTAATCTATTATTGCTTCTTTGCAGGACACCATCTGTTTCTACTCCAAGCTCTCTCCCGGTGCCACACCATACACCAAAGCTCTCCACCACAGTTTCCACACACACCACCACCTAGCCTCACCACCACTCTGCCACACACGCACGCAATCCACCCCATCGCCGTAGTCTCACTCACGCAGCTCCTCTCCACAGCACTCACCATATCACTCACGCATCTCTTCACCCACGCATCATATAACTCCTCAACCTCACCTGTCCTCTCCACAGCATACAGACCAGCAGCATGCACCAACAACGCAACACCCAAATACCTGCACAACTCTCTAGCAGCCCAGCAGCGTCCTCAGTTAACCAACGTCTCTCTTCACCCACGCATCACGCAGGAACATTCAAAGTCTCCTCACCCAAACCACCCACCTGCGACAGACGCACAACACCCTTTTTTCCACCCACGCCCCATATTTATTTATTTTAAGTTTCATTGTTCCTTTTTTTAATTACTTTTTTAATTATTCTTATTAAATACTTTTAGTTAATCTTTCTTTTAGTATAATTTCAATTATTATTTAGTTGTTAATATTTTATTTTATTTTATTTTTTTCAAGTAATAATTTCAATTATTATTTAGTTGTTAATATTTTATTTTATTTTATTTTTTTCAAGTAATCTTTGTTTATCTTGTTTAGTATAATGGAGACCGCAGTAAAAGGCAACTCACCAATGAATGCTAAATCTGCTGAAAGCCGATAACAAAAGGAAGCGTGCGCAGATTGCAAAAAATACTTCTGTTCTACCACCTGCTGAGTCATACTTTCAACACCAAAGAGCGAAAACAGCAGTACGCTATTATTAAAACTCGACAAATTGTTGCAGGTAAGTATGTACACCACCCTTTCCTAGAAGAATTGGATATTAAGGAAAAATTTGACGACCTGCTTATAGATATAAGCTGGAAGTACTTTGCATTGATTAGTTGTCCTGTTTTTATTAAATTACCTAAGGAGTTCTACACGACTTTTAAATTTGAAAAATCGGACAAATTTACTTTTAAGTAGTCCTAATGTGTTTCAATGTAGATTAATGGGAGTCAAATTCAAACAGACTGTCACTAAGTTCAATTTAGCCTTACGGTTAATAGATGAAGATTATGCTAATTTGACTATTTATAAAGAATCTATCTTTTCAAGCATGGAAAACCATGTCTTCTGATCCTTTTCCTTATAATCCCAGTCAATCTAAAGGTAATGATCTCAATAAAATGGAGTGGATTTATATGCAGCATTTCTTAGCCTTTAGTTATTCCAGCCGAAAGGCTACAACATGTACATTTACTAAGGCTGAATTGTTCTTTCTTTGGTGTATGGTGAATAAAGTGCGTGTTAATTTAGGTGCTTGGTTAGCGATGCAATTTAACATTGTTTTATCTTCAAACAAACATTTATGTCTCAATTTTCTTATCACTCATTTGGTTATTAATTTGAATTTGCTTGATTTGACTAACATCGATATGCATATAGCCTGTGAGATAGAACCTTTGGATAGGATTTGGTTAAGCAGGATGGGTATCACTGAAAAACAACGAAGAACATATTGTGATCGGGCCGAGAGAAGTTCATCATCAAGACAATGAGAGCATAGTACCATTCGCCCAACTTGAAATCTTCCGGCTCAGCAGATTCGACAAGATTATCATTCTCGGCTGGATAGATTGGAACGTAAAATTTCAAAAATGGAGAAAATTTGGATGCTCTACTTCAATTCATGGGGATTGTACCTTTGTGCCCTCCGACACCACAGTCCACATCCTTTCAATGCTCACATCTTAGGGGAGTTCTTTATTTTTTATTTTCTTTGATTATCTTTATTGATTTATGAGTATCTTACGCATACATTAGGGATAATGTATGATTTAGGCGTCAGGGAGAGAATTTTTATATTATGATGAACTTTGTGATTTTGTTTGGACTCATAATATGTTGATTCATATATTAATTATTCCTCATGATAGCCTCAAAATTTCTTGATTGTTGTTCACGAATAATTCTTAAGTTAGGATGAATTTTTGGTTTAAGATCTAATGCATGAGAGAGACAAGAGTGATTAGTGTTTTCATTAAATTTTTTCAAGTATCTCATTGATTTTGTTGAATGAAAAGTGTGCAAAGCTTGATACAATTTTTGATACCTATGTGAGCTTTGAGCCTAAGAGCATTCATCACATATGTGCTCATATATCTTTTTGTTGTGTGTCATCAAACATAGCTTGTCTATGCTAGAACTTGCTTTTGAATATGTGTTGAGACCACATTTTTGATGAATTTATGTATGAAGATGATGAGAGCATTTAGGATAACCATTTTTTGACCTAAACAAACTTACCTCACTTTTAATCCTTAGAAAACCAATTTGATCCTTGACCTTTCTTTCTTGCATAATAACCTTGTTATAAGCCGAATTTACCCTTTTTATTGTTAATATCCTTAATAATTTTGAACCCCTAAATTGAAGGAATTGTATTAAGCTTATTTGCATAGAATTTTGACTATTTCTATGAAAAGTTAATTAGATGACTCAAGTTGCATTGTTTTGATTTTTTATAGAATAGAGGAGAAGTATAACAAAAACAAAAAACAAAACAAAATCTTCTCTTTGATATTTTTTTAAAAAAGAAAAAGATAAAAGAAAAGATAAAGTGATTGAAAGAGATGTCATTTGAACCAAATGAATTTTGTTTTAAGTTGAAATTTGTGTGGATAAGTTTGTATGATTCCCTTCAATTTATTTAGCAAAAAAGTTTCTTTTGTCATACCTTACCTAAGCCACGTTACAAAGCCCCTTTGATTTATATATTAGGTTCATTTTGTTTAGTGGTGGAGATATGACTCTTGAGCAAGCTTATGGAAATAACTCACTATGTTTTGATTTGAGAGCTTAACGAACCCTAAACACTTTGAGCGTATAGAGTGAAATCCTTGTGAGGGTGTCAAGTCATGTTCATTTGATTTTGATAGAATTGATGATATGTTATATTTTAACAATACGTCCTACGAGTGCTTGTTCTCTCAATTGTTATTTTATCTTAACCTTTAAATGTGAATTAGCTTTTGGATATTTTTGGATGACATGAAAGGAGATGAGAGGTTGTTGTGAAGATAATAAATGTATTGAATTGATGTATGCTTGAGGGAAAGCAAAAGTCCGGGTTGGGAGAATTTGATAAGATCTCATCTTGTTATATTATTTGATATTATCTCCTTTGTTTTGAATTTATTTTGTGCTTAAATGTTAAAATTAATGTTTATTTTGTTTTAGGAGATAAAAAGTAGAGATTGCATCAAATTGGGACTCTATTGACGATAATGACAAATTTTAGATAAAGTAAAGAGTTTGTTGCAATGGATAAGGCTGATCACTTGAAGAGTTGGGATTTAACTGAGAAACTTCTTCTTATCCCTATCATGTAGGAGTTTGATTTTGAATTAGATTTAGATAGACATTTTTACACGTTAGAGTTACAGTTAGATTAGGATCAGATCAGAAAACCCTATAAAAGGGACGTTTTCACAACATAAAAAGGTTATCGTTTTCGCAATTCTCTGTCTTTCTTCTATTTTTGTTATTGGAGCAAAAGACATATGTGGCTAAACTCATCGTTCTGATTCAAGGGGATTTTATATTCTAGTTGTAACTTTGTGATGTTTTGTTTTTCAAACTTTTATTAACGTTTTAATTTCAATTATTCTTGTTTTGAGTTCTTATATTTCATGAATGATTGATATTCAATTAATATGACAATTTAATTTAATATTGATTATTCTATCGCTATCTAAGAATTCAATGATCCGTAATTGTCATGAAGGAATGGTACAAGTAGCAAATATGTTATTTATGAATTTTCATATTTAACTCATGATAAACAAGAAAACTAAATTAAATAGTTGTATCTATCTCGATTATTTAATTTAGAGTTTAGTCTTTTTCATGAAGCTTATTTCTATCATTTATTGATATAGAATGCTATCACACCCAATCAAAAGATGATAGGCTTTGGTTTGGATGCTGGTTTGAACCAATTAATTTAGGAAAATTTAAGACTTATTATGATTATCCTAATATGTTTCGAACTAACTGCTTGAATCGTGACAATCTTCTTTTTAGACCAATGATCAATGTTACAATTAAATGAGATCTTTCCTTTGAATCAGAGTTTGGTAATCTCGACTTTCTCATATTTAAATTCAGTTGATTCAATTTGTTTTCGTATTAATTTCAATTAATTAGTTATTTAATCAAACCCCCCCCCCCAAATTAATTTTATTGCTTGAAATTAAGAAACTAGTGTTAAATTTTATAGGGATTTGACCTGGTTCCATAAC
This sequence comes from Erythroxylum alaternifolium, assembly GCA_027478495.1. Lineage (NCBI taxonomy): Eukaryota > Viridiplantae > Streptophyta > Magnoliopsida > Malpighiales > Erythroxylaceae > Erythroxylum > Erythroxylum alaternifolium. Next base: position 30,778,446 of record JANIIA010000191.1, on the reverse strand, counting down.
TACTATAAGAAGTTTGGAGAATCAGAATTATTTTGGAGGCTCCGACAACACCCGACCA
>JANIIA010000191.1:30762064-30778288 GCA_027478495.1 Erythroxylum alaternifolium | reverse complement strand
AGCATGAGATGTGTTGATTTACCACACTTGGACCCGTTTCTCTGGTCCGACCCGTTCTCTGGAAACGGGATGTTACAGGTGATGAATGTCGATCTGGTTTCTTGACTAAGTGATGTTTTTATTAAGTTGATTGGTTATAATGTCATTATAACCTTTTGACTCGAAGGTATACATTTGTGAAGTGTGTCAATCTGGTTACTCGCCTACATCACGTTCTTAACTGACTACTAGTTCTATTCATAACCCGAAGGCTAACGGAATAATTATTTATTTAAAATTTACAAGCACTTTTTGTATGTTATAATTAATGCCTACCTTGTTTCTTTAGCTACTCGTTTTCATGAAAAAAAATACTAGCTAAGTTACTTAGTCAAAAGACCTAAAATTAATGAATGAATATGACAACTTATAAGGTGATAAACTAACATTGAATCCTATTTAACTTGTATATTTTAACCAAAGAACCCATATCACTAATTTTTTAAATTAATAACTCTTCACAACCTAATAGATTATGTTTAAAATTAAATCGATTTCATTCCATATAAGCCATCGATATATTCACACAATTCATAATATTCAACCTAAACACACTAACATAACAATATGTAAAATTCACACTCAAAGCAAAACACGCAATCCTCCACACACTTGAACAGCACATTGTCCTCAATGTCAGAAGGAGACAAACAAACACACAAAAGGGAAGTAACATAAAATAATATCAAACAAAAAACAAAAGTTAAAAGAAAAGGGTTAAAAACAAAACCTTACTGTGATGGAGGTGATGATGGTAAGGGAGATAGTAGTTGCATACCTTGAGCCTTGAAATACCTATGAATACATCTGATGTCTTGGCTCTAGCATCTTTGTTCCTTTGCCATGTTCCTTATTACCCTGGAGTTTTCAGCCAAGTATCTGTCAACGTTTTGGTTTGATCAGATATTGTTGTCAGTACTTTCTTCCATCCTGATTCTTCTTCTTCCTCCTCCTCCCAGGACTCCTTGCTAGTCAAATCCTCTTCTTATTATTGCTAAGCACTCGAACTCAATTGACTAATCCTAATCTTGGCGTGTGTTTTATCACTAATATCCCAAAGTTCCATATTAAGAGACTCTAAGATTTCAGATCGCCACAAATGATGGTTCATGAATTCAGGTTGATAAACCTTGAATTTGTTGCACTCAACTCCGTAATAGTTAGCTATGATAGACCAAGTAACCCATTCCTAAGTTATAACAATAATGGCGTTAAAGACGTGGGTGGTTGTGCAAGCTGGGATTTTGTGGTCTATACACCACAATAGGAAAAGTTCCTTCACCAAACATTTGTTATTTTTCATTTTGTCAAAAATAGTTTGACATATGAATTTATGCAACAACAAGTGTTCGTGGATCCTAATGATGTTGTTATATGCATTCTTAACATCAAAGCACTCTAACCCAGTTAGTTCAATCCAGTAGGGGGTGATACGGAAATCATCGTGCTAATCCACTACAAACGATTAGGGGAAACCACAAATTTCATACAAAGTATCATAATTAAGCTCATAAGGTTGTCCCCGCAACCTAAACCACAATTCCTTAGGTTTATTGGATTTGAACTGAAGGGATGTAAAGAATTATAGGGTTAGTTCTTCGTAAACTAGATATTGAAAATGAAGAAACTGTCCCTATTGAATTCTCTCTACTAAATTTTCAACCTTGTCTCTCAATTCTAGTCTATCTAAAGTCTCAAAATGAAAGTACTTGGGAACCATAATTTGCTTCTTGCGAAGGGAGTGAAAGCGATTACCTTCCTTCTCTAAGAATATCGAGAAAGGTGCTCTGTAATCTACTACTCTATCTCTTTTGTTGCTGCCCAATACTTAGTCTTTCCCCTTGGATTAGATGTGCTTAACAATTTGCTTGATTCGTGGCCTCATTAAGAATGAGAGTATGTAAGAGTTGCGAGAGTAAGGGAATTGTGTAGGTAGAGGGAAGTGAGAATCTTTGAATGTCTTATGTGTAGAAAGAGAGAGTCTAAATGAAAGTGATGGATGAAATGATGTTAGACTTAAATATATAGGTGAAGGGAGGGAAATTTTGTAAGAAAAATACTAAAAACACATGGTTGTAATGACCTGCCGTAGGCCACGACCGTGGCCTAGCCTTCAATAATTTTACCATATCTGATTTTTTTTTGTCTTTCATCCTTATACACACCCCCAAGATCCTTTCCTAACTTCTTTTTAGCACTATCACTTCATTATATTTACCTTCCTGATTATCTTTATCAGAATTAATGCCCTACTTTTCTACGATATTTATTTGGGAACGAAACAACTTAACTACATAATTCAACTATCTAAAATCAAGAAAATAACTGGTAATTTAAAAACCATGGGTTGCATCCCATATAGTGCTTCTTTTACTTGACGCTCTTCTTTGCTTAAGGTGGTTTAAGAAAATTCTTCAGTCATGACTCAGATGTTAATCTTATAAAATGTACGTGTGCCACCTAGTTGCTTATACCACCTCCTTCCTTTTCCCGATTCTTTCTTTTCCTTCTTTTGCAAAATTTATTCTTTTCCAAAGAACACTTTTGAACATCATTCTTCTCTTTTTCTCCACCAAAATCCATTTCCTTTATGATGGTCATAGGTTAGACAGGATTTTTGTCATTCTTGGTTATAGTGAAAGAAATTTGTTCCTTTCCTACCCTTAGAATCAACTCACCCCTATCTACATCAATAATTGATCAGGCCATGGCCACAAATGGCCACCCGAGGATAATTAGAGTTTTCGTGTCTTCTTCTATATCCAGTATGAAAAAGTCCATGGGAAAAGTAAACTTTTCCACTTGAACATGTACATCATGTATGATACCCTTCGGATGATGAACTGTTTTATTTACCATTTTTACCATTATCTTAATTTTTACCATTATCTTAATGGGGACTATCTCACCAAACCCTAGCTTCTGATATACGGAATGCAACATCAAATTTATGTTGGCCCCCAAATCGGCGAAGGTTCTCTCTATTTTGACAGCCTTAATAATGCAAGGGATAAAAAAATCCCCTAGATCCTGATAAGACCTTATCTTGACATATTATTTGATATTATCTCCTTTATTTTAGATTTATTTTGGTGCTTAAATGTGGAAATTAATGTTTTTTTTAGGAGATAAAAAGTAGAGATTGCATTAAATTAGGACTCTATTAATGATAATCACAAATTTTAGATAAAGTGAAGAAATTGTTGTAGTGGATAAGACTGATCACTTGAAGAGTTGGAGTTCGACTGGAAGATTTTACCTTATCCTTATCATAAAGGAGTTTAATTTTGAATTCATTTTAGATAGACATCTTTACAAGTTAGAGTTAGATTAGGATTAGATTAGAAAACCTTATAAAAGAGATGCTTCTCACAGCAAAAAGAGGTTCTCTCTTTTTATGTTTTTCCCAATTCTTTTCCTTTCTTCTTTTCTGTTATTGGAGAAAAAGTCATGCGTGGCTAAACTCATCGTTTTGATTTAAGGTGATTCAATACTCTAATTGTAAACTTGTGAGGTTTTGTGTTCTCAACTTTTATTCACGTTTTAATACAAGTATTTCTTGTTTTGAGTTCTCATATTTCATGAATGATTGACATTCGATTAATATGACAATTTAATTTAATATAAATTACTCTATCGCTGTCCAGGAATTCAGTGATCCGTAATTGTCATGAAGGATTGGTACAAATAGCAAATAGGTTATTTATGAATTTTAATATTTAACTTATGATAAATAAGAAAACTAAATTAAATAGTTGCAGTTATCTCGATTATTTAATTTAGGGTTTAGTCTTTTTCACGGAGCATACTGCTATCATTTATTTGATATGGAATGTTATCACCCTTAGTCAATAGATGATAAGTTTTGGTTTGGATGCTGGGTTTTAACTAATTAATTTAGAAAAATTTGAGACCTATTACAGCTATCCTAATATGTTTTGGACTAACTGCTTGAATAGTGAAAATATTCTTTTTGAACCAATGATCAATGTTACAATTAGATAATATCTTTTCCTTGAATTGGAGTTTGATAATCTTGACTTTCTTAATTTTAAATTCAGTTGATTTAATTTGTTTTCATCTTAATTTTAGTTAATAAGTTATTTAATCAAAATCCCCCATTTAATTTTATTGCTTGAAATTAAGAAACTAGTGTTCAGTTCTCTAGGGATTCGACCTGGTTCCACGACTACCGCAAAAGTTTAGAGAATTGGTATTATTTTGGGGGCTTCAAAAACCTGACCAAAATTTGGTGTCGTTGCTGGGGAAATATTTCAAGTTTCTTAATTTCTTTGCATTTTTTATTTTACAATTATTGCTAACCTCCTGTCTTGTATGACTCGTGCTTCTCATATAGGTAAATTACAATATAATCCAAAAATTGAGAAGACAGAACGTCATTTGAGAAAAGAGACTAAGCAAGGAAGCGGTCATTCACCTTCAGATGTGAAAGTTAAAGTAGATCTAGCAATTAGTAAAGACTCTAATTTTTATGAAGCGGACGAAAAGATGGCAAATCTTAACCCGAGAGCATTGAGGGAGTTAGGAGCAATGAATTTGAATCAAGAACCCTTATGCATTCAATTATCAGATGTTGAGGTAGATTCCAAATTGAAATCTGCTTTGATTTATCTACTGCCTATTTTCTGTGGTCTTGTAGGTGAAGATTCACATAAGCACCTAAAAGAATTTCATGTTGTTTGTTCTGGAGTGAAGCCATAAAGGGTGAAGGACTAATTAATCTCAGGGCCTTTCCGTTCTCTTTGAAAGAAAAGGCAAAGGATTTGTTATATTATCTTCCACCTGGCTCAGTGACAACGTGGAACGAGATTAAAAGAATGTTTCTAGGGAAGTTCTTTCCTGCATTAAGAGCAGCGAATATCATAAAAGAGATATATGGGATAAGAAAAATTACAAGAGAAACATTATGTGAATATTGGGAAAGGTTTAAGGAGCTATATGTCAGTTTTCCACATCATCAGATTCTCGATCAACTTCTGATTCATTACTTTTATGAAAGACTATTACCAATGGATTGAAGTATGGTCGATGCAGCTAGTAAAGGAGCTATGGTAAACAAAACAACTGAGGCAACCATACAGTTGATATCAATTATGGCTAAAAATTCTCAACAGTTTGGGACAAGGATGGATGGAGCTATTAAGCGTGTGAATGAGGTAAGTAACACACACCTTGAGGATAAAATATCTTATTTAATCACTCTAATTCATCAAATGGCTATAGGTCAATTGCAATTGGCAAGAGTGTGTGAAATATGCTCATTCCTTGAACATCCCACAGATATATGCCCTACATTGCAACAAGACTCTCTTTAAAAAGCTAATGCAATAGGGGGATTTCTTGGTCAACCTCAACAAAAGCATAACCTTATTCCAATTACTATAATCCAGGATGGATTGATCATCCAAACTTGAGCTATGAAAATCAAGGAGGCCAACAATGATATCAACCTCACAATTTTAATATACAACCTCAAGCTCCTACATATGCTCAACCTCAACCTTTAAATTCAGCTATGTCTTTAGACAAAATTGTTAAAGCACTTGCTGATAATACTCAACAACAGGAAACAAGGCAAGCTTTTAAAACTTTGGAAATCATATCACTTAATTATCTGCCTCGATAAGTAAATTGGAAGCGCAAGCATCGGGGAAATTACTTTCCTAAACGGTGGTCAATCCTAAGGAGAATGTGAGTGCAATGACTTTGAGAAGTAGTAAGGAAATTCAATCTAGAACATTTTTACCAATGGAGGAAGAAATGAACGGTGATAGAGAAAAGAAGGAAGAACTTCCAACTCAAGAATCAACAAAGGTAAAAAATGATTCATCTTCGTCAATATCAATTAATGCACGTTTACCTCCTTTACCTAGCAAGTTGGCTAAACCAAAAGATGATGAATATGAAAGAGAGATCTTAGAAACTTTCAAAAAGGTGAGAATCAACATACCATTTCTGGAAGCCATCAAGCAAGTTCCAAAATATGCAAAATTCTTAAAGGAGTTGTGCACAAATTAAAGGAAGCTGAAGGACAAGGAAAGAACATTTGACTTCGATTCTATTAGGAAGGTCGTTTATAAAGATGGCCAAGATAAAAATTGATGTGGATGAGAGTACTCTTTCTATAGAGTTTGATGGAGAGATAGTAAAGTTCAATATTTTCAAAGTAATAAAATAACCTAATGATCTTCAATCTATCTATCATATGATATTGTGGATTCATTTGTGCATGATATGTTTAATGAGGAAAATATTGAAGATGATATGGAGTTTAAGGCCTAATCAGAAATGAACAAGCAAATTGATGAAACTTGTGAAATTACAGAATCATTATCAACAATTGCAATAGATTTGAAAACTCTGAATGCTGAACTTACTATAAATCACAAGAAAATGCTACCTTTTGATTTGCAGGCTCTGAAGATCGAATTGAAAGCCCTACCTTATCACCTTAAATATATCTATTTAGGTGATGGAGAGTCATTACCAGCGATCATTTCAAAAAGGCTGATTAAAGGATAAGAGGAAAAATTGTTAGCACTATTTAAATAATACAAAACGACAATTAGTTGTACTTTAGCGAACATAAAATGAATCAGCCCGATGATTTGCATGCACAGGATTCTTTTAGATGAAAATGTTAAACCAAAACAAGAACTCCAAAGAAGGCTTAATTTAAGAATGAAAGATGTGGTAATGAAGGAAATTTTAAAAATTTTGGATGCAGGTATAATTTATCCAATCTCGGACAGCGAATGGGTAAATCCAGTGCATTTTGTGCAAAGAAAACTAGTATGACAGTGATACAAAACTAGAATGATGAATTGGTACTAATAAGGGTACAAAATGGGCGGCGAATGTACATAGACTTTAGAAAGCTTAATTTAGCTACTAGAAAGGACCATTTTTCGTTAACCTTTATGGATCAAATGCTAGAAAGACTTGCTAGTATATCATGGTTTTGCTTTTTGGATGGTTTTTCAAGTTGCTATCAAATAGCAATTGCTTAAGAGGATCAAGAAAAGACTACATTCACGTGTCCCTTTGGAATGCTTGCTTTTAGGTGAATGTCATTCGATCTCTGTAATGCTCCAGGTACATTCCAAAGATGTATGTTGAGTATATTTTCTGAGTATATTGAAAATTGCATTGAAGTATTCATAGATGATTTCACTATTTATGGAGATTCATTTGATGATTGTTTAAATCATTTATCTAAGGTTCTTAAACAATTCATTAAGACAAATTTGGTCTTAAAAAAATGTCACTTTATGATAGATCAAGGCATTATTTTAGGGCATGTGATTTCATCCAGGGGCATAAAAGTTGATAAAGCTAAAGTGGATTTAATTATGAACTTACCTTACACTACAAACATTAGGGAAGTTTGATGTTTTCTTTGACATGCAGGATTTTATCACAAGTTCATTAAATATTTTTGCAAGATTGCAATACCTTTATCAAAGTTGCTACGAAAAGACGTTCCATTTGACTTTGGGAAGGACTCCGAGGAAGCTTTTGACAAACTCAAGGCACTACTAACAAGTACACCTATTATTCAATCACCAAATTGGGAGCTTCTGTTTGAGATCATATGTGATGCTAGTAACTATACAGTGGGAGCTGTTTTAGGCCAGATGATTGAGAAAAGAAGTCACATTATCTTTTATGCTTTTAGGACATTGAATGCTGCGTGGTTTAATTATTCTACAACTGAGAAAGAGCTTTTAGCAATTGTTTTTGCTTTAAATAAATTTATATCTTATTTGCTTGGCTCTAAAGTTATTGTTTATTCTGATCATACAACATTGAAATATCTTCTACCAATGAAGGAGTCCAAACTGAGGCTAATACGATGGCTTCTGCTACTTCAAGAGTTTGATTTGACAATAAGGGATCGAAAAAGTACGAAAAATTCAGTAGCTGATCACTTGAGTAGGTTAGTAAGAGATGAAGATATTTTACCTATTTTCGAAACTTTTCCTGATGAGCAATTATTCCAAACGAAACACATGGTTCTATGGTATGCTGACTTGTTAAATTATTTAGTTACTGGAAGTTTATCTTATTACATTAATAAGTCTAGGAAGAAAAACATAAGAAATGAGGCTAAATATTATGTGTGGGATGAACCGTTCTTATGGAAGTTCTGCTCTAATCAAATTATAATGCGTTGTGTGCCAGAAAATGAACAAAATTTTATTTTAGCTTTTTGTCACCAATATGTATGTGGAGGTCACTTTGGCCTTAAAAGAACTGCTAGAAAAGTTTTGGATAGTTGATTATATTGGGAGACTTTATTTAAAGATTCTTATGTGTTTTGTAAAAGTTGTGACAAATGCCAAAAGACAAGTACGTTATCTCATCGGAATGAAATGCCTCAACCCCCAATTCTTATAGTTGAAATATTTGATGTATGGGGTATTGATTTTAGAGGGCCCTTCCCTTCATCTTGTGGATTTTCTTACATACTTTTGGCTATTGATTACGTTTCCAAACAGGTGGTAGCAAAAGCCACTAGAATTGACGATTCTGCAACTGTTGTAGGATTTATAAAAACTAACATTTTTAATACATTTGGAATCCAACGTGCCATTATTAGTGATCAAGTAAGTCATTTTTTCAATAAAGTTGTGGCAATGCTATTTAGAAAGTATGGAGTGCATCATTGAGTATCTAATGCCTACCATCCACAAACGAATGGACAAACAGAAGTATCGAATAGAGTGGTGAAATCCATCTTAGAAACGATTGTGAATCCTAGTCAAAAGGATTGGAGTTTACGACTGGATGATGCTCTATGGGCATACTGTATAACTTACAAGACACCGATAGGAATGCCTCCTTATCGATTACTTTTCGGTAAAGTTTGTCATCTACCGGTGGAAATTGAACATAGAGCCTATTGGGTGGTGCAATGTTACAATATGGATTTGGTGAAAGCTAGAGAGGAAAGGAAGTTACAACTACAAGAGCTAGAGGAAATAAGGTTGGATGCTTACGAAAATTTGAAAATTTACAAAGAGAAAACCAAGTTGTTCCACGATAATATGATCTTGAGGGAACAATTTGAGGTAGGACAAAAAGGTGTTATTGTATAATTCTCAATTAAAGCTTATGCCAAGTAAGTTATGATCTAGATGGCTTGGTCCATTTGTTATTGCTAATATCTTTTCTCATGGTACAGTGGAAATAAAAAGTTTAAAGACAGGAAAGATTTTTAAGGTTAATGGACATAGACTGAAACCATTCTAAGAGGAGATGACGATTTCCAGAGCAATGAACATTGATTTGGAACTTCCATCATATGAAGAAATTTGAGAAGAACTGGCCTCGTCAAGCATAAAGACATTAAACAATTGTGCCTTTCGAGAGGCAACCCAAAATATGATAGTTTTATTTTATTTTGTTTTAGTTCTTTCTAGGATGCATTTGTTTGTTTTTAAAACATAGATTATTGGTAAAAAAAATCTAGAGTATTAAATCTCAAAAGGTGAGATCTCACCTTATGCGATTTATGTTCTAGAATGAGGACCTTAAAATTTCAGACTACTAAATTTCATAAGACGAGACCTCACCTTATGTGATTTAGTGTTCTGGAATTCCATATGACTAAATCTCATAAGGCGAGATCTCGCCTTATGCGATTTAGTGTTCCGGATTGATACTCTAACATTAAAAAATTTTTAAAATAAAATTAAAAATTAAAAAATGTAACTTTTTCTCTATTATTTTCATTTTTTACTTTATTTATTTATTTTTAAAAAATGTTTAAAACCTAATCTATTATTTCTTCTTTGCAGGAAATCATCTGTTTCTACTCCATGATCTCTCCCAGTGCCGCACCATACCCCAAAGCTCAGCAGACAGCAACACGCTCACGCCACCCAGCAGCAACTCCACCCACACCATCGACGGACCAGTGGCTCTCTCCCTGCAGTCTACGCACACAGCCCTCTCCACTGTACAACACTTACGTAGCCCTCACCAGCACCAGCTACAGTCTCCCACATAGTCTCCCACACCCACACCGCAGCCCTCACAAGCACTAGCAGCCTCCCAGCGCTGTACCATCGCCAACATTCACCATTAAAGCAACCTCACACGCCACTCTCTCACACACACATAGATAGCCATCCTCACAACACCACAGCCTCACCAACCCATGCCCACGCCGTAGCCCTCACCAGCACCAGCAGCCGTCCAGCGCTGCACCATCACCAACATTCACCATCAAAGCAACCTCACACGCCACTCTCTCACACACACGTAGACAGCCATCCTCACAATGCCACAACCTCACCAACCCATGCCACAACACAATGCAGTCCCAATCCTTCACTAACACACCAACAACCAACCAAGCACAACAGCAATGCATCCACGCCCCAATTTATTTATTATTATTATTTTTTAAAATTGTATTTTTACTGTTTTTAATTATTTTTAATTTTTTAATTTTTCATTCTTATTACTTACTTTTAGTTAATTTCAATTATTATTTAGTTATTAATAATTTTTCAAATAATTTTTGTTTATCTTGTTTAGTGTAATGGGGCGTTCTAAGGCTACTACCAAGACCGCAGCAAAAGGCAACTCATCAATAAATGCCAAATCTACTGAAAGCTGTGAAGCCAGTAACAAAAGGAAGTGTGCGCGGATTGTGAAAAATACTTCAGTTCTACCATCTGCTGAGTCGGATTTACGAAGATGTCTTGCTTTCAACACTAAAGAGCGAAGACAATGATACACTGTTATTAAAATTCGACAAATTATTGCGAGTAAGTATGTACAATACCCTTCCCTAGAAGAATTGGATATTAAGAAAAAATTTGACGATCTGATTATCGATATGAGATGGAAGTACTTTGCATTAATTAGTTGTCCTGTTTTTATTGAATTAATTAGGGAGTTCTACACTACTTTTAAATTTGACAAAGTGGACAAATTTACTTTAAGAGTCCTAATGTGATTCAATACAGATTAATGGGAGTCGAATTCAAACAGAGTGTCACTAAGTTCAATTTAGCCTTAAGGTTAATAGATGAAGATTATGCTAATTCGACTCCTTATAAAGAATCTGTCGTAGACTATGGTGAGTTCAACTCTTTTCAAGCATGAAAATCAATGTCTTTTGACCTTTTTCTTTATAATCCCAGTCAATCTAAAGGTAGTGATCTTAATAAAATAGAGTGGATTTATATGCAATGTTTCTTAGCCTTTCCGGCCGAAAGGCCACTGCATGTACATGTACTAAGGCTGAATTGTTCTTTATTTGGTGTATGGTGAGTAAAGTGTATGTCAATTTAGGTGCTTGGTTAGCGATGCAATTTAACACTGTTTTATCATCAAACAAACATTTATGTCTCAATTCTGTTATCACTCATTTGGCTATTAATTTGAATTTGCTTGATTTGACTGACACCAATATGCATATAGCCTATGAAGTGGAACTTTTGGATAGAATTTGTTTAAGCAGGATGGGTGTCATTGAAAAAAATGGAGAACATTTCAAGATCGCACCGAGAGAGGTTCATCATTAAGAGAACATTTCACGATCGCACTGAGAGAATAGTACCGTTTGTCCAATTTTATATCTTCTGGCTCCAAAAATTTGACAGGAATATCATTCTTGGTTGGATAGTTTAGAACGCAAAATTTCAAAAATGGAGAAAATTTTGGATGCGCTTCTTCAATTCATGGGAGTTATACCTCCATCCCCTCCCACACTATAGTGCACACCTTTTCCATTGCTCACTTCTCAGGGGAGTCCTCTAATCTTTATTTTCTTTGATTATCTTTATTGAGTTGTGAGTATCTTATACATGCATTAGGGACAATGTATGATTTAGGTATGGGGGAGCAAATGTTTATATTATGATGAACTTTGTGATTTTGTTTGGACTCATGATATATTGATTTATTGATTAATTATTCCTTATGATAGCTTCATAATATTCTAGTTGTTGTTCACGAATAATTCTTAAGTTAGGACACATTTTTGGTTTAAGATTTAATGCATGAGTGAGACCAGCATGATTAGGCTTTTCATTAATTATTTCAAGTATCTCATTGATTTTGTTGAATGAAAGTGTGCAAGACTTGATGCATTTTTTGACACCTACGTGACCTTTGAGCCTAAAAGCATTCATCACATATGTGCTCATATATATTTTTGTTATGTGTCATCAAACATAGCTTGTCTATGTTAGACCTTGCTTTTGAATACATGTTGACTACAATTTTGATGAATTTGTGTATAAAGATTATGAGGGCATTTAGGATAAGCATTTTTTACTTAAACAAGCCTACCTTAATTTTTATCCCTAGAAAAACAATTTGAGCCTTAACCTTTCTTTTCTTGCTTGATAACCTTGTTACGAGCTGAATTTACCCTTTCTATTGTTGATAGCCTTAATAATTTTGAACCCTCAAATTGAAGGAATTGTATCGAGCTTATTTGCATAAGATTTTGGTTATTTCCATGAAAAGTTAATTAGAAGATTCAAGTTGCATTGTTTTAATTTCTTATGGAATGGAGGAGAATTAAAAAAAACTCCTCTTTGATATTTTTGTTAAAAAGGTGAAAGAAAAAAAAAGAAAGAAAAGAAAAGATAAAGAGATTGAAAGAGATGTCATTTGAACCAAGTGAATTTTGATTTAAGTTAAAACTTGTGTTGATAAGTTCGTATGATTCCCTTCAATTTATTTAGCCAAAAAGTTCCTTTTGCTATACCATACCTAAGCCAAGTTACAACCCTTATAAAGCCCCTTTGATTTATACATTAGGTTCATTTTGTTTAGTGATGGAGATATGATTCTTGAGCAAGTTTATGGAAATAACTCACTATATTTTGATTTGAGAGCTTAGTGAACCCTAAACACTTTTAGCATATAGAGTAAAATCCTTATGAGGGTGTCAAGTCTTGTTCATTTGATTTTGATGGAATTAATGAGATGCTACGTTTTAACAATGTCTCCTATAAATGCTCATTCTCTCAATTGTTATTTTATCTTAACCCTTAAATGTGAATTAAATTTTGGATATTTTTGGATGACATGAAAGGAGATGAGAGGTTATTGTGAAGATGATTAATGTATTGAATTGATGTACGCTTAAGGACAAGAAAAAGTCCGGTGTGGGGGAATTTGCTGAGATCTTATCTTGACATAGTATTTGATATTATCTCATTTTTTTTAGATTTATTTTGGTGCTTAAATACCAAAATTAATGTTTGTTTTATATTAGGAGATAAAAAGTAAAGATTGCATCAAATTGGGACTCTATTCATGATAATCACAAATTTTGGATAAAGTGAAGAGATTGTTGCAGTGGATAAGGCTAAGCACTTGAAGAGTTGGAGTTCAACTAGAAGACTTCCCCTTATCTTTATCATGAAGGAGTTTGATTTTGAATTCGTTTTAGATAGACATCTTTACAACTTAAAGTTAAATTAGGATTAGATTAGAAAACCTTATAAAAGAGACATTTCTCACAACAAAAAGAGGTTCTCTCTTCTTCTATTTTTCACAATTCTTTATCTTTCTTCTATTTTTGTTATTGTAGAAAAAGCCATGCGTGACTAAACTCATCATTTTGATTCAAAGGGATTCAATGCTCTAATTGTAAACTTGTGAGGTTTTGTGTTCTCAACTTTTATTCACGTTTTAATTCAATTATTTATTATTTTGAGTTCTTATATTTCATAAATAATTGATATTCGATTAATCTGACAATTTAATTTAATATTAGTTATTCTATCGCTATCCGTGAATTCAATGATCCGTAATTGTCATGAAGGATTGGTACAAGTAGCAAATAGGTTATTTATGAATTTTCATATTTAACTTATGATAAACAAGAAAACTAAATTGAATAGTTGCAGCTATCTCGATTATTTAATTTAGGATTTAGTCTTTTTCATGGAGAGTATTGCTATCATTCAGCTATCTCGACTATTTAATTTAGGGTTTAGTCTTTTTCATGAAGCGTATTGCTATCATTTATCTGATATGGATTGCTATCACCCCCAGTCAACAAATGATAAGTTTTGGTTTGGATGCTGGGTTTAAACTAATGAATTTAGGAAAATTTGAGACTTATTATGGCTATCCTAATATGGTTCGGACTAACTGCTTGAATCGTGAAAATATTCTTTTTGAACAAATGATCAATGTTACAATTATATGAGATCTTTCCCTTGAATCGGAGTTTAGTAATCTTGACTTTCTTAATTTTAAATTCAGTTAATTTAATTTATTTTCATCTTAATTTTAGTTAATAAGTTATTTAATCAAAAACCACCCATTTAATTTTATTGCTTGAAATTAAGAAACTAGTATTCAGTTCTCTAGGGATTCAACCTTGTTTTACGACTACTACAAAAGTTTAGAAATTTGGTATTATTTTAAGGGCTTCAATAACCCAACCAAATCCTCCTTCTTTGGTGGTGTCGTCCATTTATTTACTTCCTTCAATTATTTTTCTACCTTTCCCCTTATTGATTCCATCAGTGTAAGTCGTGCTTCCAGTTGCTCGATCATGTCTACAACTTCATTCAGTTTAGTTTCCTTAGATTTCCTCATAGCTTTGATAAGGAATGGGATCGGTGGTTAGTACTTTTTTTATCTCAGGCAAATTGTACCTTTCCAGTAGAGAGCCTTCCTTATTCTCTTACACCTCTGCCTTCCCCTTGTTCTTGAATGGATTTGTCTTTCATTGTTCTAAAATGGGTAGGGATTTTTATGTTGATGCTTCTGGACTGTTGGTAATTCTGGTTCACTTTGAAAGACATTCTTATCAAACCTTATTCTTGTCCTTCCCTTCATTGTCTTCAGCTTGGTGTGATTCCTCCTTAGGTGCTTGTGTAATGGCCATGATTTGTTCTTTCGAATGGTACTTGGTGTTACTTGGAAGGGTTCCTACATTTTAGGCCGCTATTGCTTATGCCAACTGTCCTATTTGGACCTCTAGATTATGTATCGAGGAGGTGTGATTCTTTGTAACTTGCTCAAACTTGCCTTCAAGCCTCTTATGTGTATCCTCCATACCTCCAATTTTATCTAAAATTTTGTCCAATTTGGATTCGATTGAACTCAGTTTGTCTTGCTACAAGCCTGGTGGTCCTTGAGATCTAAACTGTCCTCTAGCATTGTTTGATTAAGAGAAGTTTAGGTAATTTTTCCACCCAGGGTGTTAGAGTAGGGATTGTTTCCCCCTCCTCAACCATATTAGGTCCCCATGTAGTTTTCTTTCTCTAATCCATTATCCTTCATCAAGAAGCAATCTACTGTATCATGATCCATCTACCCACAAAGCTCACACTTTAGTTTAACAACTTTTACTATATTTGAAGATGAAGCCTTCATGTTGTTTAAATGTCAAGTTAAATTATCAATTTTAGCCTGCATTTATGTCATTTGATCGACAACTACAACTCCTTTTTGCTCATAGAAAGCTGTGGGTTGCCTACTCTGCTCGTTCATCTATAAACAACTATTACTTTTCATTTCTTCTAACAACTCTTCTGTTTCATCTACCATCTTCCCTATAAGTGATCCTTCTGAAACCGTATCAATTGTGCCTTTTGTATGTGGGGTTACTCGTAGAATGTTTGCAAAAGAAATTCTTTTGGTAGGTTATGATGTGGACATTTTCTTTGCAAGTCTTTGTATCGTTCCCACACTTCATAAATCGATTCCCCATCACCCTACTAAAAGTTTGTGATCTCCTTGATAATCTTCATAGTCTTGGTAAGGGGAAAGTACTTATCTAAGAAGGCCCGAACTAACTGGTCTCAAATGGTGACATTAATCGGGTTGAGGGAATGGTACTAAGCTTTGGCTCTATCCTTTAAGGTAAAAAGGAAGAGTCTTATTCTTACAACATCCTCCGACATCTGATGATAACAGAAGGTATCATAGATTTCAAAGAAATTGACAATATGTGCGTTCGGCTCTTCATTCATTAATCTATAAAATTACACATTTTTTGAATCATATTTAGAAGGACTGGTTTAATTTCAAAGGAAGCTGCTTGTATGGGTGTAACGTCCCGTTCCCATATCACGGGTCGAACCAGGGAAATGGGTACATGAAAGAGCAATCAGAGAAATTAGGACAACACATCTCATGCTCATGCATTTGTGAATAGTGAGTTTTGCG
>JANIIA010000191.1:30733640-30746500 GCA_027478495.1 Erythroxylum alaternifolium | reverse complement strand
TGCATTGTGTCTATTTATTTGATTGTATTTTCCGCAAATTATTGTACTAACTTGTAATTAATTATTACAGTTGATTTTGAGAAGTTTGAGAAACAATTGTATTGTGTAATTGCAAATGGGCCCAAGTGGCTAATAAAAGTGTTTGCGATTTTCATTGTGTTATATTATGTTCTGCTTTCTGATTAAATAGACAAAGTGTTTTCGAAAAGAAAAAGTGGGCACACAAATGAGTGATAAGTGCAAAACGTTTTAAAAGAGTTTACAAAAAAATTTATACCGACTTTTGTTAAGTGATGTGACACGCCACCCTCGCGGGGCACGGATTCGGGTATCACAATCGATATCAGGTTCGGGTTCGGCGGGAGTGGGGTGTTACATTTCAGTTATAATATTATTCCACTCCAAGCTTCTGCATGTATAGTTATAAGCCAACTGAATTGTTCTCCAGATTTCTCTATTGTAGCTGCATTTAAGAACAGATGGTTGTTGTATTCCTCATCTTGATTGCAAACTCCTAACTAGTGTGCTTAACCTATTAAGCTTGGTGAGCTACATAATGAATGCCAATCTTGGTATATGACCTTTGTACCAAATGATTCCAAACCAATATGCTTTAGGTCTTTGTTGACTGAAAATCTTATAATATGATTTGTTTGTGAACAAACCAGAGCTACGTCTTATTTAGATAAACTTGTCTTCTTATAAATGCATATTTGAATATATTTATATGCTTGATATTTTATAGTTTTATTGTATTTTTGGTACTTAATTCACTTCAAGTGCGTTTATAAGTTATAATTGACTTCATGGACCGAAAGGAAAAGAATTTAGATGAAAACGCAGCATAAAATGAATTTTTAAAGCAAATTAGAGATACAAGGTGGTATTTGTACCTGTGTAAGTCTCAGAGCTCGTGTAAAATCACAAATTCTAGAGTTTTTGAATATATACAGTCTCTGACATGCCCATAGACTGTGTATGTCCCAAAAAACCTAAAATTTACTATAAAAGGATGTGAGTGGAGGTAAATGAGCAAGAGCTAATTTTTGGAGTAGATGTAGAAAACTTACAGAAGGGACAATATTGATTTAGGAATGTGGAGAATGTGAAGAAATCATCAAAAGATCTAATATATTACAACATCAAACCTCAAACTTTCAAGAACATTCAATAGAAGAGAAAGGGAGATTTAGAATTATGATTCCTTATTTTCTATTCATTTTCTATCATGTGTAACTAAACGTGCTTAGTGTCTAAGTGTAATGAACCTTAGTTGGGATAACAATATGTCTTGATTCTTTTATTTAATGAAATTATTTTAATTGATCTATTATGATTCGATTATGTGTTTTATGCATGTTCTAATAAATCCAGGATATTAGTGCATGATTTGATTTAATATCATAAAGATTGAGAAATCCTATATATGTATAGATCTATAATAATTGAAAGGAGTTTATTGCAAACCTAGATACAGGTTGAAATAAATCCTTTAGATTATGATCAAACTTAATAGCCGAATTCATAAATCGATAGTGCAATATTAGGAACTTTAACTAGCAACATTTCGGTTAATCAACCTATGGGTTAGTTATTAGTAGTCTTAAGAGAGTTATTAAGGATGGAAATGGGCAAGGGGCTAGGCAGCTCGTGGCCTCGTCCAACCACAGGTTGACTGGTTCAGGGCCTGACGGGCCACTAAGCAGGCTAGGCCTCGCCTTCTACACTTTTTTAAAAAAAATTGATAAAACGATGTCATATTGCACATTCTCTTCTGGCCACGAGCCTCGATAGTCTCGGCTCAAGCCAAGCCAGTGACCTGGTAGGGCTAAGCAATCTTGGCCGCGAGATCCGACCAACCTAGGGCAAAGTTGGGCTGGGCTGGGCCGAGACTATCATCCCTAAGAGTTATTAACATAAAATAAGAATTATCACTATCCAATAGTCAATAAAATAATTGCATGATAAAAGGTTAATTATCCAATTGTTTTAGGGGATTCATCACCTAGGCACTAATCGTTATTATTAAGTCTCCTAAGTGGTTTCCTTTGTTCTTTGTTATTTATCATTTCTTATTTTAGTTTAATAGCTGTTTATTTTCTTTATTAAACATCCAATTCGTAGGTTAGATAATATAAGAAAAGTAATTACTAGTAATCACTGTTTTTGTGGGATCGACCTGTACTTGCTTGTGTTAGCTACAGTTAGGTCATGCACTTATAGTTAATTCAAATATTAATAACATAAAAATTTATCAATCAAAATTTTGGCATCATTTTAGTGGATAATAATATTAGGAAAACCTTAATTTATTAGTCTAGTCATTTTTATTTTATTTTATTCTACTTTATTTTTGTTTTATTTTTTATTATTTTAATTGTTAATTTTTTTTAGTTTTGTTTCTTTTTCTAGACCTAGACTCTTGGTCTGTTTATGACCTGAAGCACTTCTGAAAGCTTAACAAACACAGATCCAGAGATTGGAAGAACAGTGCATAAGAATTTCCAAAAGACACAACTGTGGGAGTTTGACCTAGATCGTCTAATAAAAGACTTGTGTACTCAAGTAGACATTGAAAAATTGCACAACATGGTTGACTAATCAAGAAACATGATCGATTATGTTAGATTAGACTAAACTGGTGTAGAGTTTAGTATCGTGAGACCAACTGCCCAAGCTAACAACTTTAAGATAAAGTCGAGCATCATTTTGATGGTGCAACAATCAGTTCAATTCAATGGACAAAAGATGAGGATTCTCATGTGCATATCTTTAACTTTCTAGAGATCTATGATACTTTTAAGATTAATTGATCTACTGGTGATGCCATTAGACTGCGTCTATTCCCATTCTATTTAAGGGGGAAGGCCAAACAATGGTTAAACTCGATGCCATGCTCTTTGTTGACTACTTGGGAACAAGTGACGGAGAATTTTTTATTAACGTACATCCCACCCAAAAAGACTAAGAAACTAAGGAATGACATCCCTCATGCTCCCAAGTTGAAGGTGAATTGTTATATGATACATGGGAGAGATTCAAGGATATGCTGAGACGATGGCGACACCATCGACTACCACTGTGGATGCAGATCCAAACATTTTACAATAGGATGAGTCAAAGCATTAAATAGTATATAGATGTCGCACCTGAAGGGACATTAAACAACAAATCATCAAAGGCAGTCTAATATCTAATAGATGATATGTTCATAAACAACTATCAGTGGTGCTTAACTATAGCACGAACCAATAAGCTAGTAGGAGTATATGAAGTAGACGCAGTGGCACAGTTGGCAAGCCAAGTGGAAGCCTTGAGTAGAAAATAGGTAGACTTATAATGGCCCCACAAGTTTGAGTGATGCAGTGCTAGGTGTGTGGGCTAGAGCATCAAGGACAAGAGTGTCAATCAGTTTAGTCCAAACATATGGGCTATTTTAGGAATGTTCCTAGACCCCTAGTCCCCAATCGTCCCTTTCTGGAAACTACCAAGTCAATTATAGATGTTAATGAAGGCAAGTTAAAATTAAAGGTAGGATATGAAGAAGATATATTTAAAATCTCTAATATCGATAATCATTCTTTTAAATTTATGGATATTATTGAATCTAATGTGTCTTGTCAATATATTTTGCAGGACTCTACATTTAAAGATATACTAAAACCATCGTAAATTCAAAGGAACAAGTCAAAAGAGAAACATGTTATTAAGAGTTAAAGGTAGCCTACTTGCAGGTTATGGAACTTACAGTAAGGCTACAACAATATAATTTATATAAGACACCTTGAGTTTCAAAGGAACTCAAGCTAATGACGTTAAACAAGTGCTACATGGAAGACAACCTGTAACATCCTGTTACCTATACGACTAGAACAGTTATTTATGAGACATTTATATGACTTAAGATAAAGGCACGGTAGACATAAGTTATTTGTGACTTACATACTATTTTGGCACATTCATACGATTGTACATGCTTTCATTGGCATTTCTGGGTTAATGGAATTACATACGGCTAATTTTGATTATGACAAATGGTGAATCAGTGGACATAAATAGCACACGTGGGGGACACGCAATTGACCCATGTATTATATTGTTTAAGTTAGGAATAATCCACTATAGTTTCCATTCTTTACTGAAACACTCCACATTGTAATTCTCTTCCCTGATCTTCATCACTGAATAGAAATTTTGCAGCTTTTTGTGGTGTTGACTTCTATTTCAGTGTTAGAGTACTTATCAAGCAAGTAAGTGATTGTAATGTTGTTTCCATTGTATAAACGAGTATATGCATGTTGGATATGCATATGCATGAGAAGGTTCACAGTATAGAGAATAGATATGAGGTTTCTGGATGTTAGGTAAATTGAAAAGCAAATGCAGAAGAAAGAAAATGCAGAAATAACATGCAAGCACGAATAGTAGTCTGCAATTTTGGTATTTATGTGAGTTTTGGCTTTTTGAGTTGTTTGGTGTTCTGGAGCTAAAAAGGGAGTAGTATAGATAATGTTTTCATGCTGGAGATATGTAGCAATGAAAATAACGTATAGAATTCGTATAGGCATGAAAGATGATGAGTTTTGCTTCTTCTGTTTTCTGTATCGTCTGTAAAGACGTATCCTCTGTGATGACGTCAACTTCCTTTGGGTGACGTCATCTTCCTCTGTAAGGATGCTTCGTCTGTAAAGATGCATCCTCTATAAGTCATTCTCTTCTGTAAGCTATCTTCTTCTGTAAGTTATCTTCTTCTATAAGGATGCATCGTCTGTCAAGATGCTGTCCTCTATGAACTAGCTTCGTCTGTGTTTTAGTTTCCTCTATCTTTTGCTTCGTCTATCTTTTGCTTTATCTGCGTATTGCTTCTTTTAGTTC
The DNA here is from genome assembly GCA_027478495.1 of Erythroxylum alaternifolium. NCBI lineage: Eukaryota > Viridiplantae > Streptophyta > Magnoliopsida > Malpighiales > Erythroxylaceae > Erythroxylum > Erythroxylum alaternifolium. Next base: position 30,741,625 of record JANIIA010000191.1, on the reverse strand, counting down.
TTGCATTTGTCTGCTTTCTACCTAAGTGGCCGAAACTTCCTCTGTGTTACTGTTCATGAACTTCTTTTGTGTTACTGTTCATGAACTTCCTCTATGTTACTGTTCATGAACTCCTTCTGTGTTACTGTTCCTTGTATATCTTCTGCCCTATTTTTGACCCTTCAAAAGATAAAATTGGCCTTTGAGGTCTTCATGGAATTTGTATATCTTGATGTCCTCTTTCGAATCATATAAAGAATGATTAAATCCGATATCTGTAGGAAAAGTTATGCTAATAATAAAACTTCTTCTATGATGACATCAGCTTCCTCTGGGTGACGTCATCTTCTTCTGTAAATCATCTTCTTCTGTAACTCATCTTCTTTTGTAAGGATGCATCAGCTGTAAAGATACATCTATTTCTTAACAATAGTTGAATGCCGGACTTAGGTCCGATGACTATGAAAACTTCATTTGAGCATTTGTATAAGATTTTGTATATGACATATTCAATATTTAATGCATTTCATAAAATGCATGCTCAGATAAAGGCGTTGTGACTTGAGATGCCAGTTAGAAGCACTTCCACGTAGAGCTTTGCTCCTTGACCTATATGTTCTGCACATCGAGCTATGCTCCGTGAATTTGTTTCGATTGAGCCCTATGGGCCAAAACTTTGTATATGTTTGTGAAAGGCACTCAGTCACAACAATAAAAACGAATATAAGTCTCATGCATGTCCCATACAAATACGTACGCAATGTTTGAATGATATGCAAGTCGAAATAAATGATCTTCTGTTATGCTAATTTCTGAATAAATGCTTATCTGTTGAATGAATAACTGTGAAATATGTGTTGTATTTGTATAATCCGGTGAATTCATCAATGATGGTTCACTCATTGAGTTCGCAAAAACTCATCAAAAATTGCACCGTGGCTTTTCAGGTACGAGACAGGAGACTTAAGTTCTGTGGATAGAGAAATGGCTCAGAGGTCTGTTAGCCGACTCCCTAAGGAATATAGTTTTTGCCATTTTGTAGTTTTGTTAGAATCTGTATCAGGGTTTGTAAATCTTTGTTGATAGAAACAGTGTAAGTTTTATAAATTAATGAAGTGAATTTCTTAAGAAAAAATTTGATGATGATTTCAAGTACGTTAGATGATGCCATGTGTAAGTTAGATTTGTTATTACTCAAACATACCATTATCGTAGGTTATGTTCCTAAAAACTTGGGTATATACCCTATGATAGTGGGATGTTGCAGCCCTCCCCTCCATCTTGTGGATTTTATTATATACTTTTGGTTGCTGATTACGTCTCCAAATGGGTAGTAGCAAAAGCTACTAGAACTGACGATTCTGCAATTGTTGTAGGGTTTATGAAAACTAACATTTTTAATACAATTGGAATCCAGCGTGCCATCATTAGTGATAGTAAGAAGTGAGAAAAACTACAAATGGAACTCGACAAATGTTGTGAACTCGACAAACACTCTAAACTCGATACGCCCACCTCGTCTATTCTTAGGCAAAACCCTGATAGTCCTCAAGCCAAAAAAGTTCGCAGTCGTGAGGAAGACCCCCCGCCAGGCGATAAGAGGTCTTATTGTGCTGCTATCACTGGTGATAAGCTTGTCCCGAACGATGACATGGGAATGGAATGGCCAAAGGAAGACCCGATTGAGATCGAGGAAGGGGATATAATCTCGGTTCAAGGCCCCTCTGGTGCAAGTATAGAACTCTCACACACGTTCAAATCGCGTCTGGATAAATGATGGGAGCATGTAGTCATTGTGAAATTGATTGGCTGCCAGGTGGGATATAAACTGCTATACTTATGTCTCAAAAGCATATGGAACCCGACAGGACCGATGAAGGTGGTCGACCTTGACCATGAGTTTTTCCTTGTGAAAATTTTGAAGGAAGTAAATTTTCTCACAGCGCTCACTAATGGCCCTTGGATCATACTAGGCCGTGCACTATTGGTTCAACATTGGTACCCCACATTTTGTGCAGTGTAAGGCAGCATCCAATGTGCGGTTGTCTGGATACGATTCCCAGACTTACCAATCTCTCGCTACCACCCTCGGATCCTGCATGCTTTGGGAAACTTAGTAGGGAACACTGTTAAGATCGATGAAACCACTCTGCTCGAGCATCGTGGTAAATTTGCAAGAATTGCCGTCGATCTAGAACTCGGTAAACCATTGCGCCCGATCGTGGGATTGGACGAGGAACCCTCCTGGTTGCATATGAAGGACTACCCAATATATGCTACGAGTGTGGTATCGTCGGACATGACATTGGAAGTTATGCACAGAAACTCCCTCCGGATAGCAACCCATAGGTGACTCCAAATTTGATTGATACTCATCCGATACCATTGACTTGCAACAATGATCAGCCACCATCTTCAATCGGCGGAGCAACACCTACGACATATGGTCCACGGATTCAAGTCACCCAAAAAACTAGTCGTTACATATAACGAGCGTCAGGAAGTAGTCCATTTCGTCCCTCCTCTGCGTTACATCAAAGGAATGGCTCTCGATACGCCTCCTTGTCAGAACAGGACAGAGTAAGTGAGAGTCCCAACTAGCTTCCCGCTTCGTCCCGCGCAGGAAATGTTAACAGGTTGGACACCCACAAATCGTCTGGCTTCACTATGGGGGCACAGCTTACATCGACAGGGAATAGGGCTCCTCCAGCTGGGCCACGCGTCAAGGCTAGCTAGAGGAGCCCTATTTCCTATGAGTGAGGTAGTCCAGGCTGTTACAAATATTATCAGAGCCAGTACCCGGTCTAATATGCCAGTAAAAACGTTGGGCCTCTAAGGGGGGTGAATCTAAGCCTGTGTGCCAGCATGGACGCTGGGCTTCCAAGGGGGTAGATCCAGTCCTGTATGCCAGCAAAGGACGCTGGGCCTCTAAGAAGGGTGGAATGTTAGGTTCCCATATAGATTGGAGAGGGAAACGAAGTACGCCTTATAAGGGTATGGAAACCTCTCCCTCAAAGACACGTTTTCCCAAGGGTGGGAAGAGCAAAATCGTGAGGGCTTGGTTGGGCCAAGACCCAAAGCGGACAATATCTGTGAGCGGGTGATCCAGGTTGTTACAATTTGGTAATATGAACACACCTATTAATTTCATCAAGTTAATCAATCATGCATTGCATGTCTATATAGGAAAGTTTTAGTCATTTACTTTGATGGCATTATATGTATAACAAATATCTAGAAGAGCATATTTATCACTTGAGATGTTTGCTTAACATGCTAAGGAAAAAAAGTTGTATGCTAACTTTAAAAAGTGTAATTTTTACATATATAAGATTGTTTTCTTGCTTATGTTGTTAGTGAAAAAGGTACAAATTTAGATGAGAAAAAGGTAATAGTAATTTGAAAATGGTAGAGACCTAAATCCATAACTGTAATAAGGAGTGTTCATGGTTTGTTTATTTTTTAGCAAAAATTTGTTAAATATTTTAGTACAATTATTGCACAAATTACAAAAGTTAATAAGAGATCTATATAGTTCCATTGCGTTAGTGATAGAAGAAAACAATCGATGCAATTAAATATAGGTTATGTTCGAAACCTTTATTAAATTGCATACTTCACTTTAACTTTCAAGATTGAGTGTAATGTATTAGGATTAGGTATTAGAACTATTTTGGCATAAGACCAGAGCCAATAGCATATTTTAAAAAGAAGCTTAATACGACAACCTTGAACTACTCAAGCCTATGAAAAAGGTTTATATGCTTTGATGAGGGCATTAGAGACATGGCACTATTACTTATAGCCCAAAGAATTTGTGTTACGTACCAACCTTAAGTCATTAGCTCATCTCAAAAGACAAGGTGGATATTTCTATGTATTTTATGATAGGTTTACCTCAGTCAAATAAGGTTAATAACTTCATATTTGTGGTAGTTGATAGGTTCTTTAAGATGACACATATTGTCCCTTTTGATAAATTAATGATGTAGTCAATGTTATTTATTTGTTCCATAAAGAACTAATGTAGCTATATGGTGTTCTTAAGAGTATAATAAGTGACTAGGATGTTATTTTTCTTAGTTATTTTTAGATAGTTTTATAGGAGATATTAGGAATAAAGTTAAATATTTTTTCCATTAGTCATCCTTAAGTAAATAGCAAAACTGAATAAGTAAATTTTTATGGATTTAATGATATTTTGTGAATTTATGTTGGTTTACCTAAGTTGAAGAAGGTTAAGAATTCTATATTTATAGTAGTAAATTGGTTCTCTAAGATGAAATATTTTATTCCTTTTTATAAAGTTGATGACGTGATAAATATTGTTAATTTGTTATTTAAGGAAGTAGTGTGACTACATGAAATTCCTAAAACTGTAATAAATAACTAGCATTTAAGATTTTTATAGGAGAAATTATAAATAAAATTACTATTTGTACTACTATTCACCATCAAATTGATAGTCAAATTGAAGTGCTAAATAGGGCGTTAACTATGTTACTTCATGCTATTATTTAAAAGAACTTAAAGAATTGAGAAGAATACTTACCATTTTTTTAGTTCACATATGACCAGAGTTCACATTCCTTTACTGATTACTCTTCATTCAAAATTGTTTATGGTTTTAATTCTCTAACTCCTTTAGATTTATTATCTTTACCTATTAATGAAAGAGCTAGTTTGGATGGAATAAAGAAAGCTGAGATAGTAAGATAGCTCTAAGAATGTGTAAACTAAGAGAATAAAAAGAAGAATGAGTGTTATGTAACCAAAGTTAATAACAGTAGAATATAAGTTATCTTTAAACTTGGTGATTGTATTTGGATGCATATAAGAAAGGAATAATTTCCAATGCAAGAGCTAATCAAAATTGCAACCAAAAGGCGATAGTCCCTTTGAATTCATTAAGTGGATCAATAAAACCTCCTACAAACTAGACCTTTTAGGTGAGTATAATACTAGTGCTACCATTAATATTATTAATCTTTCTCATTATGGTTTCCAACATAAGGTTGCCCTAGACCATGTATATGTCTAACTTTATAAAAATTATAAAAAGTTCCACTCTCTTAGCCACAGGCATTTCCCAAACTGTGTTCATTGGCATTAGAATTTTCCTAACCAATGCAGCCTTACAAATAATCGTGCCAGCTTGAAATCCTAACTTTTATTTAAGTATATAATGGGTATTTCTTTTCAGTTTTGGTAAATTTTTAACATTTTTTATCAAGATTTTTGAGTGCTTCTTTTCCTTATTCTCCATTGAACTTTAAACTTATCAAATAATTCTTTCTTTATGGTGTTGAATTACTTAATGAACTTAGTTATTGATTCTTTATAATCAACGATTTAATTCTCTTTATATATATGATTTAGCTTTCTTGAATTTGATTCTAACTTATTCATGAGTTCTATATAATTTTACTTATAGGTAAATTCACATTAGTAACCAAAATTACCCTATATGAAGCATTTGAATAAAATAGAAATGGAGAAAAGAAGAGTCAAAAGACTATGCCATAATTATGATGTGTCATCTATCAACGCAAATGTCCTTTTTGGTTAGAAGGAATTGATGAACCATAATTTGAACTAGAAGATTATGAAGAAGTAGAAATCTCCTTTGTATACAATGATATAGGTGCAGATAAAAAGAAATATCAATAGTGAATATATATTTGTAATTTTAGATTCTTGTTTAACTTATATTTTTACTAATGAAACATTATTGGAACAATTAAGATACTAATGAAAATAAGATAAAGTTGTGAGTGATAATGGAAAATGATGAAAAATTGCATAGCCTTAGAGTTTACCAATGTCTTATATTTGAATTGGGTTTTCACACTTTTTATTTTATTTTATTTTTATTGTCATTATGTGGTGATGGTGTATTGCTTGGAGTCAATTGGTTGCAAACTTTAGGTTTTATTTATTGGGATCTTGCAATAATGTCAATGTAATTTAATTACTTGAATTAAAAAATAGAGATGGATTGATTTTGGAGTTTATTCCCCCATTAATTTCTTTTTCAACAACATTAGAAGAGGGGGATAAATTTAGAACTTAAAAGATTCCTAATATTTTTCAAGACCTATTCAAAACACTAGAAATGTTGCCACCATATAGATCGTGTGACCATCACATTAATCTTGAACCAGGGGTAGGTCCATTGTAGGTCGTCGATATAACTATTTGCATGCCTAGAAGTATGAGAAAGAGTGACAATGTGAGGAGGTGCTTAAGTAAGGGTTAATTCATCCTAATCAATCTCCTTTTTCTTCTCCTATCTTACTGGTTAAGAAATTGGATTCTTGGTAGTTTTGTATTGTTTATTATTCCTTGAACGCATATACTATAAAGGAAAAAATTTGAGTCTAGTGACTGATGAACTCTTAGAAGAACTTTATAGGTTAAATATTTTTTGAAGCTAGACGTTTGATATAAGCAGTATCAAGTTAGATGAGGAATTCCAACGTGGAAAAGAAAACCTTTCACTATTGGCACTTTGAGTTCCTAATCATGTTGTTCAGCCTCAACAATACTTCATTTACTTTTCAACATTGATGAATGATGTCTTAAAATGATACCTAAGTAAATTTATTTGGTTACTTTCTGATGATATATTAATTTATAGTCAAACTTGAAACACTTACAATATCTTTAATTTTTTTTCCTATACTAAGACAACAAACATCATTCCTTAAATAATCTAAATGCTTATTTGGATAGATCTAAGTAGGGATGTCAATCCCGGCCCGGTCCAGCCCGTTTTTGGCCAGGGTTTGACGGGTCATAGGCGGGCCACGGGCCGACCATGGTCCGCCCAGGCCGGGCTGCGGGCCACGAGCCGGCTCGGCCAGACAAAACGACGTCGTTTTGTATTTTTTATATTAAAAAATATATAGACGGGTCGGGTTTGGCCCGGCCCGTCCTTGGCCCACCGGGCCTTGGGCCGGGCCTTGGGCCGGACAATCCCGACCCACGCGGGCCACGGGCGGACTTGCAGCCTACCATTTTTGAGGTCGGGTCCGACCGGGCCGAAAGTAGCCCGAACCCGGCCCGATCCATTACCATCCTTAGATCTAAGTTTCGTTCTTAAGATGTATTATTTCATCGCAAGGAGTTAAAGTAGAAACTCATTAGGTGGCAACCGTAGTTTAGTGGTCAAATCAATCCTCTATAAGAGTTTTACGAAGTTTTCTTTTATATGTATTTCCATTTTTTACTCCTAATACATTCTTATACAACAATATCAATTAGGAGTATTTACAGTCTTAGTTGAGCGTATTTTCTTTGTAATATATTTAAGATCGATGGATTAGCAAACAATTATTTAGTGAATGTGATATCATTATTACAGGTTTATTTTGGACAAAATTATTCATATTAAATTATTCATATTAGGTGATAGTAATTGTCTTTTATTTCTGCATTTAATCTCATAGCGATCGGCAAATAAAGACAATCAATCACTGTTGCTTCATAAGTGATTATATCTATTGTTAGATGACTTCGTTTTTTATTTTTAGAATAAAAAATAAAAAATAAAAGTTGGGTTACTTGAAGCCCAGTCGAGCTCGGCTACTTTGGGCCTGATCACCCTTGCTTGTTGCCACTCCTAGATAAATGACATTTCTTAGGATAAAAAATTAAAAATTGTTAGAAGACAACAATCGAATAACTCTTAAAGCCATTCCTTTCGGAGTAGCGTATAGTCACTCTCCGCTACCCTTATTGTAGTATTGCCTTAGCCTTTCGCTAGTTGGTATTGTTAAGGTTAAGTTGAAATGAAGTAAGGCCCTTGTAGAAGATTTAAGGAAAATTTTGTTACAAGCTCAAAACATGAACACCAATTATGACCTCAACTATCATGATTTCCAATTTATTAAAGATGATTTGGTATTGCTAAAACTTGAGCTTAGTGGCGCGCAATGGCAGAGTACACACTTTCAGGCACATCCCACGAACTTCCAACATGGAAGCTGACAGTTTAGCCAAGT
>JANIIA010000191.1:30722503-30732531 GCA_027478495.1 Erythroxylum alaternifolium | reverse complement strand
CCCTATTTTGATTCCAACCACTAGGGTTGGTTGTTGACTTTGCTGTCTACTTTTGACCTCCTAAGGGGCATTTTGTTCTGATCCTTGGTTCTCTTACGAACCACCACGATATTTAAAAAAAAAAAGAGGCAAATGTAAGTCGTTCCCTCGCTTTTATGGCTCATTTCTAGTGGAGAAAAAAATTTGGGCGGATGCTCATCGTCTCTCTACCCCTAAAGGCTTAGATTCATCTTGTTTTCTATGTCCCTTACTTTAAAAAATATCATGGCAAAAAGTTTACTCATTTGCGATTGCCATTTGTTTGTAAAATAGTTCTCAACTGTTACATCAATACAGGTGCACAACAAGATCTTGTTTATTGAGAGATGGTTAATGGGAACCATCCTCAATTTGCATTTGAAGTCAAACTCCTTAATGGTGTGGAAAGGATTATTGTTGGACAACATGATTATGTTATTTTTGAACATGATTCAACTAACATGACGTGGTTTAATTTAATCAAATATTATTTATGAAAAATAATAAGCAAGTAGATTCCGTTTTATGATTATCTTATATACTTAATTTATAAGAGAGTGCAGTAACGCAATGTAAGACGCATTTATCCACTCTTCCAAACTCATCGTACAAGTAAAACTTCCCAGCGCAAAATTCAAATGAAAGATGACTCTCTCATCAATTACGTACAACTACGGCCACACACTCACTGTATAGATATATATTTGCAGGTAATATAGTATAATAAATAATACAATATAATATGGTTGAATTAGAGAAAGAGGAGAACGGTGCTTGTCAGCCGCCTCTTGTCGCTATCAGGCTGAAACCCTCAATCATGCTGTGCACGCAAACGAGAAAAACAATATCATTTCCTTCCTTGCGCTTTTATAGACCAATATAACCATTTAATGATGCTCATTTCTTGGGACACATTAATGCTTGTCCTCTTATGCTCTTTCCATTCATATACTTCTTACCATTGATGGCGGCAAAACTCAACACCTTGAGCTTTTTATGATTATGACTTACGTCAAAATTAAAAGTTGTTTTGTTGTATGATTAAGACAAGTGAATCAATGCCCTTCTTTCAACTTTTGACTTCACAGGGATCTTTTAAAGAATTTATACTATATTATTAATTTAACCATTTTAGGTAATTATTTTAATTCCAACATTCACAACAAGCGTTATTCTAAGTCACCCAGAATTTAATTACGAAGTCTAAGCTCCGAGGACATGGTTTGCTGCTTTAAATCAACAACAACCTCATGGTGTAGATAAGAGTGGAAGATATAGAAGGTGGAGTGGAAATAGAGTTGAGCCCTGTTTGGGCAAGGCCTTTAGTGGGGAAAAGCAAAAGCAAGTCTATTCAAAAGAAAAGATGAAGCAGGCTTCGAGAATAAATCACGCGCGTCTTGTATTGGACCAATAGGTTAAAATCTATCACCTCAAGAGGCCATAAGCACCCACGCGCATAAGAAGAGCGTTGCTTCCAGCCATTTTACACCATAAATAACGGACTCTGGTCTGAGTGGCTAGATTCATGTAATAATGAGTTGGCTACGCAAGCAAGAAATTACGTAAAAAAGAAAATTTTGTTTGGATGGAAATGGAAGTCTCATATTCTATTCTATTTACTCACAATTTTTATCATGTTAACACAACAAAATGAAATGAACTAATGATTTCTTAATTATTAATTACAATTTAAGAATTAGGTGAAATTATGTTTAGCACTAAAAATAATTAAATAATAAAATTTGAATCCTTCTTTTCTTTATTTAAATTCCTTTTTTTGAGATTCAAATAAGGAATTACAAATTTTATGTATTGGTTAGTTTAAAGATGAAAGATTATAGATTGTTGAAGAGAGAGGGAGGTTGATGAATGACCCCTCACAATCCACAAGACCTTTTCGCTCTCACCATTAGAGAGAAGCAATATAGAAAGTAAGAAGAGAGAGAGAGAGAGAGAGGGCCATCTCTCCCAGCCAAATTTCAACTCATAGCCACAGCCACAAGAAGGAGAAGGAAAAAAAGAAAATGCTTGCTTTAGATTGATGGATTCATAAATACATAAACTGAATTACTGTCCCTAAAGATAACCACGAGAGAGATAGAGAAGCAGCTTTCATTCCATGGATCTTTGTTATTAAAATCTTTCATGTATAGGGGGATTCCGAAAAAATGGAGACGCCACCGGCAGAAGAGTTGTTGAGAAAGATCCAGGAGCTTGAAGCAGGGCATGCACAGCTCAGGCAAGAGATGTCTAAGCTTAAGCTCTCTGCTTCGGCTTCTACTTCTACTTCTTCTACTACTACCGATCCATACCACCACCACCATCAACGCTCACATTCAATCTCCCCCCAGAGGTCTGGTCCCCGCCGTAGAGTTACCGTTGGTGGTGGTTTTGAGGCGGCTGCTTCTGCTTCGTGGAAGCCAGGTTCTAGTTCGTTTAGGCATGCGTCGCCGTTGCAGAGAGAAACTCGGAAGACCTCTAACAGTTGTGGTAATGCGTCCGCGAGTAGTGGCCCGTCGGCGGTGAAGTTCACCGATAGACAGTATTTGAATATATTGCAGTCTATGGGACAGTCCGTTCACATCTTCGATCTTGGTGGTCGCATCATTTATTGGTGAGTGAGTCGTGATTTGAGAGTTTTGGTATAATATATGAGTCCCTTTTTTTGTCGGGTTCTTGTTTTCTGCAGGTTTCAATGTTGTTGTTACGCTTATTAGGAGTTTTTTTAGTTTTGTTGGTTCTTTGGTTTTTAATGTCCGTTGGAGTTAAACAAGGATGTTGATTTTTGGTTCGGGTTGGTGCTTACGAGAAACCCTTAATTGGAATAGGTTTTAATGATGCGACAATTTTGTTTTGCTTATTACAGATTCTAGAGTTGGATTTGGATGTCTTTCATGTAATTTCGTAGTTGGTATATATGGAATATGCTTGAATTCTGCAGGAACCGAACTGCGGAGAACCTTTATGGGTATTCTGCTGCAGAAGCTCTTGGGAAGGATGCTATTGAGCTGCTTGTAGATCCCCGGGATTATCTGATGGCGAACAACATAGTTCGTCGGGTCACTATGGGGGAGAGCTGGACTGGGCAGTTTCCGGCTAAGAATAAGATGGGAGAGAGCTTTATAGTTGTTGCTACCAATACTCCATTCTACGATGATGATGGAACTTTGGTTGGGATTATTTGTGTATCTAGTGATTCACGGCCATTTCAAGAAGTGAGAATCGAAATGTCAGCTTCTAGGATCCCTGAAACGGATTCAAGCTTTAGTAGGCCAAGAACAAGTATAACAACAAAACTTGGTCTTGATTCTCAACAGCCTTTTCAGGCAGCAATTGCGTCTAAAATATCAAATTTGGTAAGTTTTATTTATTTCTTGTGATACCTCAATGTGAAGTAAGAAAGTAAGTGGTGCAGCACATCTTTGATTGGTTGAACCCTCAAAACAGGCATCCAAGGTAAGCAACAAAGTCAAGGCTAAAATTCGAACCGGAGAAAACAGCATAGAACATGAAGGTGGAAGTGGAGACAGTCATCAGTCTGATCATGGCTTCTCAGATGCAGCTCTTTCTGATCATAGGGAGGATGCAAATACTAGTGGAGCCAGCACACCCAGAGGAGAAGCACATCTCTCGCCTTTTGGTGTGTTCTCATCTGTTGATGACAAGTCCCATGTCAAACCTAGGGATTCTAGTGACGACAGTGATGGAAAACCTGCTATTCACAAGATTATAGCCTCGAAAGCTGAAGCACTAATTGGTAAGAAGGGTTTGTCATGGCCATGGAAAGGAAATGAAAGGGATGGCTCAGAGGCAAGGAGCACCCGTCTCGGGTGGCCTTGGTTGCACAGTGATCAAGATGGTGAGACAAATCATCACAGAAGTCCTCCCAGTGCGAAAAGTGAAACGCTGGTGATCGAAAGCAATCGGCCCACTAATAATGAGGCATCTGGATCTTGGTCTTCCTCTATTAATGTTAACAGCACAAGTAGCGCCAGCAGCTGTGGAAGCACCAGCAGTAGTGCTGTTAATAAGTTGGATATGGATACTGATTGCTTGGACTATGAAATCTTATGGGAAGATTTGACATTTGGGGAACAAATTGGGCAAGGTAATTACCTTTAAAGTTAAATAGAAAGCATTTGAAGCGATGGTTATAGTCATTCACAGCTTTTGTCTTCTTTAACTGTTAAGTTCACTCATTTAAGATTGTAATCCCTAGAATGTGCACACGTGGAACTAATGATCTGTGTTTTTATCTTTCCTACTTCCTTTATGGGTTTCCTCTCTAAACTGCTTTGAGGAAGACTCTAGATTTTCATCCACCCATCTCACTGACATTTATTTAACTTGTTTGTAAGTTTAGGTTGTCATGGCTTGTTATATGTTGTAATTGTTATTTGAGTTTTACCTTACGTTCCTGCAGGTTCTTGTGGGACTGTTTATCATGCCCTGTGGTTTGGATCAGTATGTTCTTCTGCTCTTCCTTCTGAGAACTTTATTCGTGAGATTAATAATAGAGTTTTATGAGGATGTAATTGAGTAATTTGAGGTAAGATGCACATTGGTTGCATTGTGCTGGATATGAGAATTAGACATCTGTAGATTGTCTCTCATCTCAACAGGGTTGGATTTGATTGCTAGTCTATGATTTCCAATCAGTAATTTATAATAAACCTAAAACTGGCTTGTGCATTCTTTTGATTAACTTCTGAAATCACACAAATCCTTGCGTTCTGCATATTGCTACTTAACAGAACACTGATCTGGCGAGTGAGTTTACATTTTTAAGACAATAACATGTTTGAAAATCAGATGAAGCAAGGAAAGAAGCATAAGTACATTAATGATGGTGCCAATGCTGGATGATTAAACGAGATCCATTCTTTTTTAGGATGTTGCTGTCAAGGTATTATCCAAGCAAGAATATTCTGATGATGCAATATTCTCATTCAGACAAGAGGTATATTCACTTCTTTTCTAGATCCCTGAATATTATGGACTTTTTCTGTGTAGATGTCTTTCTTGGTGCAAATTGTTCTAGCTTATTCCAATTTGTTTCTTTTGTTTACCTGCAATAAACTGCGAACAAAGGCTGTGAGTTGAAAGATTTCATTTCACTGCATAAATGCAACTGTAACTTCGATATATTTGGTGACGGATTTGTTATCTAGCATGAAACAATGCATATTCTATCATAAACAAGTACTGCTCTAGGTCGAAAGTGTCAAAAGTGACTTTAGGCCAAGACTGTAGTCTTAAAAATATTTTTATTTCATCCTATTCTCCATAATGATGTAACCTATTTTTTTATTTGCAAATTAACATTGTTAAATTTGCTAGTATTGATCATTGTTCTACTTTATCTGATGATATTGACACCATCTGAATTCTTTCAATGTCATTGAAACAAAAGCTTTGTCATCTTTTTGAACTTTTATGACCGAAAAGAGAAAGTCGTCGTACAATTTAACTGCAGTCTCATGTACTCAATCTTGTTTGAGTAGCTTAGAGATAAGAGATATAATAATGTGCAATGCTCCTCAAAGACCAAGTTCAGATTTTGGTACAATGTCTCCTGAAATTACTCTTGAATTCTTATTTTCAGATTTTGTGATTTTTAGTTTTGTTTCACATTCGACCTTGAAATTATGGTACAAAGTAAAATTGGATGAACTGAAGACAACATTCCAACAGAAACACTTCTAGTTTGAGAATGATGTTGGGTTGTTTTACTTGAAGGTATCCCTGATGAAAAGACTCCGACATCCTAATGTTTTACTCTTCATGGGTGCTGTTACTTCTCCGCAGCGGCTCTGCATTGTCACAGAGTTCCTTCCACGGTAATTTCACTATTTCTTTTAAAATACTCAATGATGAACATTCGGACTTATTGCGTGATATATCACTTGCAGAAAACTAATCTCTTTCAGCGTGCTTTGTGGCTTACTCTTAAATATGAAATTATTGTTTCGTTAGGATGAAGCATAACTTTTCTTGTATTTCAATCGATGCAGTGGAAGCTTGTTTCGCTTACTACAGAGGAACACAACCAAACTGGATTGGCGACGGCGTGTCCATATGGCATTAGATGTGGTGAGTATCAAGTTAATCTGAGGGAATTATTGTCTTGTTCAGTGATGTGTACTGCAGCATGTTCTAATTACCAAAATCCCCTGATGTGGTACATTTTTGAGTGTGCTGCTTATGTATGTACCATAGACCTAATGAATTTTGGCTGTTATTACTGCTGTATCACTTGATAATATACAGGCACGAGGCATGAATTATCTTCATCATTGCAACCCTCCAATCATTCATCGAGACTTGAAGTCTTCAAATCTTTTAGTTGACAGAAACTGGACTGTAAAGGTTTGTCACAAAGGATCAGAAAGTTTTATCCGGTGTTCTTATATATTTGTTTGGATTTCTTTGCTTGAATTGCTCATGGTGCTTCACCATTTAGACCTGAAATTAGTCTGGCATTTGTCAGGTTGGTGATTTTGGTCTATCACGTCTGAAGCATGAAACTTTCTTGACAACTAAGACTGGGAATGGGACGGTAAGTTCACAACTATAGTCTTACTATTTTCAGTTTATGAATTTTGTTCTTAGCTACTAAGGGTCTAATTCCTAGTCGACTAAATTCCTGTCTCATAGCCTCAATGGATGGCACCAGAAGTTCTCCGTAATGAACCATCTGATGAGAAGTATGTACTACTCTGGTGATTGGCAGCTTGATGAATGTATTTATGAATCAGTTTTTTTCTGGTTACTGTAGTTGCAACAATACTTACTTTATTTGTGAGCTTCATTTAGGTCTGATATATATAGTTATGGAGTGATACTGTGGGAACTTGCTACTGAGAAGATTCCTTGGGACAATCTGAACTCAATGCAGGTAGTGTTTTCACTTGTCAAAGAAAAAGGTTTTAACTTGAAAAATGTATCAGCACAGTATTAGAAAAATGTATCAGCACAGTGTTAGAATCTCAATCTTTTGACATTTGCTAAGGTTACTGTTATTTGTTGCCTGGTGCATTGCATTGCTGGTCAGAGCTGTAGTGGATTTTTGTATGAAGCTTCAAATAATTGAATCCGGTTGCTATGTTTAAGGTGATTGGAGCTGTAGGGTTCATGAACCAACGATTAGAGATTCCAAAAGATGTAGATCAACAATGGGCGTCTATTATTGAGAGTTGCTGGCAAAGGTGCATAGTTTCTTCGGAATTACTGAGTTAATGCATGCTCTAGTTTTTGCTAAAGTAACATGGATACTTGACTTTTACTATAAGTGAACTAAACCATACTGAAAAGAGCTTAATTGGTTGATCAGGAAGCATACTAGGCATCCACAATCATTAATTATAATGATATCCCACCACAATGTATCCGTATATTTATAAAAGTCTTTTAGGTTAGGATTAGGACATGCCATCAAATGGATTGTTCTATTAAATTATCTTGAATTATTAATCCTTCCTGACGTTGGCCTTCTGCAATCCAAATCATCTTAGATGTGTACGAACATAAAATATTGCTTATGGACCTGAAGGAGAGAAATAAATTACTCATCTGGCCATTATTGCGAGCACAAAGTATTATGAGGTTTTGAGATCACTGGCTTAGGTTGACTTTTGTTGCAGATATATCATATTAATTTAAGCTTTATCTTTTAGATTCTAATTTAGTGTGACAAATATTGGGAAGAAGTGAGGTTATTTGTTAGGTGTAACAGAGACTACTATTTGCAGGTTAAGTTGGCTGATGTTTGATTTATGCATATTTCTACGGCTCTCATGTCTATATTTTGTTGAACCTTGATAACGTGTGAATCTGTTGGCTGTTTATGTAAAACAGTGATCCACAGAGCCGCCCAACATTTCAGGAACTCATTGAAAGGCTTAGAGATATGCAGAGACAATATAACATTCAATTGCAAGCATCTCGTTCTGCAGCCTTAGAGAACACACAAAAGGAATCATAGACCAAAAGTTTTCCCTACCGTTTTTGATATTCTAGTGACATGGCCGCAGGGGGAAACAAAGTTTGGTGTGCAAACAGTTTTTTTTTTTTTTGAGAAATGGTGTGCAAACAGTTGCACAGCAAAGATGGCTGCCACAATTTCCCTCAAATTGGCAGTAAACAGTTTGTGGTGGCCGATACAAGCTCTTGACAAGCAGACAAAGAATGGCAAAAGCAAGGGAGTAGTTGGATTCATAGTGAGCTGCCGAAGCTTGATGTTGACAGTTTGTTTGACTTTACGGTTTTTTTGCTACCATCATTAAAATTTTCTAAAGCCACCACTAGTGTTGTGTGATTGGAAATAGTTAGTTGGGGTTCATGTAAAGCCATTATGAGCAATAAATATTAGAAGCCTTAGGACCACTAGTAAGAAAGTTGTATAGAAGACACATTTATCAATTGATTATAGAGGAATATCCTTTGAGTTGAGCTTCTACAAGATGTCACGCAATTTCTTTCACTTGAACTTTACGTGTAGTATTAGTACACTTTTTCTTCCAAACTTGAGTGTAACTAATTAGACTTTTTCGAAGATGCCTACTTGAACTATGAATGACTAAGCAAGCAAAGAGGACACAATAAGAGATCTTAAGAAAGCTTGGATTTGTCTATTGTTTTAAACTCTTGGATTCTTGGATTGTTACAAATGAGGGAGTCATCACTTTTATATAGCCCTTCACTTCCTCAGATGAGGATTTATTTGATCCAACGGTGTAGATTAGTCCTTACAAAATATTTCCTCTGTAAATTATAATAATGCCCCTATTTAAAATCTTCCATATTATTCTAGATGCTCTATGTACTAAATACATATTTACAACATTCTTCAACCTTCTTTAATGTTCCAAAGGGTTCCACAATGTTTTATGAGTTTCTGGGTCTTCTATAAAATTCTAATAAGCTCTAGAAGATTCTTTTGAGCAAAACCTCACCTTGTAGCTTCTGAAACATGCAGAACGTGACATTCTCCCCCACCTAATGTGGCGTCCCGTTACCTTCATCTCCTTGTAGGCTTTGATTTGTTCCTTGAATTACTAAAGTCCATAAATTGGCTCCCAACTTACCTCGTTATCTGGAAGTCCTTTCTATTTCACCAATAGCTCGTGTGTGGGTGGTTGGTTGGAATCGCGCACTACACGATCGGACAAGACGGCTTTGACCTCCTTATCATGCTGGGTACGTATTTCCATCGGTGCTCTTTTTGAAACCTTACGACTAGGATCTTCCTTGTCTTCCTTAAATGGTTTCATCAAGTTGACATGAAATATTGGTGGAATTTGATCTTTGGAGGTAACTCCACCTTGTAGGTAACAGGATTCACCTTCTTGATAATCAAAAATGGCCCTTTATACCTTTTCAGGAGACTCTTGTTAAGCCCATTAGTTCGCACATGCTTGTACATTTTGACAAGCATAAGGTCGCATGCTTGGAATTCTCTAGGTTGCCTCTTTTTATTAGCCCACTTCTTTATCCTTTTGGAGGCCTTCTCCAAATATGTGCGAGCAACATCAATTTACTCGTTTAATTCTTTGGTAAACTTATAAGCTGATGGGCTAACTCCTGTATAGCCTGTGATGATAGAATTAGAAGTCATTAGTTGAAGTCCTAACACTATCTCAAATGGACTCCTACCTGTTGATTAACTTCTTTAAAGATTGTAGGAGAATTGGGCAACATCAAGCAACCTTGCTCAATCTCTTTGACTGGCACTCACATAGTGCCTCAGGTACATCTCCAATAATGCATTTACCCGTTCCATTTGGCCATCAATGTTAGACCTCGATTCCGAAGCCCAATATCAGACATAGGATCATGAAGCTTGAGCGTGGAGGGAGGCTTAGAAAAGAATTCTTCAGAAGCAAGCGAGTAAACCTCACTGACCCTTCGGGTGAATTATGCCGCGGCGAACATGTATAACTTTGCAGCGGCGAATTTGCTACGAGAAAATTAGAATTTCCTTCTGTAACACCCCACTCCTGCTGGACCCG
>JANIIA010000191.1:30685014-30704496 GCA_027478495.1 Erythroxylum alaternifolium | reverse complement strand
AATGAAATAGAAAGGGGTGGTGAACTGTTTATGTTAGCTACAAAATTATTTTTGAAGAAGGAAAATAGAGAGATGTTTGTTGCTCTTAAGGATGTTAATCTTCAAATCGAATGGCTTAAGAAAATGAAATGATTGTGATTTTTGTAATAAATTATATATGTATTTGGTTACTAATATTAGACTACTTGTAATGTGTTGTATTGGAATTCGTTATTTGTAATGTGTTATATTAAATATTATATTAAAAAACAATGTAGAACATCCCCTCACACTGGATGGATGTTTATAATGGAGATGCTTAATGGCCATAGAGATAGATGTCATCAACAATTTAGAATGAAGAAGGATATTTTTATAAAGTTATGTAAATTGTTGAATGAGTCATATGGATTAAAGAAAGGTACAGAAGTAACAATAGAAGAGGCTGTAACTATGTTTTTGATCACTTTATGTCATAGACTTTGCAATAGAATGGTTCAAGAAAGATTTCAATATTCTGGTGGAACAATTTCTAGATGGTTTGAAATAGTATTAGGGGTTGTTTCATGTATGTCAATTGATTTCATAAAACCAAAAGATCAAACTTTTAGAGAAATTTCAAGCAAAATTAAAGATGATAGAAGATATTGGCCTTATTTTAAAGACTGCATTAGAGCAATTGATGGAACACATATACCAGTTGTAGTTCCAAGGTCCATTCAAATAAAATATATTGGGCAAAAAGGCATTCCTACGCAAAATGTAATGGCTGTATGTGATTTTGATATGTGTTTTACTTTTGCTGGGACTGGTTGGGAAGGCACAACACATGATGCTCGAATTTTTATAAAGGCTTTGCGTAATGATAAATTCCAGTTCCCTCATCCACCTGGAGGTTTGTGACGGATAACTTTATACTTTTTTATTTATTCTTAATAATTCAGTACTTCTTTATTTATTTATTTTTTAATTTGGAATGTAGGAAAATATTATTTGGTAGATGTAGGATATCCTTACATGCAAGGTTATTTAAGACCATATAAAGGTGAGAGGTATCATCTTCCTAATTTTCAACGTGCTGGTCTTCCAAGAGAGAAGAAAGAAATATTCAATCATGTACATTCTTCTTTAACATGCACAATCGAAAGAACATTTGGTGTTTGAAAAAATAGGTGAAAAATTTTACATCAAATGCTCAATTTTCCTTTTCCGAAGCAAGTTAAAATTGTAATTGCTTTAATGGCCATTCATAATTTTATAAGGTTAAATGTTCAAAAGGATGAAGAGTTTTCTCTTGATGATGAATATGATGAATTACTTCCTATAAATGAAGAAATTAATGAAAATGAAGACGTTGAAGAAAATCATTTAGACGAGTCACAAAATAACGAGATGAATAATGTCAGGGAACATATTGCAAATATTCTTGTATTATAATAAAATGCATAATTTATTACGTATTTAACTATTTACTCAACTTGAATATTTATTTTAGGATTATAATATTATTTAGCATTTTTATATGTTTTAATATTTATATTTATTTTTCATATTAGTTTTATTTTATACAAAAAATTAAGATATCTCTTTAAATAATTTTCTACAAGATGGTTATCAAATGTAAACATAATATATTGTGCTTTGCATATTGTTTAATATAATTTAAATATTATTTATATGAATAAATATTTGTAATTACAAAATAAAATATAGTTAAAATTATTAAAAGTGCTTTTTATTTTTATGTTGCCAAACAGTCTATTGTATGAAGTTCTTTCAAAAAAACTATTTTTTAATTGACAGGCAAACAGTCAATTGACTTTTCAGAAAGTTCTACTCATAAAAGCTCTACTAATAAAAGCTCTACTGACAAAAGCTCTATTGATATAAGCCCATCCCAACAGGCACTTCCTGCATGATCGAATTAGAACAATCTTTTAGTACATAATTTAATTAATGTCAATTAAAATTTAGAATTGATTATGCAAAAGTTTCAAACCTTAAGTCTTAAAATGAGATCAAATTTGAACCTTAATCCTAAAATCAAATTGGATTTGAATAAAACTAAAAAATTTATAGTGAAAACCAAAAACACAAAATTTTAAAAATTCATTAAGATTAATCTAAATATGTTCATGAAATTTAGAATTTTCGAGCATCCCTTTTGCAAACCTTAATTTTATAGGAATAAATTTGATTTGAATCCTTTGGTAAGCCAGCCCCATCACGATCCCTATAAACACTTATCTCTCTTTTACACCCCCAAGTCTCTTCTTGTTCAAGCCCAATCCATAAAGGCTGAAACTATTTGTAAATCAGGTAACCCTTCCATTAGAGAGTGGCTTGAAGTTTTAGGTCATGATTGTGATGCATTAACTATTAGAGTTCTTGTTTTGATTATTGTTGGTGGTTGGCTTGCGATTGTTTATGGTTGTCGAAGGAGAAGCGATGGCTTTTGTGTTGTTGAGTTATATTGAATCTTGTCGTCGGTGAGCTAGAGTTGTTTTGAGTTTTGTTGGTGTTATCGGGGAGTTATTGTCGAAGATGTGTCATAGATGGCTTTAATGGTTACGCATGAGTTGTGTGTCTAGAAATATAGAAGTGCTTCTGTGATGTTGCTGGATTTCTGGTATGGATGATACGCAACGGCTATGCGCGATGGATTTACTAGAGCTATGCGTTGGTTAATTAGAGAAGGATGAAGCACCATTGGATAGAGGCGGCTGACTCTAAACATAGGTGGCGGAAGGCATGACGTTGGCGAGACTGGAGAAAAAAACAAACAATGGAGGTTAACATCGACAGCGACGTATGACACAACAAAGCTTTCGCTGGTGGAAGCTACCGGTGATTGTCATCTGTGTTTTCTAGAGACTGGAGAAGACGAACCATTAGCGACGACGACGACGACAAGTTGAGCAGCTAACAACTGGGGTTTATAGCTTTGTGAAGCTAGGGTTTGACAATAAGACGAAGAAGGGATTATTAGGTTATATGACTATCCTATATGAAGGTTGTTTGGTACGAGTTTAAGCGTGACTTAAACTAAAAAAAAAAAGATTAACTTTTTGATTAAAGTAATCCTAATAGAGATGTTATTTACAAATATTATATTTCAATTAGATTGGGCTTAATTGATTAGACCCCTTAAAGTTAAGAAAGCATTTCCTTAAGTAATTAATAAAATTTTTCTTAATTAAAATCATTTATTTTAATTTGATTAAGATAAACTAAACATATAATTTTATTTATTCAGAGAATGATTATTCTATTGATATAAAAGTTGTTTGTATATTTACGAATAATAAGTTTTTGATTTATTAAGAAAAATATTTTTCTTGATTAAATTTGAAAAGTGTTTTCATTTATTAATGAGATAACTAATCCTAAGGTCTTCAACTTTTTATGATTTTCTCAATCCAGTGTACAATTTTTTAAAAATTTTAATTTAATAAAAAATTTTTAAAAACCTTTGTGATTAAGTTAAAAACATTTAAAACCTTTGTAATTAAGTTAAAAACATTAGTTTTGTTAGTGATTTATTGATTTGGCTAATGAAATTTTTGTTGTTCATGATATATATAGATGTCCACTTGAAAAAAATTCTCTATATTCAAAATTTTTCAGGTGGATACCTAAATATATCATGAACAACAAAAATTTGATTAGTCAAATTAATTAGTAAATTACTAACAAAACTAACGTTTTGAACTTAACTACTAAGGGTTTAAAGGTTGGTTATTTATTTGAAAAATTCAAAAGCTTGGACACTATATTAAAAAAATCTCAAAAGGATGGGCACTTTAAGATTGGTTATCTCTTTATTAATTTAGAAAAATGAGCTTTCTTTATTATTTTAAAAATAATTTTCTAATTTATTAAAAAATAGTTTTCTAATTAATTGAGAAACTAATTTCTATGTAAATATTATAAAAAACTTTCTTAATTAGATTTAAAAATATTATATTTAATTTTGAAAGTATTTTTTAATATTAGAAAATAGTTTTTTAATTAAGGAAAAGTTACTTTAATTAGATTAGAAATAGTTTTCTAATTGCATTAAAATATTTTACTTATTAAATCTTAAAAAAATATTTTTAAATTATAATAAATAAAAAAGTAATTTGTTGAAAAATTTTCATTAAAGCAGTCAAGATAATTAGAAATGGTTTTCAATTGAATCAGAAAATTGTTCTCAAATCAAATTAAATTTCTATATAGAATAGGAATTTAATTCATCAAGGAATCAATAAGTTTAATCTAATTTAGTAATCCAAAAAAGTTGGATATACTATTTTAAATTATAAAGATCAATAATTAGAATCAAACAAGTCTTGATATTTCATACATATAATTTGATTATATTGGCATAAGAAATTGTATGATATTAGTATATTTTTGACATATTTTGATGCATAATTGATTGCATTTTTTATATGTATGATATTATTACAATTAATTTTGTATTTGATAAGATGAATAAAATTAAATCTCTTGTTAAAATATTAAGTACATGTTTTGGACATGATTGTTGCATTCCATTATTATAAGAATAAACTAGGGTTTCATTCATTATTAGACCTATTGAACAAACTCAAGGCTACTTTAATTTAATATATTTAGTTTTATAATAATGGGTCTTACTTAATTAAATTTGTTTGATCTAAGTGGGCAAACTCATGATCACATAAATTTAGAGATAGGGTTAGAAATAAATATAAGATAGGTTTTAGTAAGAGTTGTAACCCAATGGATCTAGGAGTCACATGATATATGATTGATAAAATTGTTATCTACTTGATTTAAATTTAGTTAGTATTTTAAGCAAACTTAAGATCAACTAAACTTGAATATGATCCTAGCACACTAAGAGATCAGAGTAATCTTTCAGAATAATAATGAGGGCTATTATTTCGAATAAAATAGTGGAAGTAACCAAATATATGATTAAAGTCCTAATATTATTTGATTATTGATAGGTGTGCATTAGGATATATTTTTATAGGTAATTGACATGTGTTTTTTAGCACACCAAGAGATTAGAGTAATCTTTCAGAATAATAATCAGGGCTATTATTTCAAATAAAATGGTGAAAGTAACCAAGTATATGATTAAAGTCCTAATATTTTTTTATTGTTGATAAGTGCGCATTAGGATATATTTTTATAGGTAATTGTCATGTATTTTTTTGCATAATTGTTGATTATCATTCTAGTTTAGGATTCATTTTGTATGTTTTTGTTAAGTTTGATTTTCATTGTTGTTCTTGTGTGTTTGATGTTAATTGAGGGCAAGAATTGACTATTTTTATGTAGAAAGAAGGAGCAAATTAGAGGCTGAACTAAAGATCAAAAAGGAGAAGAAATGAGGAGTGCATCTGTGACAAATTCCCACGTTAATGGGAATCATGCAAATTCCCACGTTAATGGGAATCATGCAAATTCCCACGTCACGTGGGAATTATGTTCCCTCAAGGTTACACGCGCTAAATTTTACTAATTATAACCTTGGTAATTACTACAAGCACACGGGTCGTTTGCGTAGTACCTAAGGTGTCGATCCTACGAGGAAGAGAACTAATCCTAAAATCTAAAGGTGGCTAAGTTCGCAATTAACCTAATTAAACAACTAATGCAGAATTTAAATCAATCAATAGTCAATATGAGAATTTAAATACCAATTATGCCAAAATAAGATCCAATATCTCATATTGATTCTTATTTATTAAATATATCATATTTAATCATAAAGTTTCTCAAACTTTATAATCAAGTCTAACTTGGTTAAAATAACTTTGCTCTCTTCAACTCGTTCTTTATGTGAGACTGATTAGATTTCTAAATATGTTTTCAATGAATTATAATTCATAATTATAGTTAGATAAATTAATTTTTTTATTTTATATTTAATTCTCCAATTAAACAATTTATAATCGTAAATCGAGATTGACGTCTACCAACGCATTATGACCACTCAAATATTTAGAAATATAAAAGTAAATTTAACTAACCTTTCCGTGTATAATTTTTCCATAAAATTCAATCTTTTCATCACAATGTTCCGATTAGACAGAGCATGGAATCGATATCTACTCTTTTTTAGTCCATTTATATTAGTTATCTGCCGTTAGCTATTGATTCAATTAATGATATTTGTAAACTATTTACAAAACGTCATTCTACCTTGTCTAAGAATTTTCTGAATCAATAGTAATAGAGAACAACGGAACATTCTCTCTCGTTACTTTAAAGTGATGAATTCTATTTTAATCACACAACTACCTCCATATAGTTCATACTATGTCTATTGACTACCGATTGAACGACCTATGATTAGAATATGTAATAAGTAGTACCAAAACATAGGAATTTCTATACAAGACAACTTTGGAAACTTTTAATCAAAGGATCACTTATAGAATCATCACAGTGAGAATTTTCATAGATAAACAAGTAATGTTCCAAATGAATTTCTCATATCGAGTCAGTTTAATGAACTTGTTCTCTAACAAATACCCACACGTTTATTTAAGTATCTCTATACTTTAGCCTATGAGGTCGACTACTTTCTTCACAGGGAAAAACAAAATGTTTGTTAGTCTTTTTATGTTATAATAATGTCCAGTCTTAATAGAACAATGAATAGGAACCACTTAAGGAAATGTTTGTTAGTCTTTTTATGTTATAATAATGTCCAGTCTTAATAGAACAATGACTAGGAACCACTTAAGGATATATATAAATAAATGCAATATGAATCTCATAATCATAGTCTTGTTATAATTTTATCTGCAATGTATAATTATCTTATGGACTTTATCATATACTTCTTAACATGTACAAGATAAAGAATGCCTTTAAATTATTTTGTCGCTAAACTATAATCGATTGATTGTAGGGTATAAACTAACATTTCATTCCTCTTCTCAAACATATTTTACACTAACATTAGAGTGTGATCAGATATTAAAGGGTTAATAAACAATACTTTACTTATAGGAAATTGAACAATCCATTCCCTATTTACTAGGGCCTTATCTAACTTTTTTCCCAGTCTGCCTTATGGAGCTTTGTTTGTTGCTCTATGTATAAAAATTCTCTTCATACCTTAAGTCTATTACCCCTAACTGATCCACACATCTTTGAAGTCAAAAGAGTAATTCCTCAAGCAAACATGTCCATCTACTTCATATCTAACTAATGTACTATTCAAATCCCCAAAAAATAGACAATTGATTGATTGGTTGAACTCTTAGAGCTTATCCCATAGTAACTTCCTTTAGAACACATGGTTGGATCCATAAATAACAGACACTACTACCTTAGTATTCTGTTTGCATTAAATAAAACATCAAATGCATTATCTGGTCATTATAATGTAGGAGTTGCACCTTAACCAGTTTTTGATCAAAAGCTAACACAATACATCCATAGTGGTGATTATGATAATTTGATTGAAAAGATCATTGCCCAGTATCTCTAAGCTATCTAGTCTCTCTATGTTCAATTTAGTCTCTAAAATTTTAAACAAAACAGGCTTATTATCCAAAATGAAATCCTTAAAGCTCATTGTTTTGAGGGGTTATTGATTTCCCTCACATTTCATAACATTATTGACATACTAAGGTCAATTTAGCTTTAAGCACTTTAGTCCTATTCTTGGATCTTCTCCTGCTGTCCATTCTAACGTCCTCATTATTCATCAACTTGCCCTCCCCTCCTTGCTTCTTCAATGGATTTTTTCTCCAATGTCATGGAGCTGCTGGAAGTATTTTCTTGAAAAATAATAAACAATATTTGTATCTTTTTTACTTTACATCCTAAAATAAGTATTATATTTTAAAATAAATCTGTAATATTAAAGACCACAATGAAGTTCAAGGAATGTTAATATTATACTTGACGTTAAATCACAACTATTTTCTTCTCAGAGACTAGAGCCTCTCAATTTAGAGAATTCTGTTTTGTATTGTTATGAAATTTCAACTTTGTACTTAATGCTTTCTTTACATCTTCCATCGATCGGTGCTGTAAATCATATCGTAGTGCCTTTTCATACCAATCAACGTTGTCTTTATTTCTTATAACCCTTTAAAATTCTAACTTCAAGCATCATATTTCATGCATCGACATTTTAATTTTTACCTGAATCGTTGTTTATTTAAATGATTATCAAATAAAAAAATGAAAAGAGTGCTATTGTATTTAAGAAAAGAAGTTTTTCTTAAATGGAAAAAGTAATGTTATTTATAACAAAGACGCGCCAACACCTCTAATTCAATCGACTTTTGACTAAAAGTTTACATGAACCACACACACAAAAAAGTAATGTTGCCTTCCTTTTGAATGATTCATCTATAATCACTTAGCAATACTGACTATTCTTTTTAATGAATATGAGCAATGAACACATCATCAGTCGCGTGGTATAATAATCACCTTTATTATTAGATACTCTCTTCTTTTATTTCGCTTTGGTATATTCATGTTTATTGAAGGGAACGTCAAAAATATCTTAAAACATGCAAATTTAGTATTAATTGTATATATGAATATTATAGATATTGAAGTTCTACCATTTTGACACAATGCCTCATCGCCTGGATAGATAAGCACATCCGGATAGATAAGGATCTATTAAGTTCTTTTCCACGCATCCTATTCTCTTTGTTGCTTTAACATCCATTACCAAATGATTGATGCTTCCTCTTTAGAATCCTCACAACTCTCCCCACCCACCAGTTGCAATGTCAGTGTTACATTTATACAAATTATGACAATATCATAACTATAACAAAGCCAGAGGTGAATCAGAAGGCTCGGTCTCAGCGCTGGTTAAGTATGAGAATCACTAGGTAATAATAAGGTTCATTGCAACAAAATTTCATTATCAAGATCACGAAGACTTTGCAACAAGTGGGAACCAGAAACCAATTGGGTTAGTTAATTTATCGCAATCACAAGGATATCATAATTTTAATGGACAATATTCATCAAATAATTGAAACAAGAAATGGATTTTTTCCACAGAACTGGCTGCAACAAAGCTGGTCACCTTGGAAAGTTCTCAGGGGAAATGACATGGAATGCAAAGGCTTGGGATGTTAGAAGAGGTATGACATTTGTTTACAGTAGAACAAATCTTCTCCTGTTGCATTCTAGCTGATCCAGTCTTTCCACTGCTATTCATAGGTCAAGATCAACAAGTTCTATCTTTTATATTTTCAGATTTTCCAGTCAGTCCCCAATAGACTCGTTGCTGGGACGCTCTCTCCTTATCATGACTATCAGATCTTGAACTACTTCAGACATTGGTGGCCTGAACTCTGGCTCCGACTGCCAAATACAATTGAGATTATATGATCAGTGTTGTATGCAGCATACGAAACTCGTTGACAGTCATATTGCTTTTCCCTTTTGTTTGAATGCCTATGAAAATCAGTCTCCCCATATGATAATACAAATCATCCATAGTTTATCAAAAAGTAAAGACGTTTTGTAAGTGGCCATAAAATATGTACTCAGTTACCAGACAATTAGAGTTGGCTGATCATAATCCTTTTAAGAGAGGATGAATAATCATGCCGCTACTTTACCATTCTGTTTAGCCTATACTCACAACTAATAGAAAAGCTATATTATATTCTCTATCCTTGCATTCAATTCTATACTCTTTTCTTGATGAATTCTGCATACTTTCAACCAGTGTAGGAGACATAAATGTGTGCCCTTCTAATAGTCTTATTTCAATTATCTTAGCTGGATACTAAATCCATTTACCTAGTGACACCCTGTTTTATTGCATCCTAAAACAGGTACAGGCCTCTTGTTCTACAATTTAAAGGCTCAGTGGTGAAGAGTAACATTTGAAAGCAAAAAGGAACATGTCCCAGGATAAAGAAGAAATAGATTGTACAAAGGAAATTAATGATCCCCGCTGTTAGCCTCAGACTTTAAGAATGAAATATCCACAAGTTATCCTATTCCCCAGATATTATAGAATTTGGTCACAGGGAGTTAACCAACACATGAAAGATATGATAATGCATACAAGTGAAAATCCCACCTGCACACACCGAGATATTATATCGGCAAAGTGTGATAATGATTTGGCAGGGTACTCTCGATTCAGATTAGGGTCAACCATCCTTGACAGAGCATCAATGTCATGAAGCTGGGGGATTGCCCACCTCACCAGAAATTGCTCTCCTCGATTTCGTGTCCTATACAAATTCATGGAATGATGTTTATGAGTACAGAAACAAAATTATTATGCAAGTATGAAATGCTTTCACTTATCTACCTATCATAAGATTTGCGGCCTGTTAAGAGTTCTAGCATAACCACCCCAAAGCTGTAAACATCACTCTGGGCTGTATAGATCCCTGATTCAAATTCTGGAGCCCCATAACCATATGTTGTTAACAGTTGTCCTGACAACTGAAAGTAAATAGAATCAGAATAGATGCAAATGGCAAAGAATCTTTGCTAGTCACCTGCTGAGGTGAAGCATCTCCATAAATGTTGAAACTAGTTCATCACTCTAACACCGGCACAAGAAAAATGCTATTACTCTCATGTCCAACTCAAAAGCTAAAATGAGAGGATAGCAAGTAATCATTTATGCTGGAACTAGTTCAGTTAGATTTTTCATTGCAGCAGAGCACGATAAAATAGTAGGTTCATATATAAGCACTTAATAAAACTACTGCTAATCATAGGGCAGATCTAACCTACTAGTGGAAAAACTTACCACACCAATGGCCATAAAAACATTTTGTGAAGAGATGCCATCAACAGTAATCATAAAGCTTAAATTGAAAATAGAGCTCTTTAGAATAATAGCCTAATTGATTCATCATGAACACAATATTATCCTGCCATCATTGTGGATCACTTGAATGTGAGATTTTGCAGTAATAGATACACATGCCTTCACTATACGACAAATTATGCAACAGAAGTTGCTCCTCCTAAAGACAGTAATGCAGCGTAACTAACTTGCTTTCAAAAACCCTGTACATATCGTCTAAATGACAGGTGACACATCTAACATCTTATTCCGGAAGAGGTGCACCTCCGAATCTCTGAGCACTGTTATCAACAAATCCAATCTTGTTTTAGCCATTTATCCATCCTTTGTCATTTCTGTTTCGGGTGTCTATGGTATCCATTATCGAGTCAAGTAGAATCCGATTTCCATAAACACAATACATTAGTTGAATCCCAGTGGATGAGGAGGCACTCCTGCATTCTTATCACTCATGCTAACCCCTACCAAAACCATGGAACATAGGAACAGTGGAAGTCTGTTTAACAACTACATGACCGGATCTCTTAGGCTCTTACCACTAATCAAGATCTTCAAAGACAACATAAGAGGGTTCTAAACACAATATAGACAATCTTTAACCCAAAAACTTAACATGATAGCTTGCCACACAGAAATTTACGAGTTTGCTTACTCGAGGAACACGATAAGAGAAGAGACATTTAAGTCCCAAAATATCACAATGCAAAGTTCATAATTACTGGGAATGAATTCCCCATGAACTTCTAATTTCAACCTTGGAGATAGTTATCGAAAAGCAGAGGAAACAAACTTAAAGATATTACAAGGATGGCTTACCTGACTAACAGAGCCGGAGGATATTAGTGGAGCTAAACCACAATCTGAGACATATGCTGCAAAATCATCATCAAGGAGAACATTCACAGACTTGAAATTCCTGTGGACAATGGGTGGCTGACAGATCTCATGCAAATACCTGGATAAGCAACAAAAGATCATTCCACAAAGAAAAAGAGAGCAAATACGAAGTGGCATATTTCCACTCGAATCCCATAGAGAGAGAATAGGTTGTATGAACTCTTTTAGGCATAAATCTACTTATGATCATAATCGTTCTATTCCTAGTGTCTTTTTCCTAGAAAACGATAGCGCCATATGACAAAGAAAATGCTTTTCCATATATTAACAAATGGCTCAAGTGATACAAAGCTTTCCCTCTCCCTCAATTGTCAGTCAGCATGCATGCGCATACAGAATAATTCAAGCAAGTGCGCATACATGGACATATCCAACAACAGGCATGGAATTGATAGTCAGGAAATGAGAGATATGCTAAAGCATAATTCATCTGACATGAGTTATCTTCAGGAATCGTATATTATTTTTCTTTTGACTTTGTCAATATTATAATGCACTCAGTCTTAGGCATGAAGGAACAGAGAAAAGGATATCCATATCCAAAAAAGAATTATTGATACAATTTTATTATTAGTGTTTTGATTTCATGTCTTAGTTATACTTCTCAATGTCCGAGTTATAAGTGATGCACAGATAATTTTCACACTAAATAAGCCTCATAACCACTATGGTTCCCTGTCTGAAATGTGTGACCATAAATGCAGGTAAAGAACACTATCCAAGAATAAACAGTATAAAAAACAAAACCTATATAAGCAACTTATACAATGGATACAAGTAGGACTATTAGGTCTATCTATCTCAAACATCACTTACTCCAAGGCTCTAGCTGCTCCTAGTGCTATTTGGACACGAGCATTCCAGGAAAGCTTCTTTTTGAATTCATCATCTGAATGTAGTGCATCCTGAAGTGTACCATTATTGCAATACTCATATATCAGAAGCCTTTGACCATGCTCTGCACAATATCCCATGAGCTCAACAACATTAGCATGTCGGATACGATCAATATTGTCAACGAGCCCAATAAATTCATCATCCTTCTGTTGGCTTGATGCCTTTTTGTCCAGTTTCTTGACTGCAAGAAGCTACAAAAGGTAACAAACAAAAGAAATCAAAAGGTCAAAGCAATAATGTTTAGAGTCACAACACGAGTAAACACACTATTAGTTTCTGGCCTTAAGAGCTATAAACATCAAAACCTGAGTAAGGGTATTCTGGTATCTTAAGCCAGGCTATACCTATATTCAATTATGTTAACAACAAACAGAACTCTAAATTAAACCTTCAGATAAGGATTGTGGCAGCTCCATTCCAAAACACACTTCATATGTTCCAATCTAAATCAACAATGTACCTTTCCATCAGGTAGCTGTGCTTTATAAACAGTTCCTAGCATGCCTCCACCAATGAGATTTTCTGGAGAGAAGCTGTTTGTGTATTGCTGAAGTGATGCAATAGTGAAACATTTAGCAGATGTGAGGCGCTTCCCTGTTTTTGCAGATGTCACTGTGCTTACTTCAGTAGGCATGCTAGGGTTAGCAATCACCTTCTCGGCAAGAGGTGGAGGTGGAGGTGGAGGAGGAGGAGGGGTGGGGGTGGTGGTGGAGGGGGAGGAGGAGGAGGAGGCATATATATATCTAATCTGCTCATATTTATTTCATGATGATCCAGCTCCATTCTGGGTTTATTTCTTTCCTGCATGATTTTTGGCATTCCATGACCCTCCTTTGGCTGTACTGCTGTATCCTTTGGAACTGTTGAAATTATTTTTTCTTCTTATGTTTCTGAAGAATTAAAATCTTGTCAGGAAAGAGATTATCTAAAAACAAGATTCGTTACCTTTTTCTATTTGATTGGTAGGCTGACCCAAGGAGCCATCATCCCTTAAGTTTTCTCTGTTTCCTTTATATGCACCCACTTGATGTCGCTTGAAAACTCCACCAGCCTCCTCCCTTCTCCTACTGCACTTTGGCATAAAAAGCAGACAAGCTAATGCCAAAATAATAAACACCAATATCCCTGCAATTGATATCCAAATTATTTTTTTAGTAGTTAGAGATTTTTTCTGGCCAGAATCTGGTTGCACTGATGAAGAGGGACTGCCACGCTGTTTCCCAGGTGTTTTCCCAGATGATGGTGACCCTGAAAGTTGTGGTGCCGGAGGCGGTGTTAATGGAGACTCAGGTGGAGGTAATGGAGCAGAGGCGATATTAAACGGGTTCCCATCTTTTCTGCATAAGTATTGATATACACAAAAAATAAGCATATATGACCGGCATTAGATCTTTATGATAGACACATCTCAAGATCCTATATGCACTGTGCCCCATACATGGTTTTGTAGAACAATATCCCGTGCATTACTTTATTCAAGTTTACTATATTCTGTCCTAGAAAAGGAAAAGGAAGATACAAATCAAACAGAAGTTCATTCCACAATATTCCATTTGACCTAAAATAAAAAAAAAGAACCAATAAGGAATTATGAATGTAGATAAACATGCTTTGACTACGAGGCCCGTGTTTGCGTGGCATTGCAAGTGCAAAGTCGGACAAGGTTGTAGAGATAAGAATAGAAAAATCGTCAGATTCTGGGGTAATTGGTTATTAACTTCAGAGCTTACATTTGTTCATACAACAAAATTCTCATTTATTTGGAAACATAGAAATGATATGTGATTTTCATTCAACTGGAGTCACAGAACAGCATGAGACATATAGACATATGAATAATTCCATATTGTTTATAAATATTCCACACAACAATCAAACTCCTTATTTCTAACCTGAAGTTTGGAATAGCCAATAACTTGTCAGGTATGGGACCCGCAAACAGATTGTTTTGTATGTTCCTGTCCAACACGTGGAGTAAAGGGTGAGCAAAAAGGTCACCAGGCAAAATTGTATAGACTACAAAACAGTAGTGGTTAAATAAGTTGATAGTTCATTGAAATTGAAATGGAAACAAATTGGAGAATCTTACAAATCTTTCAGCTGAAGATCTTGAAGAACATCTAAGGTTCCAGACAGTCGGTTTTCCTGCAAATGGCTGCCAACCAGGGCATTAAGATTCTATCACAGAAATGAAACAATCATGACAGATATGGAGAATCTTTGAAAGCTTACAGAGTTGTAAGACTAATCAAGTTTTTGAAAGAAGAAGGTAGTTGCCCACTCAAATTGTTGCTGGATAAATCCCTGGATGAACACAATTAGTCCCCACAGAATAAAATTTTTTTTGAGAGAACTCAGAACAAATAGTGCACCAACTACAAAGTAAGAACCTACAGATTGATTAACCCTGAAAGAGAATCAAAGGAATCTGGTATCTCTCCACTCAGATAATTGTTGTTCAGGGACCTACAACACAACCAAAGCCGAGAAGTAAAATCAATTATGGAAAAACAAAAGCAGTACAAACAACAACAGTTAAATATTTACATGGCTGTCAATAGAGTTAAGGAGGAAAGTGAATCAGGGATGCTTCCACTGAAGTTATTATCTGCAAGGAAACTGCCAAAGGTAAAGACTATCATAGCTGTTGTACAAGAAGAGAAATAGAAAATGAATAATGAATGAAAAATGAGAAAAATTTATGGAAATTGATTGCATATCTGTGAATAGAATTGAAGAGGCAACATACAAATTTTGCATAGTAATAGGTAAATTGGACGGGATACTGCCACCAATACGGTTGTTGCTCAGGTCTCTGAAACAGAATGCAGTAAAATAATGAATCACAGAATGTACATGCATCTAACAATAAAGCTAAATAATCCAAACAATATAATTTTTATGCTGTAGGAATCAATGTCTAAGTTTATGCCCATTTTACATTGTAATGAGCAGTGCTAACACATGCAGAGAGTGCTACTTATTGAATCAATAAGATAACAAAAATAGAAATGATTGCAGCTGCAAGTCTAGTGACAATGAATATTTTCGAAGGTTTTCGAAGATTGGTAAGCGTCTTCAATAATGCAACGAATATGATTCACTTCCTAACAGGCCATAAGGACCTAAAGGAACCAATTTTACCTAGTGGTTAACTACAGAACAACCTTCATAGGATTCCAGTTTCTTAGTTACCAGCTGAAACCCAAACCACGAACATGGGATTATTATAGAAGTGAAGGATAGATAAAGCAGTTTCGATTGGAGAAAGCCCCATTCAACTAGCCGACTGCATGCAGTCACCATTTGGATGTCTAAGCACTTCTACATTTGCAAACTCCCGAGCGCACAGCACATGCACAAACATAGGAAAGTGAGAATACCACTTACATTGCCTTGATAGAAGCAAACATTCCCAAGTCATTGCCCAGTCCTCCTCCCAAATTAGCACCATTTAGAACACTATAAACAACAAAGAAAGAAAAACGAAAGAAAATGATAATTTGACACCTACATCAACAAATAATAAGCTACATATAAGGTCAAGAGAACGATTCTCACATGGCATTGATGTCTGAAACATTACATTGAACACCTTGCCACTTATCACCACAGGGGTCTCCCCCAGAAGCAACCCACCCAGGCAGAGTAGGAGAGCCCAGAGAAGCATATAAGCTATTAATTGCAGCAACTAATTCAATCAAAGCAATACAGGAGATAAGAATTCCAAATTGTAATAAACAAAAGAAAAAGTACTATGAATTCAACTGCACACCACGTAAAATGCTGAAATAGATGAATTATAAACGGAACAAGTGAAGATTTTTTTGGCTCCATATTATGTTTCTTTTTGTTCTTGAGACAAGTGAAGTGCAGTAAACTAAAAATTGAGTAACAGCATTTAGAGCGGTAACAGTACTTATCAGCATTGGTTGAGAAAGAAAAAGCTAGAGTGAGGCAAAATTACCATCAGCAGGATTAGTAACTCCAAGTGAAATTCGGGCGGAGTAAATCAAAACTAAACCCACAAAGACCTTGGTATAGATCTCAGAATTCAACCATTCTCTACCAGATCTCTTCACTGCCATTGATTCCAAGTCAAGTTAGCTGTTTTTCTCCAACAGCAAGCAAAAACAATCACCTCTCCGAGCTAAAAACCAAACTCCACAACTGAAACAACAAATAAATAAAGTCAAGTGGCATTCTCAAAGCTCCACAGTTCAAATACCGCAAAACTACAACACCCCACAAACAGCATCATAAACAAAATACACGTACAGAATGAAAACCGTAAAAGCATTGAGAGCTAGAGAGAGAGAGAGAGAGAGCCACAGGATAAGTTAAATCAAGCTTTTGGGCAAGTGTTAAAAAGAACTGTGAGTGAATTCAGCTGCCAGAGGCAATGAGAAAAGTGTAATGAGCTTTTCGGTACAAAAAGCACAGGAAGAAGCTTAGAGGCTAAGGTTGAAGAAAAATATAGGAAAATATGGAAAGAAAATGAGCAAATAAAGCCTCAGAATTATTAGTATTTCCAAGACCAGGAGACGCAAAACCTATGGAAAGAGCATAATAAAGGGGTCAGAAAGAGAGAATCAGAAAATGTAGAATTACAAAAGAAGCAGCAGAAGAGGGGAGAGACATATAGGCTCTGAGCCTGTGCAAATATAATTTTTCCTTTTAAAAAAAAAGGAAAAAGAACAACCTTTTCACCGGTACTACTTACTTAGTAGAACTACTTTGCTTGTCTGGCCCTCTCTCTCTCTAGAACAACACGCCAAGAGAAGGAGAAAAACAACCAATAATGCTAGTTTATTTGAGTTTGAGTGCAACTCACAGATAAAGATAGTCTCTCTTTCCGACATTGTTTTGTTTCACTTTTCTTACGCTCCCAACGGTGGCGCGTGTTGAAAAAGCAAAAAAATACAATATGGTCGGTGTAAACACAACTTTAAAATAATTACGGTAAGAGTATTACTATTTATAAATAGATAAAGAATCTAAAATTGTTAAAAAAGGTATGACATATTAAAATTCATAATTCCAAAAAGTCAAGAGCCCTGGAGAGTAAGCGTCTGGAACTCACTGCGCGTAAAGGCTCAAAAACACATCCTTTGTCTGTTCCTTCTTCTCGTAACCATCTTATCATCAATTATGAAAAGTCCAAGTCTCTACGGATGGTAAAATATTTTATTGTACACGGTAAAAAGAAGAATTAAAAGTTAGGCGTCGACAGAGAGGAACAAGAAGTCCAAGTTGGGACTGCAAGGGAGGAGAGTTGGTGCAATAGATTTAAGAAAGCAAAGCAGACATTTTGATATCTTTCCTTCCGATGGGAAAAGTCTTCATCTCATTTTAATCTAATCCATATCCACCCACTTGTCTTACTACTTCTCCACGCCTCCTTTTCATTGTAGTAATAATAATATTATTAGTATTATCCATAAAGACACCCTCTAATCCATCCAACCTTAAAAAAGAGCATGTTATTTTAAACTTTCAATTTAAAAAAATTGACATAGATAATCTATGGATTGAGCTGACTGTTTCCATCCTTACTTATAAATGTGGAGTCCAATGTCAAAATTATAAGATCTAATTAGATAATGTTTAATCAAATGGATACTCAATTCCACCAATGAATTAAATCCTTACTGAGGCCAGCGTGATTGACACGAAATTTCTCATCATCTATGTGGTTGACCTTGACCATACGAAAAGGAAAAGAAAACAATATCGATCGTTATCATCAAATCGAATATAGTTAAATTAAACGGCATGAAATAATAGAGCAAAGGAAAAGAACCAACCAACCAACCAACCAACGTACCATTTATAAGTTTACATCAACTACGTTTATCGTTTGAGTCGCTCTCCAATTCATTTCGATTAAAAGAAACATGTTAGTACTTAGTCGGGAACACGTGCTCTTAGTACTCCCAGCTTTTATATCATCAGCTACTTATCGCTGTGTGTTTGATGCTTGCTGCTTTAATCAATTAGGACCACCAAACTAGCCAATAGGAATTGTTCTTAGAAAAATACCTGCGTCAGTCCGGATTCTCCTTTCTTTTAAAGTTTATTTTATTCCATTTTTTTTAACTTAAAAGGTTCGATCATAGTTTTATATAATGGTTGCGGTTTCAGGATATCAATTTATATCTGTAGCATGTGACAGGTTATTGACATTGATTCAAATTGTTAAATTATTTTTTATAAAAAAATTTCAATTTACCAGTTTAAAATTTCAAATTATTGTTCAAAATTTAAAAAAAAAAACATTTAATAGAAATCTCACGGAGGCTTGGGGTTTGAAGAGGTTGCAGTACATAGCTTTAGCCTAACTAATAGAGAGGTTATTTCCAAATAGCTCATATGATTGAATGAAAATAAAAATAAATAAATAAATAAAAGGAACTAAACAAATAAATAAGTAAAAGAATTAAAAAATAAAAAATGAATAAATACACAATAATAATAATAATAGAATAAAAACATAAAATATAATAAAAGTAACTAATATATAGAAATAACAGTAAAAATAAAAATAAAGATAATGCTAAGAATAATAGAAATATTATAATACTCATTATAATAATACCAATACTAATGTCAATACCAATGCTAATAATAAAGATACTAATAATAGTCTGATTTGTTCAAAGAATGTAATAGATAAGTAATATAATAGTTATTCTTAGGAATAGAAAAGATGAGGGACAGAATGGAATGAGTGTTATTTTGTTTGGTTTACTGTTAAAGAATTTATATGCCAATTTTTAGTTTCAAAATGTAAACTTGGAATGACAAAGGAATAGCCAATAAAAAGACCAAAATATCCTTCTTCTTCTTCTTCTTCTTCTTCTTATTATTATTATTATTATTATTATTATTATTAT
>JANIIA010000191.1:30637525-30661011 GCA_027478495.1 Erythroxylum alaternifolium | reverse complement strand
ATTGTGTTCAAGATTAAATTTATTTCATGAAGTCAAAGTCATTGCCTCATTTTTGCATTATGTGTATTGTGTGTTGTATGTTTTTTGTGTTGTTTGCTTGAGGACAAGCAAAAGTTTAAGTGTGGGGATGTTGATAGTTGTGATTTGCATTGTGTTTTAGGGTTTAATTTGTTAGGCATTTCTTGTGAATTTGAGTGTTGAGTATGTATTTATGGTTTAATTGTGTTAGTTTATGTGTTTAAGTGTTTTTATGGGTTAGTATAAGTCTTTAAGCTTAATTGTTATATTTTTGAGGTACTTTGATATGTTTGTTAGTGTTTTAGGGAAAACGAAAAATAATGGAGAAGTTACGAAGAGTTTTGGGCTAAAAACATAGCCCACGATCGTGGCAGAATAGGCCATGATTGTGGTGGAGAAGAACAAGTCAGGGCAGCCAGGCCACGATCGTGCACTTTGGGCACAGTCATGATAGAGAGCTCGGATCTAGGCCATGATTGTGCACTTTGGTTCGCAATCATGACAGAGAGGATTAAGTGCTGGCCATAATCACGGTAGGTAGGTCCACGATTGTGGCCTACATCGGGCTAAAGCAAAAACTTGAGTTTTGAAAGATTTTCAGACTATTTTGACCCCGACTTAAACTTAGGGCATCCAAAGTATAAAGACATCATAAAGGAACAGAACCAGTAGCCTTAGAGAGTCTGAAAAGAGAGCATTCACATCAGCCACATTTTGAAAAAACCTAGAGAGTTATCGAGAGATTGAGGAAGGAGACGAAGGAAGAGAGTCATAGAGACAAAGTTTGACGTAACGTACTTCCTGAAACAGGTGGTTTCCTACAGTCGCTCCCTCTACGAATCCATTCCGATAGTATTTCTATTTTTATTTCAATTTTATGGATGAATGAGTTTTTGGTCCTTGAGATTAATAAAGTTTAGCTGATTGTGTTTTATTGATTTAGTTGTGATTCAATATCTGTTCGTAATAATTCGACAATAAACTGAGAGGGTGAACTAAGTGAAAATAATCAAATTAGGCCAATGAGAGTTAGGTGATTTGATAGGTAGAGAATTGAATTAAACAGGTAGAATCGTGTAACGAGAGATCGAGTATAAGTTCCCGGTAGGTTATTAGATAATTTTAAAATTAATTTAGGTTTTGGGTCAATTGTGAATTAAGAGATCATAATTCCATAATTTAAAATAGGGATTATCAATTAGGGTTAAGGATTATAACTCGAGAGAGAGTGATCTACCCTAGGACCGTCTAGACCCATTAATTTGATAATTGCATAATCAGTTAGATTTTTGTTAATTTTGGATTAAAAATCTCGTTTCTTGCACTTGGTAATTTCTAGGTTGATTTTTGGATCGAATTGTGTGATTTGTTACTTATTTAGATTTCTGCAATTTAATTCTTGAAATTAATTGTTTGCTTGATTTATTTTCTGCATTAGTTTAATTATTTTGAATTATTGTAGTTAGTATAACCTTAGATTTTAGGACTAGACTTCCCTCCTCATGGGATCGATACCTTAGGTACTACATGAATGAACCGTGCACTTGAGGAAATTACAAAGGTTATAAATATTAAAACTTAGCGTACGTAACCTTGCGATCACACACATATTAATACCTATTTTGTCAATCAAACTTTGTAACTAACCTAAGTATGTTTTCATGAAAAGCTAAGCTACTTACAAGTTTGGTAGGTTTCTTTTAGAAAACATTTTTTTGGATACTTTTTGCTGACATAGACCTAGTGCTTTTACACGGAGGTAAACATTGGTAGAGAATGTTGATCTGGTTACTA
This sequence comes from Erythroxylum alaternifolium, assembly GCA_027478495.1. Taxonomy (NCBI): domain Eukaryota; kingdom Viridiplantae; phylum Streptophyta; class Magnoliopsida; order Malpighiales; family Erythroxylaceae; genus Erythroxylum; species Erythroxylum alaternifolium. The sequence goes on along the minus strand of JANIIA010000191.1, from coordinate 30,659,199 downwards.
AACTAAGTCATGTTTTTGATAAGTTGCTTAGTTGGAACGTCATTATAGCCTTTTAATGTGAAGGCACATATTTGAGATTCGTGTCGATCCGGTTACTCGGCTACATCATGTTCTCAACTGGCTACTCATTTTCATGAAAAATACTACCAAAGCTACTTAGTCAAAAGACCTAAAATTATGAATGAATGTGACAACTTAAAGGGTGATAAACTAACACTGAATCCTAATCAACTTCATATTTTAGCCAAAGAACCCAGATTACTAATTTTGTGAGCTAATGACTCTTTATAAACTAATAGATTAAGTTTAAAATTAAATTGATTTCGTTCCATCTAAGCCATCGATACATTCACACAATTCACAATATGCAACCTAAACACACTAACATAACAATATGCAAAATTCACACTAAAAAAAACACACAACCCTTCCCACACTTGAACAACACATTGTCTTAAATATGAGAAGGGTAAATAAACACACTAGGGGAATTAAAACACAATATATGAAAACATAAGAAGAAAATACTAATAAAAGTTAAAAGGGAAGGGTTAGAACATGAAACCATCATGGTGACTGAGATGGTGATGTGTCAAAGGCGGAGACTAAATGTGCTTGATGACGAGTTGGCTTTCCTATCTTATAATTGATTCTGAGAGAGTAACAAAATTAGTAGGGCAATGCATTCTGAATCATTGATATTTATTTATGGAAATGAAAAAACTTTAATTACATAAAAATTTAAATCTGCCCTAAACATGCTAATTTATGGTCATTAGCTTGACCTTATATCATTGGAAATTTAGTCGAGATCAATCACTAGTGGCTTACTTCCACCCCTTTCATTCAACATCAATTTTGCAGCCTATAAGTAAACTACAAATTACAAAATGATGAAAAGGACAAAATTGATAAAATTATGAAAACCAATTAAGCTTAATAATTTCCTTTTTCTGAGCTAACTGTTAACAAAATAGGGAATAACAAAACTCCCTAAATCTTCTATGGAATCTAGTAGTTTGCCCGGGAAGAGGGTGAGTTATTCTCTTCTTAGTTCTTCCTTATTCGCCCTCATCTCCTCTTCTTCTTTAGCTTCTTGAACAGAGACTTCAATAACTTCTCCAAACTTGATGTCTATTGTCAACTATTCGTCATCCTCTTATTCCTTCAAAGATTTGAGCACATCAATTTTTCTGAATAAGTTACTCGCCTCAAGATTCTTTAATACATCATTCATGATAAATGTCACTTGATCATCACTAATTTGAATGATGAGGTTCTCTTTATGGACATCTACCCTAATTTTTTTATGTTCAAGCATGGTATACCAAGATTTAGGGCATAATAGGGATGGTTTTCATTCTTTTCTTTATCCTCTTTCTTCATCACTTGGTCTTCTATAAGATTGGGTTTAGCTTGATTTCCCACTGGTTTTTCTTGCTCTTCCCTATTTCTAAGCAGGATAGACTCATATTGCTCTCATTGATGTAATTCTATATTGCTTAGAGAGTCTTCCATACTTCTCTTACAAAATTCATAGGAAAGCTGTCTCACTTGAATCTCCAGGTTGTGAATTGAAGAGGCATGATTTTCCATTACTTAATCAAATTAGTCTTCCAGTCTTTTTTGAGTCTCTTCCATGTCTATTAGCTTATCCATGATTTTGTCCAATTTAAAATCCCAAGAATTGGACTCATCTTGCTGAAATCCTAATAATTCTTGATGTCCCATATAAGTACATACATTTTTAGACCAATAGAAATTTGGGTGGTTCTGCCACCTTGAAATGTACATGTTCATATTAGGATGATGATTCTCCCAACTAAATTGGGGTTCATTAAAATCCACAAAATTCCTTTGCTCCTTATAATATATGTCCTCTATAATTGTTCTTTTCATTTTTTTGATATCTAATTTTATGGATTTTCCATCGCTGCCTTATGATGTCCAAATCAGTGTGTTTTTGACTTTTCACCCAAACTTCCTACACTTTTTTTCCTTCTTATGATTGGGTACCACAAACACAAAAGGTAGTGAAACACCTTAGACTACAAAAATTAAACTAATTCTACACCTCCCTAGTAATGGCACCAAAAACTTGATCGTAACGTTTGAACTTTAAAATTTATAAGCCTTCAAATACCACAAGCGCACTGGTCATGATTTTAGTATAAGAGGTGTCGATTCCACGAGGAGGGGGACTAATTTAATCCTAAAATCTAAGGCGAAAAAGATATGAAACTCAAAATAAACAATGCAACGAAAAGTAATCACGAGAATGGTAAATCAAAAGTTAAACACGAAAGTGATAATAAGTGAGCAATACGCAATCACAATATAAAACCTAAGGAATTTACCAATTTACTAGAAGGGGGATTTTACTTATTATTAATGCTAACCTAGTCGATTATGTGTCAATAGAGTGTTGATTCTAGACTATCCTAGGGTTGATTACTCTCTCTTGAGTTATAACCATTAAACCCTAAATTATAAACCCTAATTAGATTATAGAATTTGTAATCTCTCAATTCACAAATTATTCAAAGCCCTAGTTAGATCTGAAGCACTCTAATAAAATATTAGAACATCACACAAGATGTCTCTCCACAGAATTACTAATATGGTTAGTCACAGTTTTTATTAAATCACCTAACTCTCATTAATTCGATTTAATTGTTTTTTGTTCAGTTCACCCTCTCAAATCATAACATTCATCTAATAAATACAATCAACTAAATTATCAGTAAATCAACATAAAATCCTAAAGGAGAGTTTAGAATATCATCAATATTTCAAATCCTATCATCATACTATCCATCTCAACTCCAAACATAAATAAAATTGAAATGAAAAGGAAATACAACTTGGAATAGATGATGAAAGGCAGCGAAATAAAAAAACGTCCTGATTTAGGATCCAAGTCGATTCAACTTTGTCTTCCTCATCCTTCTTCTTCTTTCTCCCTCTCAGTATTCTTCCTTTAGGCTTTCAAGTGTAGCTGCACGAAAAGCTCTCCCTTTTCTTCTCTTGTTGTTCTTTAAATAGTCTCTTATGTTTTAGGTAACCATAAGGCTTTTCTAGGATCCGAAAGGTCTAAAAAGTCCCTCGAAAAAAAAGTTCATAAGTGTTTACGCTTGTACCTGACACAGGCCACAATTGTGGCTCACATTTGAGCCTTCTATCACGATTGTTGCTTGCAAACCATGATCGCGGGTTATTCCTGGAGCTTCTGTCATGATCGTGGCCTGATAACCCATGATCGTGGGCCATTGTTTCGACCTGAATGTCTCCAAAACTCCTTCATTCTTTGATGTTGACCACCCTGAAACACTAGCAAACACATCAAGGTACCTCCAAAACATAATATTTAAGCTCAAAAGCTTATACTAACCCTTAAAACACTTAAAACATAAATCATTAACAAACTAACACAATTTTAACCTAAACATATACTAAATGATTGAATTAAGGGCTAAACACATATAAAACTATATCCTCAAATATGATGCAATTTACACTTATTAGCAGGTCAGTCCAGTTGAAACTCGGTACCACAACATCAAGAGGACTCAACCAGTGAGGAGTTGGAAGAGGAAGAGCCAACGGGATGGGATAAGGTAATGGAAGCTATCTTAAATATTAACAAGGACATTTTGGAAATTGACAAGGTATTGAAGGAGATAGCTAGAGAATAAAGACGCCAAAGCCAAGACTTATAACGTATTAGTAGACATTTCAAATCTCAAGGTATTCAACTACCACCTTCAACACTATCACTAACTTGATCACCATGACAGGTTTTATAATTTAACCTTTTTATTTTATTTTATTGTTGTTTCCAATTATTCTCATATTTCTAATGTTTTCTTATTTTTATTCCCACCTTATGTATTGTTTGCTTGGTCTTCTCACATTGAGGACAATGTGTTGTCCAAGTGTAGGGAGGGTTATGTGCATTATATATTTTTATTTGAATGTGAATTTTGCATATCATATGTTAGTTTGTTTAGGATTGCATAGTGTGATTTGTATAAATGTGTCAATGGCTAGGACTTAATAGAATCGATTTAGCTTTGAACATAGTCTTTTAGGTTATGAAGATTTATTAGCTTGTGAAATTAGTGTTCTAGGTTATTTCAGTTAAATATTCATGTTAATTAGGATACAATGTTGGTTTGTTCACTCTATAAATTTACCACATTAATTTATAATTTTTGGTTAACTGAATATGTAGCATTATTAGTACCTTTTCATGAGAAAAATTAGCTAAAGAAATGAGGTAGTTAATAAATAAAATAAATTATATATAAAAAAGTTTGTGTTTTGTTTAGAAAAGAACAATTCTATTGGCCCTTTTTGAAAAGAATCAGGTTATGAATAGAGCTAGTAGCTAGTTGAGAATGTGATGTAGCTGAGTAACTAGGGGACATTCAATACAAATGTTTGCCTTCGCATCAAAAGGCTATAATGACATTCTAACTAAGTCACTTAATAAAAACATGGCCTACTTCAGTAACTGGGGACATTAATAAAAAATGTATGCCTTCGCATTAAAAGGCTAAGTTCATGTCAACTAAAACCAACAAAAATAGTGCGCTAATTGATAAATCCTACTAATCTTAGTGAATAGCTCAAAATTTCATGAAAAGCTACTTAATTATAGTTATAATTTTAATTGACCAAATAATTATCAATGTGTGTATAAGTGATAAGAGTGAATGAGTTTGACATTAAGGTCTTGATTAGTATGTATATTTGATCCGAAGTACTTAGACACAGATTTCATAATTTAATAAGTTAGAACAAGTTGAGGATCATGTTTATAGTTAAATTTATTTCGTGAAGTTTAATGCCATTGACCCATTATTGTATATGTGTATGTTTCATTGTTAATTATGTTTAGTGTTTTTGTTTTCCTTCTTTTTTCTTTTCTTGAGAACAAGTGAAATTTTAAGTGTGGGGATGTTGATAGTGGTAGGTTGCATAATGTTTTAATCGATAGTTTAGTATGTGTTTAGTTGTTAAATTGAATGATTAGTGCATGTTTAGGTGACGATCATGTTAATTAGTTAGACATTTGAGCTTTAAGTGTTTTATGTGTTAGAGCATACTATTGAGCTTAAATTTTGTGTATTTAAGGTGCCTTAATGTGTTTGTTAGTGTTTCAGATCAAATATTGAAGAATGGAGGAGAATCGGAGGAAGCTCAGAGCAAGGCCCAGGGAACGATCATGATAGAAGGCTGATGGTCTGCCACGTTTGTAGCAGAAAGCAAAAATTAAGTGCCATGACTATAGCACTGTGGTCCATAATCATGGCCTATGCAACTACAGACACAGATTAGCTTTGAAAACTTAACTTTACGGGGTTATTTCGAACTTTTTGGGCTTGAATAAAACCTAGATTTTACCCTAAATAAAAAGACTATAGAGAGGGGAAAAACCCTAATTTTTTGAGCTCCATTTTCTACCACTTTGGGAAAACTCCAAAAAGAAAGAAAAGCAAAGAGAGAAGAGGAAAAAGAGAGAGGAGCGGACTTCGGTTACTGCTGCTTCCTAGAACCATCCTGGTGCCTTTCCAAGTGACATTTTCGTTCATCTTTGTTATTTATTTTCTTTAAATGTATACGATGGATATGATGACGTTGATGAATTTGGGGTTAATGATGATGTTCTAACTTTATTTAGGGATTTTCAATTGATTTAATGTTAATCTAGTTATTTTTGTGTTAATCCATTGGGTGTTGTGATTAATTGTTGTAACTTCATGATTTGAAAATAAATTGAGAGAGTGAACTGAATGTAAAATGATTGGGTTGGATTAATGAGAGTTAAGTGATTCAATAGACCATGCAAGTAATCAAATTAGTTATTATCTGGAGACAGATCTTGTGTGAGACCTAATTGTTTATTAGAGAGCTTAAGAATAGATTAGGGTTAAGGCTGTTTGAAATTAAGAGATTATAGGTCGATAATCAACCTAATTAGAAATTATTATTTAGTGCTTGTGATTATAACTCGAGAGAGAGTAATCCTCCCTTCGATAGTCTAAAACTGACACCTCATTAAGACATAAATGACTAGGTTAGCATTGATGATAGGAAAAATCTCCTCTGTCATAATTTGGTAATTCTTCTCGTGTCACTTTCCAATGTTAATATGGTGTTGCTCAATTTGATTTATTTTGTGATAATTTTACAAATTAATTTTCTATCAATGCACATTCATGTGTTTACTTTTATTTTCAGTTTATATTTTCATTTTTTAACAATCCTTTAGGCCATAGAAAACATAGAATTAGATTAATTCACCAATTCCTTAAGGGATCGACACCTCACATACTAAAATTTACGACCTGTGCCGTTGTGGTATTTTGGGGGCTTAAAAATTGTAAAACTTACCACTTAACAATATTAGTTTATAAAATTTAATAAATAAGGTTACAATAAACTTAAGAAAGTCGTTAAAATTGTTAACTCCTTCTCCACACTTAAATTGTACACTTTCCTTAATATACAAGTATAAGCATATAGAATAAGTGAGAAGGAGTTGGTACTTTTCCTGAGTAAGACAATTTTCTAATTTTGAGACTATCCTCAAATATGAGACTACATCATTGCAAAACATAAATGCAAAAAGGATAAAAAAATAAAAAATAAAAATAAAAATAAAGAAAATGAATATGAAAAATGAAAATATAAATAACATAAAATTTAAAGTAAAACTTATCATAATTTATGGGTGCCTTTTATGTAGCACTTTTAACACCGTTAGCTCCATGTACCCTACACATTACCCTCATCTTAGGGCTATGATTAGTGGCTTGCTTCCAACCATTTCTCCATATAGTAGTTTCATAGCCTATAAGTAGGACACCTATTGTAAGATAATCATAAGGACATAATTTATTAATTTAGTAAAACCAATTAACTATAGTAATATCCTTTTCAAAGATGAACTGTTAATAAAATTAGGGATAACAAAACTCCTTGAATAGTTAATTGGCTTAAGTAGTTTTTCTTGGGGGAAGTAGAAACCCTTTGTACTTAAGGTGACTACTAAGGCCTCATCAGTAGTTTCCTTATTTAGTTTCTCTACCAGTACTTCCTTAAGCATCTTTGGCCATTCTTCTTTTTCATCTTCCTAGACAAAGGTTTCTGACTCATCTTCTTCAATTACCTCCTGGCACTTCTCTACTTCATCTTCTTGGATAGAGGCTTCTTCTTTATCTTCTTCCTATGTCTATTAGTACTCCTTTACAATAGAGCAGATACCTCCTCATGTTCCTAGAATGCCCACTTCATCCATAAAGCCAACTTTTTTCTTTTATTCTCTCTACTTGTGTTAAGAAGCTCAATAGTATTATGTGTTATGCTTAAGATATTCAGGTGAAGAAAATTGTTCTTTGAATTTGCATTGGGTTGCTTTCATTTAGGAAAGGAGTTCTACTATTTTATCTGCAATACTTTCCTTTTATTCTGTTGGAAGTTTTTTTAACTCTTAAGGGTGATTATCATTTCATGTTCTTTAGGATATATTTCAAAAGTACTAGGTAAAATCCCTTACAGTTTATCAAATAATATCTTCTTCAACCGGTTAACCTGATTCACCATATTATATATACGAGCCTCTATTCTCTAATGCCTCATGTTTGATTCTTAAATAAAATTGACCATCATATCTTCCAGCATTAGCTCATTAACTTAAGGTGGTTGGTGCTATAAATGTTTAGTTAGAGCTTAGTCATTCTATCTATAAGTTTAAGAATTGCTTAACTCTAAATTGTAACTACTCTCATATGGTTCACATTAAGGTTGGTTGTACATGCTCAATCATTCCCATATATAAGTCAGTGGCCGACATTCATAATTGTAATGGTTACTCCCAAAAATGTTGCAACACAGCATGGATATTAGTTGGACCTCTGAAAATATTTAAGGAAACCTCCTTCTCCTATATGGTGATGTTGTATGTTGTGATGAGATATCATGGCTTCCATAAAAGTACTGTCTACTACATTCATCCATTGTGAGTTATGGCTATGACGTTAAATCTTAATATCCTAACAATAAGTCATAAACTCATAGTCAAAGTCGAGAAGTTCAAAAGCTAATTAAATGAATAAGTCAAAATACAATAAAGTATAATAAAATAAAATAATACAAAAAATAATGGCTAGAGTAATAACATCTAAGTGTTCCTAATATTATTTTCCTTGATAACGACACCAAAAACTTGATTGACTAATTTTATTTCGTCAATATTTGAATTAACTACAATTGCACAACATAGTTATAGCTAGCATAGTGATATATTCATAATTGATCATAATTTTACCTCATATTTGATGTGTTTTTGCTTGATATTTGATACTTTGGTTGTATATTTGGTACTTAATTCACTCCAAGTGTTTTTACAAGGTATAAATGCCTTCATGGACTTAAAGGGGAAGAATTCTGACAAAAGCACAACATAAAATGAATATTTGATGCATGAAAATGATGCACAACCATGAATTAGACCAATAAGTCTCTTAGGCCCTGTAGTTTTGTGATTTGCATCAAACCATGCATCAGCCAAAACCCTAGAATTCAATATATAAAAACATGAGTGGAGACCTAAGAAATAGCAAACCTAAGGAGGTGATTCTAGATGTGGAAGTCATTATCAAGGGGCAATTTTTGTATAGAGAAGTGGAAAACATGAAGAATTTATTGAAAGATCCATCAGAATACACGATAACTGCTACATCACAAGAATACTTGATAGAAGAAAACCAGGGAGATTTAAAATTATGATCCCATTATTTTCAATTTGTTGTTCTTTCTATTTATGTTTGATTTCATATTCAACAATGTGTAGCTAAACTTCTTGTTAGAATTTAGGTTAGATAAACCCTATATTGATACTTTAATATGTTTTGATTCTTTTGTTAATGCAATTAGGTTGACTAATATATTATGATTAGAATACATGTTTAATATATGTTCTAATAGACCCGAGAATATTATATCATATTTTAATTTCATACTTAGAGATTGAAAAATCCTATTGATGAATAGATCTACTGAAATTGGAAGTAGTTGATTACAACCCTAAAAATAGGATGATATAAATCTTTCAATTTAGGGTCAAACCTAATCGAGGGATTCACAAATCGGTAAAGTAAACCTATAAACTCTAACCTAACTAATTCGGTTGAAAACATTAGGATTAGTTTTTAGTAGACTTAAGCTCAGCTATTAGCATATCATAGGAATCTCCACACTCTAACAAATTAATAAAACAAATGCATAATAAGAGATCAATCTATTAAGATTTTAGGGGGATTCGAAGGCTAGACATTGATTTCTTATAATGATAAATTTCGAAGTACTTCCTTATTTCTTTGTTCTTAATTACTACCTATTTTATTTTAGTTGTTTTAATTTTATTTTATTTTATTAGATCCAAAATCAATCCGTAGGCTTGATAATAGGAAAAAGGTAATTAGTAGTACTCACTGGCTAATAGATGCATATTTGACTATATTTTTAAACTTATATTTGATGTATTTTGTTTGATATTCTATACTTTTGTTATATATTTGGTTCCTAATTTGCTCCAAGTATATGAAGATTATAATTGCCTTTATGATTTTTGGGATTTTTGGTTATGCACGGTCAGATGCATTACCCTACATCAGCTTATACATCTTCTAAAACCCTAAATTTCATTATAAAAAGACATTTTCAAGGGCAGATGAAGGGAAGGAGACGAAAGGAGGGCTCTGAACCTCTCAGAGGAAACTCTAGGTGCGATTGTGGGCTAGAGGAATGGGAAATACAAAGATTTTATCAACAGATCTATCAAAATAGAAAATCAAATCTCTACATTACAAGAATACAAGATAAAAGACAATTAGGGAGATTTAGAATTATGATTTTGTTGTTTTCAGTTAGTATTTTTGCTTATGCATCTTTGATGTCATATTCTCCAATTTGTAACTAAATATTAGTTAGTATTTCTATTAAGTGAAACACATTTTATTACCTTAATATATGTTAATTCTTTTATCAATGCAATTGGTTGACTGATTTGTTAGGATTCAATTACATGTTATAGTTATATTCTAACAAACTCGAGAATATTAGATCATAATATGATTTTATACGTAGCGATTGAGAAATACTAGGTTTGAATAGATATACTATAATTGGAAAGAGTTGATTACAACTCTAGAGATAAGATGACATAAAATTTTCATATTAGGGTAAACCTAATTGAGGGACTCGTAAATCAGTAATGCAATCTTGTAGACTTTAACCTAAGTAATTCGGTTGGAAAACTTATGATTAGTTGTTAGTAGACTCAAGGTCAACTATTAACATATTATAGGAGTCTCCATGGTCCAATAAATCAATAAAAGAATTGTATAATAAAAATCAATCTGTTAAGGGTTCAGGACAATTCGAAACTTAGATACTAATTCTTATTATTGATAATTTCCTAGGTGTTTATCTAATTTTCTATCCAATTTCATTACCTATTTTATTTTACTTGATTTATTTTTATTTTCTTTATTAAAATCCAAAATCAATCAATATGCTAGATAATAGGAAAAAGGTAACTACTAGTACTCACTATCTTCATAGGATAGAGTCGTAATCGCTAATGCTACCTATAGCTACGCAGTAAAATCATCTATGAAGACCTTAATAATGTGCCCAACATACTTAGAGAAAATACTTACCATGCATCTTTGAAAGGTGGTTGGGGCACTGCAGAGTCCAAGAGGTATCCTTCTATAAGCAAACGTACTAAATGGGCGTGTGAATATTGTTTTCTCTTGATCCTCCGGAGCTATCACCATTTGGTTATTGATAGGTGTGCATTAGGATATGTTTTTATAGGTAATTGGCCTGTGTTTTCTAGCATAATTGTTGATTATTGTTTTAGTTTAAGATTCATTTTGTATTTTTCATTAAGTTTGAATTTCATTGTTGTTCTTGTGTGTTTGATGTTAATTGAGGACAATAATTGACTATTTTTAGGTAGGAAGGAAGGAACAACTTAGATCGTGAACTAAAGATCAAAGAGGAGAAAAAATAAGGAGTGCATATGTGACAAATTCCCACTTTTGTGGGAATCATGCAAATTCCCACATCACGTGGGAATTACAGAAGAAAATGAGAAATGTGTCTGTTAAAAATTCCCATGCTCGTGGGAATCATGTCAATTCCCACCAGTGTGGGAATTACAATATGAGGCAATCTATGAGGCTTCATTAAACTTAAGGTTTTTGGACTATAAAAAGAGAATTAAGCCTCCGTCTTTAGAGGAGACAACACCTTCCTGTAGAAACATCATCCTTAAGTGAAGAACACATGTTTGGAGCATTGAGGAAGGACTGAAGACAAGGATCATCATCAAGATTGGGCAAAATATCATATCAAAAAGAAGAGAAAGAGTCTTTCTATTCAATTTTTTGTCATTTTAATCTCTTATATTCTTTGTAAAAATGGATTATTTGAACGTTGATGATGTTATGGAGACCATGTTAGGCTGATTTTATTTTAGGGATTGCTTTTGGAACTATTATGTTAAACTCCTATTTTATTGAATTGAATGTGATTGTCTTTGTTGATTGTTGTTTTTAATTATCATCTTGCAAGAAATCGAGAGAGTGAGTGAGATAAGGTAGTATAGAGATGCATAATGAGTTTTCATTTGAGCGAAAGTGAGGATTGAGCCATATGAATCCATCTATAGTCATGTCATTTCTTTATTGAGTGTTACTTCCTTAGGTTAGTACATTCAAAACTTGCTTTGAATCGGTTTGAGTCTACTAGATGCATGCTTAATAGAGATTATTTAGCCCCATAATCTTTTTGTGTTAACCTTTGGCTTAAATGACCTATCCATTGATTATCCCTTGCTACCCCTATTGAGCCTTAACCTTTTGTTTCTAGAAAACACCCAAATTTTTAAAACTGTAAATGCCATTATCCTACCCTTTCATAAGCTTAGTAAAGTATTAAGTAGTAAATTAGTTAGGATTGTCCTAAAATTTTTTTCGAGTTGAGTTGAGTTTATTTCTATTTGTGGATTACAGTGTATATAACTACTTTTGTATTCATAGTTCTTCCATTTATGGGAAAAAAGAAAAAAGAGTGCTGAAAAGAAAAGAAAAAGAAAAAGAAAGGACAAGAAATAGGAAGAACAATCGAGTAGCATAAATGAGTGCAGAGTATTACATTAGTTATATTTGGATGTTTCGGAGTTATGTTTTATTATCCCATTTTATCCGTTCTTTTTTACTTTACTTATGCTTGTGCTTAACCCTCTTTCCCTTCTTTTTACCCACCTTGACCCTTATCACATTACAACCTTAAATAAGCCATTTTGATCTATTTAGCAAGCCTATGGTAGTGTAGTTTCCTATAGCAAGTTTGAGCGAAACACTAACCCATAAAAACTTGAGAGAAGTGAGTGAAAACCATGAGGAAAATTCATTCTGCACCTTTACTTATCTTTGAGTGATTGTGTCAATTATGAGTTTGCTTATGTACACTAATGAAAAAGTAGTCATGATAGGTGCATTAACTTGATATTTGAGTTGGCTTGAATTTGAGGGATTGTATGCTTTGACCTTTGTGAAAATGAAGTGGTAGAATTGATTGGTTATATTAATTTTGCTTGAGGACAAGCAAAGATTCAAGTGTGGGGATGTTGATAGGTGTGCATTATGATATATTTTTATAGGTAATTGGCATGTGTTTTCTAGCATAATTGTTGATTATTTCTAGTTTAGGATTCATTTTGTATGTTTTCATTAAGTTTGATTTTCATTGTTATTCTTGTGTGTTTGATGTTAACTGAGGGTAAGAATTGACTATTTTTATGTAGGAAGAAGGAAGGAGCAAATTGGAGGGTGAACTAAAGATCAAAGAGAAGAAGAAATGAGGAGTGCATCTATGACAAATTCCCACACTCGTGGGAATCATGTCAATTCCCACGAGAATTGTAATTATTCCCACGAGCGTGGGAATTACAATCCGAGGCAATCTGTGAGGTTTTATTAAACTTAGGATTTTTGAAATATAAAAACAGAATTAAGCTTCCATATTAAGGAGAGACGACACCCACCTACAGAAACACCATCCTTGAGTGAAGAACACATGCTTGGAGCATTGAGAAAAGATTGAAGACAAAGATCATCATCAGGATTGGGCAAAATAGCACTTCAACACCAAAATTCTAGATTTTGGAAAAGAAGAGGAGTCATTCTATTCAATTTTTTGTCATTTTAACCTCTTCTATTCTTTGTAAAAATATATTATTTAAATGTTGATGATGTTATGGAGACTATGTTAGGTTGATTTTATTTTAGGGATTGCCTTTGGAACTATTATGTTGAACTCCTATTTTATTGAATGGAATGCAATTGTCTTTGTTGATTGCTGTTTTTAATTGTCATCTTGTAACAAATCGAGAGAGTGAGTGAGATGAAATTTGTGTAGGATTGTACAATGAGAGTTGACGACCTATAGACTAGCAATCATCACGTTAATTGAATAGTTAGAAGAGAGATCTCGACTAGTCAATTGATCACCTATAGGATAGTTTGATAATTAATTGAATCGGTAGAGTCGTTGGGTAGGTTGAGAGATCATCCAATTGATTCCCATTAATTTAATAATTAATATATTTGAAAATCTAGGGTGAGATATAATTCAATCGATAAAATAAGAGGGAGACAAAATAGGGAAAAGTAATTTTTAGTATTTAGATTCTTGAATTCAAATTTTCTGCAATTTTAGTATTGTCCATTGTTTACATTAGTCTTTTAATTTTAATTTAATTTTCTAGATTATTTGGATTTCACAATTTTGTTTCTTAAACAAATTTGTGTCTAATTAAGCGATGTCTAGGCATCAATCCCTGTGGGATCGATATTTGCTCTTTTTACTACAAGTCACGACCCGTTTACTTGTGATTTTTTTATTATAAAACAAGTAGATGGGTTTTACCATCAACAATTGCCGTGACATATAACCAATTACTTGCCTTTCTTACATTTATATTTTGTTATAAGTAGAAATTACCTTTGTTTAATATAATTAAAGCTAAGTGCCAATGAATAAAATTTCTTTGATAGATGTTAAGTTTGAAGAGTTTTTAAAGATGAAAAAGAAGAAATTTTGGGTTAAAAAATGACCAAATCAAACTTTGTTTAGAGGATGATGATATTATTGAATTATTAAAATTTATACATCCAATATGTTGGATGTAATAACAATTCATAAAAGGACGATACTTCTATTTTATTAAATTTAATAGTGACTATATATGATTTCATCATATGTATTAAATGAAATATTAATTTCAAAATTTAAAAAGTTCAAATTATTTAAATGCTAGTAGAAATTAAGCATTCAGAATGCTGAAGCACCTTAATAAAATCAATATGGTGATATTTTAATTTTCTTAGTTATCTACAGGGAATGAGATTCTTTTGAAAATACCTTCACAACTAAATCCTATAATAGTATGAATTTATGTGAAGTGGAAAACATAATTGAGTTATTGTACGATGCGATTTTTATATCTTTTATAGTTATGCCTAATACAATGATTTTACATTGGTAGTTCCAATTAAAACAATTAATAATATTTTATATTAGATATGGAATGGTAAGACTTAAAAAGAGTTAAAGTTAATGATTTTAAGATGTGATACTTAGTTGAAGCATGTATTATCCAATAAGTTTAGAACTAAATCAGATAATAAAAAAGTTGTGAGATATTTAAAAGGTTGGATATAATCTTACATAACCATTGGACAAAACATTTGTTTTAATTAATACTTATAGGAGAATGATTCTTAAGATAAATAGTAGGAGTAAGATCAAAATTAAAAAAGTTCAAATCCAATGAAATACATTCAATTGAAACTAATACCTGTATTGATACATTCGTATAGTTAAAAGGCTATGGGGCATTGAAAGATTTACTTTAAGATGAATTCAAAGTATTTTTTTTAATAGAGATGATTGGTGATTTATCATGTTTATAAGAAGGTTAGTGGGAGTATAGTTATACTTTTCAATGGAAGTGTGTGGAGACATACTGCTCATAAAGAATAACAATTCATATTTTCAATTGTTGAAAATATAATAGTCCAAGAGTAACTTTTATCGGATATGAAAAGGTAACAATTTAATTTTAGGAATTAAATATGTAGAAATATATATGGAAATTGTTTACCGATTATAATCTAAGTATATAGATAATGTGCTAAAGGTATCTAGTATTTAGGATATTTGATACTTATGAGTATTAATTCCATTATTATATATATACATGAGTTGATATTTGATTTTAATTTTATATGGATATTAACTTTAAAATTACATCTTATTTAAGGCACATTTTACTTAAAACAATATTAATTTGAGATTCGAAAGGTCCTAATCTAGCATTAATTGTGAATCAAACCATAATAACTTTTTTATTTAATGGAATCATTATTTGGATCAATAAGTTCTTCAATGAACTTATTAAAGTTTCTTACATTATTTAAACAGTAATGTATTACAGAAAATTATAGTTATTGGGCATGTAAAAGGATCTAAGGTCTTATCAAAATTCCAAGTATGTATTTATGCAGTTTATATAAATTATGATTATAATTAGGAAGAAACTTGTTAGGTTTAAGCAAGTGCTCACCATAATGATTCCTGTATAATTCTTTAACTAAATAAGTGTCCCAAAAGTAACATGATAGTTATATAGTGATATGGTATAAGATATTTAAACAATTAGTTTAGTGCAAGTAAAAGATTGTTGGTTTATACCCTATAGCTAATCGTTTGGTTATAGTTTAGTGATATAATTATTTAAAGATATTCTTTATCTTATACATATTCAGGTACATATGATAGATTTCATGGGATAAATGTATAAGATTAAGATGAGATCATAATTATGAGATTCATATTGCATTTATACATTGTTCTTAAATTGTTTATAGTCATTGTTTTATTAATATTTTAAAAAATTTAAAAAGCTTTTCGTTAATGAAATAACTCATTAAGCTCATCCAAATCCTATTACAACATCCACAGGAATAAGGCAATAATTAGATCTTTAAAAAGTCAAGATATTCAACTTATCATGAAATAATAGGACATACGTGTAAAGATAAAATAAGTAGCTTTTAATTAACCCCCAATTAAAAAGTGGGTAAAAGAATAGCACATAATTTAATTAACCCTAAATTGTAGATCTAAAGACGGATGGAGGCTTTTGGAATAGGCTCGCGATCTCTAGGATGAAAGTCTCCTAGCCATCTGCTTGTTCATCCTCGCATCAAGAGTTAGGTAATTCTTTTACATTTCAAAAATTGCATTTAATTAGTTACATCTTCTTGTAATCGCTAACCCTAATTCCATGCTTAATTAATTCTCCACGGAGACTTTAGATTAGGGCTACAGTTCTAAATCTCCTAAGAACATAGAAAATTTTCTCCAGTTCTAGAAATTAGAGATAACAAGACCATATCTCTAGTGTGTGATGAATTCTGGAAGTGCCTAATATTTCTCTCTCACCATAGCTCCACAGTGGAGGCAAAAGAGATTACATATCTATCTCAGTTAGATTTTGTTATATTTTTCAAAAGTAAAATCCAGTTGAGAGATTCAATAAACATGTTACCTAAATTTGACACAAAAAAACACAACTCCTATATTTTATTCCATATAAATTGAGAGAAATCACATAGGAAGAAAATATGGCCTTTGGACTTCTCAATCCTTTTACAGAGTACACTTGTATAGCGCGTTAGTAGGAAGATAAGGCATCATGTTTATAGTGCACAGTTTATCCAATGTTGAGAGCCATAGTAAGGAGTAGCCAGGTATGAGAGACTTATGCCAAACTATAGGGAGCCAATCGACCTTTAGTCTATCCTAATCAAGCCATTGTCTAAAGGTTCTGATTGCTAGGAGGATAATTAAGACATAGTAAAATATTATATATCCCTACATCAGGTTAGTCATTTGGAGTAAGGTCTTGCATATTCATAGGAAAGGTACTCTATTGACCTTTTAGGATAACTGGTTTCGCTATGGTGTGGGCAAGAAATTCATTCCAACAGTGAAGAGCCTTTGGAATTCTGATTAGGGGCCCTTTACCTGTCCAAACTATAGGAAGGCCTTCTCTCTATTTCCAACCGTATAATAAATAGGGGTTCTAATATGTCCCTTAATTTTAGTAGTTGGAGCAAGCACCAAGAATAGGAAGATTTTAGAGGAGTAGACCATAAACTGTTCCCTTTAAGTATATAGCTACGAAACCATCTAATCCAGAAAGATTCGTTCTTTAGTAGGATATTCCATAACCTTTTAATTAAGGCAATTATGTTAAAGGTATAAATAGAGGTAAACCCTAATCCACCCTCCCCCGTTGGCTTACACACTTATGTCCATTCACTTTACCATAATGAATTTTAGAGTTTAAATTTCCCCATAAGAATATTCTAAATTGCATCTCGATAGATTTGATAACTCCTTTAGTAAGAAACATGTTATAAGACCAGTATATATATATATATAGGGAATTCAAAACTGATTTATTGAGTTACATCCTACCTTCAAAGTATAAAACCTTATTTTTCCATATACTCAGCCTTCATTGGATCTATTCTACTAATGGATAAATTAATAGAATTGTATCCTTCTAGTAGTAGTGGGAAGTCCTAAATAACTCAAAAGGGCTAATTTCCTTTTCATACTTATGATTTATGATAACCTGTCCTCCATCATATTAACATTTAAAGCTAATATAAAATGACTGTCACTAATGTTCACCTCCAGCCTTGACAAATCTTTAAAAGTATGTAATACATAGATTAACAATTTAACAAACTTACTGTGAGCCTTATAGAAAAGTAGGAGGTCATCCACAAACCATAGATTAATAAGAGCTACCCTCCTACATTTGCTATAAAACTTGAAGTTTTTGTTATTGCCCATTTTATAAATTAGCATCTAAGTCAAGACCTTTATACACATAATAAAGAGATAGGGGAAAATCAGATCCCTTTGTCTTAAACCTATAACACTTTTAAATAGAACAATAAGAGTACCATTAATTAGGATTAAAAAGGAGGGGGATGTTATGCAGGCCTCTATCCATCTTACAAATTAATTTAGTAATCCTAAAGTTTCCATAGTCTACATAATATAGAGTCATTCAACAAAATCGAAATCCTTATTACAACCAACTTAGATGATATAGTTGGGAGAAGAATTCTTCCTTTGATACCCCTTCATTAACTCCTGAACAATAGAGACATTATCTCTAATCAGTCTACCTTACATAAAGGCATTATGATTATCAAATATTAGGGAATCCATCGCAATCTTAACCTTTGGCCATGTTTTTAAAATTACCATGTATGGGAAATTACAGCAGGCAATGGTCCTGAATTCCTCAAGGGTTGTTGGATTAGAAATCTTAGGCATTAAACATATATATGTCTTATTAATCTTCTTTAGTAGTATCCCTCTAGAAAAAAGTTCCATAACTTCTCTCTTTACTATATGGCCAACTTCATTCCAAGTTTTATGAATGAAATAACCATCGAACCCATCTAGGCCTAGAGTTTTGTTAGGATTCATTTAAAAGACCATGTCGTCTATCTTCTTATCCTCAACAGTCTTAGTGAGTAACTTTGCTTGCTTTTGAGAGATACTTTTTTTTATATGAGAGCTAAAATTATATGAGAACATCTATAGAAGTACTTAAAATATCTTCCAACTTCATTTAAGAGATTTTTTTAGTAATTATGCTACTAACAAGTAAGGTTAAGTATCATATTCTATTTGCATTTTTTCTAGCCAGCATAAAATCAAAGAAAAATTTAGTAGATCTTTCACCTTCTTTTATGCAGTTAGCTTTAGCTGTCTACCCCATGATAATAGAGTGGTCTCTAATAGCAATCAAGTATTGTCCTAGGACTGTCCACTCAATAATTAGTAATAGGGTATTTCTAACGTCCCTAGACATTTCCTATTGAATAAGAGCCAACTGCTCTTTAGCTCTACTAACAACTTATTATATGGAGGAACCTCTTCAAGCCATAAGACCTTTCATCTCATACTTAATAGCCTTTAATTTTTGAACACAGAAAAACTGATAAGTACCAACAGTTGTTATCTCTCAGTTAAAAAGTTATTAAACCTGAAGGGGTCTCTCCTTTCCTATTTCTAAAAAAGATTCTCCACATAAATTAGTGAGTGAGTAGAAAATAGTGGATTTAAAAACAAGACAAAATATTAAGAAACTAGGTTATTCGGTCCTACTAAAGCATGGTCTAATTTCTTTCCTAAAGCCCATCTGTCAAATTGCTGGTTACTCCATATGTAGAAGTGACCCTAAAACTTCAAACTAAAACACTTAATTTTTCCACATAATCATTGAAATCAGTTGAAAAGTTTCTTAAACTAAAATTTCCATCAGATTAAGATCTATATAGAGTATAATTAAAGTCCCCATAAGGTAAGTAAGGCTTGTTAACTTTCTTTTGAAATTCTAACAAACTATCCCATAAGTGCTTTCTTTGAAAAGCATAATTAGTAACATAGATCACTAAGGAGAAAATTGCAACCTTTTCGTAAATAAAATTCCATCTCAAATGGATTACTTGCATTTCTACTTCAAAAGCTTCAACATCTATAATAGTAGGATCATAGACTATTATAATCCTTTCAAAACCATGAGCTTGGTTGTTAGAAATAAATTTTCACTTAGACCTGTATTTATTTAGAATCCTAAAATTCTCAAATCTAACTTTAGATTCCAAAAGAGGAAAAATCGATGGAATTGTATTATCGAAAAAATCCCTTAAAACTGATAGCTTTTTAAGGTAATTGATCCCCATTACATTCCATGTGATAATTTTCATTTATTAGTAGGTTTAGTTTTAGAGCCCTTACCATTGTTCTTGTTGGATTTCCTTTTGCTTACCTACTAAATTTCCCAACTTAAAGACTTATCCTTGCTACTTACAAAAAGGGAGGAAGGATTAGTGTCAATCTGGTTAGGATCATTAGCAATTGTCTGTTGTTCCGTAATTATCAGCCTTTTAGCAACATCTAAATCTTCTTTTATATAACCCTCCTATGTAGAAGAATAAGGAGTCATTTTGTTCCACATTCACCTTCTCCATTAGCTCCTTAAAATTTCCCTTTAGAAACACCTTACTTGTAGATATCTATCTTTTTTAAGAAAGGGCTTCCATTGATAAAAGACTATCATATTTTCTTCATATAGGGCCCCACTAAGTCCCCGATCTCATTATTAAGATGGTTTCATGTAGATCTTTAGAGAGCTCCATATGGATACACATTCTAACGTATCCAAGCCTTTTTTTTTAGCTTTATTGTCATTCAAACTAAATGGTTTTCTTTGGAAACTAGCAATCATAATAAACCCTTTTGTTGTCCAATATTCAGCAGTTACATTTTATAAGTTCACCTATAATGGAATAATTCTATGTTTATTTGACTCAATCTAAAATCCAGGTTGCGAAGTCTAAAAAAAGGGGATATTATAATCATGCCATAGCCCTTGCTTAATGATCTTTAATGTTTGAGCTTTAGAGGAAAAGGTAAAGATGGTATAAGTGTCTTTCTATGTTAAGAAAAACATGTCTTTTATGCAAAACAAATAATAATCATAGAGTTCTCCTATGATTTAGCTCCCTTATAGAGAATTTCCAAATCAAAGAATTCAGCAACTCTCCTATATTTAACCTTAAGAGGGAAAAAGTGCAACAAGAAATTAGTATTTTCCCCTACAACCTCCTTATAAGTTTTCCTTTCTTTAGGTGATTCTTTTTGTAAGTGTTGGGAAGAGGATGAAGGAGCTTGCATTGTTCCACAAGAGGGAAATGGATTAACTTATTTGAAGGTATGTATAGTGTCTAAAAAGGGGGTTAGATTTGGTAGGTGACTATTTTTAAGATACAGTTACCAAGATCAAAATAAGAAAAATCCAAAGGTGGGCAAGAAAGTGTTGAGGCAAAAAGACCTCAACCCCCTCAACAAAAATCCACCCCGGAAGAAGAAGGGGATTGTTGGAGAGCTAAGAAAAGTGATTGAATTTGCAGCAGGAACTAGTTTTGTGTTAAGTGGAGGAGAGTGGAAGGACGAGAGCAAGGAAAAAAGGTAAGTGGCAGAGAGGTTAAAGATGGGGATAAGGTAGATAAAAAGGTCTAACAAGAGGTTAAAAAAATAGCACACATCTATTTTTCTTTATAAAGGATGTAGTAGATCTTATAGATTAAAACATGGAGATATTTAAACAAATGTGTAAATGTGACTAGAGAATAAATTTACTTAAATAACTTGTATGAGAATTTCGATTGGAATATTGCTTACATGTTTATGGAAATTCTTATTGTAATAAGTGTATAAGTAATCTTTTGACTTGAGATCTCCAAAGTATCTTATATAGGAATTCTTATGTTTTAATACTACTCATGACCTATTCTAATCAATGGTGGCTCAATCAGTAGTTATTAAATATAACATGAACTATATGAAGGTAGGTAGTGCCTGTTTGGTTGAGCTTATATCAGTAGAGCTTTTGTCAATAGAGCTTTTGTCAGTAGAGCTTTTCTGAGAAG
>JANIIA010000191.1:30620951-30632454 GCA_027478495.1 Erythroxylum alaternifolium | reverse complement strand
AGCATGAGGTGTAGTAACTTATCACACCTGGACCCGTTCTCTGGTCCGACCCGTTCTCTGGAAACGGGATGTTACACACAGGTCGGTCAGCTGGGACTTTTGGGATGACCTAGATAGATTTTATGTATACTTCCTCTTTCATGTAGCATCTTGTACTAGGTTTTTGTATGTATGTACAGACAGTACAATATGAAATGATGTATAAACTTTTGATTTTGATCAATGAAAAGAGGAAGAGGTTGATAAAAAAAATTGTGGTTTACAATTAATTCTTTATTATTCAAATTATTGTGATGCCATGTGGAGTGACTGTAGTGATCGCACGTAGCTCTCCCTCATCTTAGGATATGTACCGCAATGACCTGCGGGCGTCCCGATGCGTACCCTACGGTAAGGGGGTGTTACATAAGTACAGCAGAGTAAAACTGGCAGATCTATATAGAGAGGCAGAGGTAGAGGCAGAACTCAGTCAGCAGGGCCCAGTGTTAGGACTGAGGTGCAGAGTAATCAGCTGCAATCTCAGGCCAGAGTCTACGCCATCACCAGACAGGAGGCGTAGAACTCCCTGGATGTGGTAGTAGGTGTGTTGAATGTTTTTCATTTTGAAGCATATACAGTGGTAGATCCAAGATCTACATATTCATTCATCACACTTTTTCTGGCATCTAGATTGCATTGTGAGCGAGAGATACTGAAATGTGGTTTAGAGGTGAATACTCCAGTGGGTAGTACAACAGTGGTTGGTGAGGTATGTAGAAGATGTATAGTTCGGATTGGTCAGGCAGTGTTGGAAGCTGATCTTATCGTCTTGTAGTTAAAAGAAATTAATGTAACTCTTGGCATGGATTGGCTTACAGCTCATCGGGCTGTAATGAATTGCCCAAGGAAGTAGTTCTTGAATCTCCCAACCAGCTGAAAGTGGTGCTTGGAGGCGTTAGTTAGGCAGTGCCAGCCCGACTAATTTCATTTATGAGTGTGCTGAAACTGATCCGAGGTGGATGTAAGGCTTATCTGGCCCACGTATTTGACACTCGGAATGAACAAATTATTCAGGATATTCCAGTTGTTAGGGATTTTCTGGATGTGTTTCCTGCAGAATTATCGGGTTTATCCCCAGAAAGGGAGATAGAGTTTACTATAGACATTATTCTAGGTACCGCTCCTATATCAATACCCCTATATAGGATGGCACCTGTAGAACTAAAGGAGTTGGAAAGCCAGTTACAAGAGTTGTT
Organism: Erythroxylum alaternifolium; assembly: GCA_027478495.1. Taxonomy (NCBI): domain Eukaryota; kingdom Viridiplantae; phylum Streptophyta; class Magnoliopsida; order Malpighiales; family Erythroxylaceae; genus Erythroxylum; species Erythroxylum alaternifolium. The sequence continues at coordinate 30,631,219 of JANIIA010000191.1, read as the reverse complement.
AGATAAGGGTTTCATCAGGCCTAGTGTGTCACCTTGGGGAGCCCCGGTACTGTTTGTAAAGAAAAAGGATGGAACTCTGAGATTGTGTATTGATTACAAACAGTTGAATTGGATCACAGTTAAAAATAAATACACATTGCCAAGGATTGATGATTTATTTGATCAGTTACAGGAAGCTCAGGTGTTCACAAAGTTAGACTTGAGGTCGGGATATTACCAGTTGAAAATAGCTGAGGCTGATATTCCCAAGAGTGCATTTAGAACTAGATATAGGCACTTCGAGTTTTTGGTGATGCCTTTTGGTTTGAATAATGCTCCGGCAGCTTTTATGGCATTGATGAATAAGGTATTTCAACCTTATTTAGATCGTTTTGTGATTATTTTTATTGATGACATTTTGATGTACTCGAAGTGTAGAGAGGATCATGCTGCACAACTGAGATTGGTTCTCCCGATAATGAGAGAAAAACAACTTTATGCCAAGTTTCGTAAGTGCGAATTCTAGCTTAATCAGGTGGTATTCTTGGGTCACATAATATCTGGACAAGGCATTCAGGTGGACCCAAAGAAAGTAGATGCAGTGATGAAGTGGGAGGCTCCGAGGAATGTGTCTGAAATTCAGAGTTTCCTTGGATTAATTGGTTATTACAGAAGGTTTATCGAGGGGTTTTCACTGATCTCAGCCCCTTTGACAAAACTTCTGAGAAAGAATGTGGCTTTTAACTAGAGTGATGATTGTCAGAGAAGTTTTGAGGAGCTAAAGCATCAGTTAACTACTGCACTTGTGTTAGCTACCCCATCGGATTCTGGTGGTTATGCTGTGTATAGTGATGCATCACATCAGGGATTAGGATGTGTACTAATGCAGCATGGTAAAGTAATAGCATATGCATCGAGACAATTGAGGTCTCATGAATTTAATTAGTACACGATTTGGAACCCGCAGTGGTATTTGCCTTAAAAATTTGGAGACTATCTGTACGAAGAAACTTTTCAGGTATTCACTGATCACAAAAGTTTGAAATATCTGTTGAGTCAAAAAGAGTTGAATATGAGACAGAGAAGATGGATTGAATTGTTAAAAGATTATGATTATACCATTGAGTATCATCCTGGCAAAGCTAACGTGGTAGCTGATGCATTAAGTCAGAAGTCTAACAGTAATGCGGCTCAAGTACAGTTATTAATGTTATTGAGCCTAGTTCAGTTGAGAACATTGGATATTGAATTAAATCTGGAGCAAAATGATACATTGATAGCCATATTGAAGTTGAGACCTGTGTTGCTTGAAAGAATTAAAGAGGCTCAGAGCAAAGATCCAGACTTAATGAAGATAACTAAGAAGTTGAAAGTGAAGTTGGATTCTGAATTTGAAGTTATAGATAATACATTGTGGTTAGGGCCAAGATTATATGTGCCCGATGCTGATAATTTGAGAAAAGAGATTTTGGAAGAAGCCCATGTAGTAGCTTATGCTATGCATCCTGGTACTACCAAGATGTATAACACGCTGAAATAATATTACTGGTGGCCAAGAATGAAAAAGCAAGTAGCAGAGTTCGTTTCTAAGTGTATAACTTGCCAACAGCTTAAGGTTATACATCAGGCTCCTGTTGGAAAATTACATTCGTTACCTATTCCGGAGTAGAAATGAGAATGAATCATGATGGATTTTATTATGAGTTTGCCTAGGACTCTGAGGCAATACGATGTCATTTGGGTCATTGTTGATAGACTGACCAAATCAGCTCATTTCTTGCCAGTGAGGGAAAATTATTCATTAGATCAGTTGGCTCGGCAATATGTAAATGAAGTTGTGAGTTGCATAGGGTTCCAGTGTCCATTGTGTCGGACAGGGATACTCGATTTACCTCAATATTTTGGGATAGCCTACAAGCAGCTTTGGGTACAAAGATGAATTTTAGTACTACATTTCATCCTCAGACAGATGGTCAGAGTGAGAGAACAATTAAGACTGTTGAGGATATGCTCAGAGCTTGTGTTCTGGAGTTTCAAGGAGCATGGGATCAATATATGGCTTTGATTGAATTTGCTTACAATAATCAGTATCACAGTAGTATCAGTATGGCTCCTTACGAGGCGTTGTACGGCAGGAAGTGTCGTTTACCTCTATATTGGGATGAAGAGGGTCTAAGAATTGTCAAAAGCCCATAGTTAATTCAGGATATCGTTGATAAGGTAAAAATGATCCTTAGCAGAATTAAAGTAGCACAAGATAGACAGAAAAGCTATGTGGATCAACACAGACGAGATATGGAATATTAGGTTAGTGATAGAGTATTTCTGAGAGTATCACCGTGACGAGGTGTATTGAGATTTGGCAAGAAGGGTAAGTTAATTTGAGGCATATTGGTCCATATGAGATAATTGAAAGAATTGGACCATTGGCTTATAAGTTAGACTCACCTTCAGAAATCGCTCAGATACGTAATGTGTTTCATATGAGTATGCTTAGACGGTATCAATCGGATCCAACTCATGTGATACTGACCCAGGAGATTGAAGTCTCTAATAATCTGAGCTATGTTGAAGAACCTGTGAGGATAATTGGCTATCAGAGTAATCAATCGAGTGGTCCTAATGGTGAAAGTCTTTTGGAAGAATCATTCGAGTAAGGAAGCCACATAGGAAACGAAGGAGCATAATAGGAATCAGTACCCCTACCTATTTGATTATTAAGGTAAAAATTTCGAGGACAAAATTTTTGTTAGGATAGAAGAATCGCAACATCTCGTTAGCCATGTTAAGACTAGAATAGTAACTTATAAGAAAATTAGGAAAATGCACATCATGCATAATGTGACATACATGCACACGATATTATTACTTTTGCACATATACACATAATTGTACATGCATTCATGACATTTTTCTGGATATAAGTGATTTTTAATGTGATTAAAGTGTGAATTTTGGATTAATTGTGTTACAAAATTTATTTGGAGACTATTAGTAATATTTTGGAATTTTTGGGATTTTTTTTGAAAATTTTGGGGTATTTTAGACTAAAAAAATGGAAAAATGACATAATAACATGTAACACTTATAAGAGGATGGCAAGTGGCTCACATGCAAGGGGGCCACGTGTCTATGAGTTATTAAAGCAAGATATTAGGCAGAAACCTTCGTTGTTCTCTCTTCGGATAGCTTTGTCTTCATCGAGTTTTGGTCTTCATTCTCATGCTGTGATTTTCTGAAAACAAGGTTAGTAAACTTCTAAGTTTTTGACTTCTATAACTGATTTTGTTTTTGTGATGTTTTGATTACTGGAAAAAAACACATGCATGAGATAGATGAGTTGCAGTAATTACGCATGAAAAATTGTAGGTGAGTTTTGAGTTTGGTGTTTGGTTTGAATCTTGAGTTTTGAGTTGTATAAGAGTAAGATGGGCTAGAATGGGAGTGGAAATGCAAAGAATATAAGTTAGATATGGTATAGGAACCATGAAATAAGGAAAGAGAGAGTGCAGAAAATGTGACAAAGGTTTAAGATGATGAATATTAGTGAAAATTTTCTGGTTTGGTGTTAAGGAGTAATTTTCGAATTTTGATCCGTGGTGGATGATTTTTGAACTGGATTAGGAATTAAATGAAGTGCAAGAGTAGATAAAAATAAAAGAATATGCATTGGATAAAAATATGAGAATTTGAAAGTTTACAGTAGAGAGAGAGGGAGAAGTGGAATTTCAAATTTGTGATGTTTGAAGTTTAGAATTGTTTCTGAATTGTTTGGAAGTTACAGTGAGTGTAGACAAGCATAATAGATGATTTAAAAGTGATTAAGTTGAAAAAAGAAGGAGAAGAAAACACTGGGTTTGGTGAAGAAGATGAAGATTTGCGTGTTAGAGAGAAAAGGTGATGGTTTATCTATATGGGTTAAAAACTAGAGTATTTCATTGCACAACCTTAAGTCTTTTGCCTATAACTTTTTCATCCGAACTCCAACTAACTTGAAACTTAGACCAATGGATTACTAGGACATTTTTCTTTCTCTCCATAAAAATTTAGAGGTATCTAAATTGATTTGAAAGTGATTGATAGGATCAAAGTGTGGAAGTCTGCTGGAATGTTATGAATTGGAAAATTTTCATGATCATGCTTCGGTTTTCTACATAGAACTTGAGCTGTAGTTATCTAAATGAGTTGAGTTTTGATTCATATTAAAATAGAGACATATTTCTACAAATTTTTTGAAGAAGTATAATTTTAATTCTATCTTTATGATTTGCAAAATTGGCATGTAATTGAGTCTAAGCTTATGTTGTAGCACTACCAGGGAAAGAAATCTTATCCTATGGTTATTGAATAAACTGTATTGATTTAGGCCAAATTAGGCTAAGTTGTCTTCACCAAAGTTGTATTATCTTATCTTTAAATTGGTATAAAGTTTGTAATTTTTGGATATCTGAGGTGAAAGATATGAGTTGTATAATTAGAGGGTATGATCATGTACTAGCCAAAAGTTCACATGTGCATAGTCTGTGGTATTTTGTACATAACTCATTGAATACTAAATCAAATTGGATGATCTTAGAGTCATTAGAAACTTAAGACATTTTAGAACAACTTTCAGAAGGAATTTTTTCCTAATTTTGTCATTTACCCTATCAGATTAATTATGAAATGTTGACCCGAAATCTTATGAGTAGAAAATCTCAAGTGGTCAATTAAGTTATGTAATGGATTTCACATTGCTTTATTAAGGTACAAATTATAAGTACTAATGATGTTAATAAGGGCTTTGATATCTGATCGATTTGATGATGAGAGTTACAATAAGATACTCAGAATTGTCATTGAACATGCATTGTGCATACTTTCTATACATTGATTTGCATAAAAGAACACTTGTACATTTGTGCAACATTGTGATATTTGTGAATGTGTTGTATATGTTTTAAAGGAGCACATCAGATGCCAGTTAGACATTGCTGGACCATACAAGCAATAGCTTCTTGGAGATTGTGATATATGAGATTTTATAAAATTGTTGCATTTCATAAATTGCATGCTCAGATAAAGGCGTTGTGACCTAAGTTGCCAGTATGAAGCGCTTCCACGTAAAACTTTGCTCTGTGATTTTTGATTTTGCACGTAAAGCTATGCTCCGTGATTTTGTTTGACTGAGCCCTATGGGCTGGTATTTGTATAAGTTTGTGATAGGCACTTGGTCACAACAATAAGAAAAAAATGTTGAGTCTCATGCATATAATATTATAAGATTGAATTTTTTTTAATGATCTCCAAATCTAAAACGAATGATAAATTGATATGATCTATTTGTTATACTTGGCTATGTGGATTGTGAGCTTATATGATATACCATATTGTGCAAATATCTGGGGTGTATATATAATCTGAATGAATATATGTGAAATATGTGGTATGTGTGTGTAATTCGGTGAAATCATCAATGATGGTTCACTCATTGAGTTCACAAATCTCATAAAAATTGCAACGTGATTTTTCAGGTACAAGACAGGAGATTTAGTGTTTATTCTGGATTAGAAGAATGTTTTGGACTAAGTTATGGCCCAGAGGTCTGTCAACTGACATCAGAGAGTTATAGCTTTTATTTTATAGATTTTGCTTGAACCTGTATTAGGTTTTTGTATATATTCATCTAACGAAGACAGTGTAAATAGTTGTGAATGAGTGCAATGAATGATTTTAAAATTTGATGACTTCTGATTATGTTAGATGATGCTATGTGTAAGTTGGACCTGTTTTGCTCTATCATGCCATTATCATAGGATATGTACTTGAATGTTCCTGAATGTTTGGGTATGTACCCTATGGTAGTGGGATGTTGCACGATTCCTCAACTGCTTCATCTGAGACCCCACTATCTTGATCAGCTCCTCAACATAGCTTAAATTACTAGTAACCTCAATCTCCTAAGCCACATGTGTCAGGTCCGATCGGTATCTTCGGAGCATACTTACATGAAACACATTATGCAATTTAGACATTTCATTCGGTAAAGCTAACTTATATGCCAAAGGTCCTATCCTCTCAATGATCTCATAAAGACCAATGTACCTAGGGCTCAACTTGTCCTTCTTACCGAATCTCAATACTCCTCTCTAAGGTGACACTCTCAGAAACACTCACTGTATTCCATATCCCTTCGATGTTGATCTACATAACTCTTTTGTCTATCTTGAGCCGCTTTAATTCAGCTTCGAATCAATTTCACCTTGTCTACTGTGTCTTGTATCAATTCCGGGCCTTCAACCATTCTCAAGCCCTCTTTATCCCAATAGAGCGGTGACCGACATTTCCTGCCATATAAGGCTTCATATGGAGCCATACCGATACTACTGTGATAATGATTATTATATGCAAATTCAATAAGTGTCATAAATTGGTCCCATGCTCCTTGGAACTCCAATAAACAAGCTCTAAGCATATCCTCCACAGTCTTGATTGACCTCTCACTCTGTCCATCTATTTGAGGATCAAAATGTTGTACTGAAGTTCAACTTAGTACCTATAATAAACTGCAAACTCTTCCAAAATCTCGAAGTAAATCTTGGATCCCTATCCGATACAATGGACACTGGAACGCCATGCAGTCTCTCCACTTTATTCACATATCTCCAGGCCAACTAATCTAGTGAGTTATTCTCTTTCACTGGTAAGAAAGGGGCCGACTTAGTCAATCGGTCCATTATAACCAATATTGCATCATTTTGCCTCAAAGTTGTAGGCAATCCCATAATGAAGTCCATAGTGATTCGTTCCCATTTTCACTCCAGAATAGGCAATGAATGTAGCTTCCCAACTGAAGCCTGATGCTCAGCCTTAACCTGCTAGCATGTCATACACTTAAAAACATACTTCGCCACTTGCTTCTTTATTCTAGGCCACCAGAAATGCTGCTTCAGCATGTTATACATCTTGGTAGTACCATGATGCATAGCATAGGTGACCATATGAGTTTCCTCTAGAATTTCTTTCCTCAAATCATCCACATTAGGCACACACAGCCTCTGTTTCAACCATAGTGTCTTATCTCTCAATTCAAACTTGGAATTCAGACTCAACTTCACTTTCTCTATAAGCTTCACCATATTAGGATCTTTACTCTATACCTTTCTGATTCTATCATGTAACATCGGCCTCAACTTTAACGTAGCGATCAAGGCCTCATCTTGCTCTAGATTCAACTCCACATTCAGAACTCTCAAATGAATCTAGTTTTGTAACCCAGATAACTGAATCTGAGCTATACTAATATTAGACTTTTTGCTCAAAGCATCAGCCACGACATTAGCTTTCCCCAGGTAGTACTCAATCGTTCAGTCATAATCTTTCAACAACTCAATTCATCTCCTCTGTCTCATATTCAACTCCTTCAGACTTAGCAAAGATAATGTCTCTCCATAAAGATAATGTCTCTATATCTTTAAAGAAAAGACAACTGCAGCTAGCTCTAAATCATGTATCAGATAGTTAATCTCGTGAGACCTTAATTGTCTCGATACGTAGGCGATCACCTTACCATACTGCATCAACACACATCTTAACCCTTAATGCAAAGCATCACTATACACCACATATCCTCCAGTTCAGGGCGGAATGGTTAACACCGGTGCCGTTGTCAACTGATGCTTCAGCTCCTCAAAGCTCTCCTGACATTTAATCCCATTTAAATACTATATTCTTTCTCAGAAGTTTTGTCAGAGGGGCTGAGATCAAGAAAAACCCCTCGACAAACCTTCGGTAATATCCGACCAATCCTAGGAAGCTAAGGATTTCAGAAACATTCCTCGGAGCTTCCCAATTCATTAATGCCTTTATCTTCTTTGGATCCACTCGTATGCCTTCTCTAGTCACTATATGTCCTAAAAATACTACTTGATCCAACCAAAATTCACACTTACTGAATTTGGCATACAATTGCTTCTCTCTCATAATCTGCAGAACCACTCTCAGATAATTGGCATGCTCTTCTCTATTCTTTGAATACACCAAAATATCATCAATGAACACTATCACAAAATGATCTAAGTAGGGCTAAAATACCTTAGCTCCCTGCAACTAATCAAGAAATCATCGATTCTAGGAAACGGGTAGTTGTTCTTAACTGTTACCCAATTCAGTTGCCTATAATCGATGCATAACTTCAAAGTCCCATCTTTCTTCTTTACAAATAACATTGGAGCTCCCCAAGGTGAAACATTGGGTCTCATAAAATCCTTTTCCAACAACTTTTGTAACTGAGCCTTCAACTCCTTTACTTGTACAAGTGTCATCGTATATGAAGGAATAGATATAGGAGCAACACCTAGAACTAAATCAATTGTAAACTCCGTCTCCTAATCTGGAGGTAAACTAGATAGCTCGGCGGGAAACAAATCTAGGAGTTCCCTAACCACGGGAATGTCCTGCACATTCTGATCAGCTCTAGTATTAATGACATGAGCCAGATAGGCCTCACATCCACCTTGTATCAACCTTAATGCTCTCATGAAGGATATCAACCTGGCTGGCACTGCTTGACTAATTCCTTTGAAAACCATTCTTAATTGAGGAGGAGATTCTAATACTACCTCCTTGGTATAGCAATTCATGATAGCCCTATAAGTTGTGAGCCAATTCATGCCTAAGATAATGTCTATCTCCCTCAACTGTAGTATAATCAAGTTTGCCTTTAACTCTGCCTGGTCAATCCGAATCAAACATCTCTTACAAACTTCTCCTATCACTGTAGTACTACCTATTGGTGTACTTACCTTTAATCCATACTTTAACTGCTCTCTATTACAATGCAGCCTAAATGTCAGGTGCAGTGTGATGAATGAATGCGTAGATCCAGGATCTAGCAATGCATATGCTTCAAAATTATAAACAAGTAGCGCACCTGCAGCAACATCTGGAGAGTCATGTGCCTCCTACCTAGTCATAGCATAGACTCTGGCCTGAGATTGAGGTCGGCTACTCCGTACCTCAGTACTGACAGAAGGACTCCCTATTCTGCCACTCATACTAGACTGAGTTCCCATAGCAGCAAAACAATCTCTAATCTGGTGGTTAAAGGAGCTGCATCTAAGGCAAGCTCCAGATAGTCTCCAGCACTCACCATCGTGCCTCTTCCCACAATGCTCACACTGGGGTAACTAACTCTGCATTGTACCCCTTCCACTGCCAATCTATGTAAAACCACCCCTCTGTCTGAATCCTGACTGCCTTGATCTAGTTGGTGGTCTAAATGCTCTGTTATGGGGCTTATTGAATCTTTTGCTAAAACCACTCTAACTCTCACTGGACCTCTTCAATCTAGATCCTTGCCCAGACTCTGCTTATCCCTGTCTCAGTAGCTGTTCAAGTCTGATCGAAGAAGCTCTCAACTTAGTGAAATTACTCAGATTGGAGATCGTCAGTCTTGTTCTGATCTCCATGTTCAACCCATCCTCAAACGTCCTACACTTATCTTCTTTGGTAAGAATCAAAGTAGTAGCATATCCCATCAGTTCATTAAACCTATTCTCATACTCTACCACTGACATCCTACCCTGCTTCAAATCTAGGAACTCCTTCATCTTCCTATCTAGGTAGATCTTGGGCATGTAGTTCTCCTTCAAGACCATCAAAAAGTCTTCCCAGTTCAGGTTGCAAGATGGTACTGCCAAGAGCAGTCTTCCACCATTGGTAAGCTGGGCCCTGTAGTAAGGACACTGTATAGTCAAACCTCTCGTCCAGCTCACAGTCCATCTGATTAAAAACTCTTTCCGTCCTGTCCAACCACCTCTTAGCCTCAGCAGGGTTTGTGCTACCATAGAAATCCATAGCCCCTTGCTTCCACAGCCTATCATACGTCTTCTCCCTTCTCTCAGGAACTCTAGGAGGCATTACCTCCAGTTGAGGTACAGAGGATTCTTTACTAGCTCCTAAAGATCCTAGGTCAGCTAATTCTCCCACTTGTTCGCCTATGGTAGACGACCTATAACAAACAAGAACTGCAATCATTATCTGCATTTCTCACGATATTTCATGCTTAACATTCCTATATATCCCTATGGATGCCAAACTATGCTCTGATACCACCTAAAATATAACACCCCTACTGCTATAAGGTACATACCGGAACACCTTTATGACATTCTAGTACATACCCTATAACAACGGCGTGTTAACTATCACACTTTCACTTTATAACATGGTAATTTATCCCACTTAATCATGGCATCTACTATCATACAAGAAAGTCACCAAATTTTAAAAACAAATTTCCTCTTTTC
>JANIIA010000191.1:30600183-30613568 GCA_027478495.1 Erythroxylum alaternifolium | reverse complement strand
AAGTGGCTAATAAAAGCTCTGTTAATTTCATTGTGCTGTATCAAAGGTTATAAATAAAATGGGCCAATTTGAGTATTTAATTTTTTGTACTTTATGATTCATCGCTATAATGTAAAATGTTTTGAATAAAAGAAAAAGTGGGTCTAAAGTAATGATCATTGATAAGAGTATTCAAAAAAATTTATACCGACTTTTGTTTAGTGAAGTGATGTGACACGCCATCCTCGCAGGGCACAAATTCGAATATCACCGTCGATATCAGGTTCGGGTCCAACAGGAATAGAGTGTTACAATTGATATGCAGAACATGATGTAATTTATTGTTTTATTACCCATCATAACTACGAATTTGTTGTCATACAGGGCAAAAGATTTAAAAAATGCAAATGGTGTTCATTTTCGTGAGCGTTTTCTCATATTGCTATTATGGAAACTTGCACTTGAGGTCTGTAGGTTAGGAAAGAAGTTCCAATACCTTTAACTCATTTGTTATGACAAAACTCTGTTAGTTCAACGCCTGATGGTACTTGATTACTTGCATGCCAACCACACACTTCCTCATGACGTCAAAGTATATGCACATAAAAAATAACTAATATCTGTATCAGATATCTTTTGAATGGCTTTTTCACTAGTGAACTTCCACCATTTACACCATATTCAAATGTATCTTTGACCAAAGATTATGACTTGTGTCTAGGTAGAAGTTTTTTATTATTTAAGATGTCAAATCACTAATTAATCTTTGACATATGCTCTGGATTTTATTAATATTTAATGGTAAGTGATAAACATAAAATGTGCACGTGCAGGGGATTTTTTTTTGGCTAAAAAATTAAGTTCCGATGATCTTTGCTTCTTCTGTAAATTTTTTTTAATTGCATAAAATTTCGTATATTTTTTTATTTTTTATTTAATTGTACGCTCTGCTTCTATATTGATTATTTCATTTAAAAATTTATCTTTGTTGGATTCAAAATTTAAGTCTAATTGTGTACTTATGAAATTCATTAATGACACTGCTTCTATATTTAAGTTGTCAAATGATCTTTAAATCACATATAAGGTATGGTGTTTCTAGATTACCCAAGAAAAATAATTAAATCTATAACGTGTTTTTGTTTCTATTGTGTTTTCAAAATAATCTGTTAATATAAATAAATCGCGAAATATTGAAGTGGTAGATTTTTTTGATGTTGGAATTGAGTTTTGTTGGAGTTATCTAGTAGAATCATCCCTGCTAAAGAACAAATCGGTGGACAACAAATTCGTTCTAGCCTTCATTGGTCGATCTTCTTCTTCAAAGTTTTTAGTCTCATTTGACTTAACTCTCTTTCTTTATTATCCATATCTCATTTTTTGTTAAGAAGCTATTTGATGAATGTGTGCTTATATATTATATGTTGTGTAAAGGTTGCTCAAATTTTCTAAAGAACATAGATGAAAATAGAGGCGATGCCGGCAATGGTCCATACAGAATTAGGCAAATTGGTAGTTTTGAAACAATCATCAATTGCAAAAACTATGTCTGTTTGTTGTGACGATGATAAAGTCATTTAATTGGGTATGCACGTGTTCTAATTTGGGTTCCTTATACCATCTCATTTAGCTTATTTATTTTTAGGATTTAATTTTTCAAAGGATTTTGAAGAAATTAAGGTTATTGTCCTATACCGTTTGTTCCTTAGGTGAAATACATGGTACGTGAGATTCATCTAATTCACTATTCCATACCGCATTTAGGAAATCGTTAATGTATCTTCTGCTAGTTTAGTTAAAGCCAACAAGTTGTTAAAAGAGGCTGTCAATGAACTAATTGTTGGGGGAAGATCTTTGTTTGTTTCAAGTGATGCCTTTGAATATGCAAGGAGCTTTCTTAGGAATAGAGACACAGGGAATTTCTTTACCTTATCTATAGAATCTCATATCACAATATCTTATAATCTTTTGTGGAATATCTAAAAAAAATAATTATATCTTTTTCTCCTTATTTATTGCTTTGTCTACAAAAATTGTTAATGTTGTCATTAATATCTTGCATATAAAGAATATTATTTTTGTTGGTATAATTTAATAATATTTATATGGTTTTACTTTTTATATACAATGCTCGATATTTTGAATTAATAATTTTTATACAATTTATTTGTATAATAAATTCATAATAAAAATATATAGATGCATTATATATACATTGTATTGATCAATAATATGAATTAAAAATGTAATAATATATTGCAATATTGTATAACATTTGACTATATTTATGAATATGTACCTAAAAATTTTGAATAAATCTAAAAAAATGTAGTTAAAAAGATTTGGCTACGTTTTAAAAAATGTAGCAAAAAATATTTGGGGGAAACAAAAAAAAATTTGAGTGGAAGAAATACACTTAAGTATTTCAAAGACATTTATAAACAAAAGACGTTAATTTTTTAAACATGAAAGCTGACAGCTGAAAAGTTTAGCTTCTTAGTAATATTAGCGATGTGATTCTCTGGCCCATAATTCTGTCCTTATTTTGTCCCAAACAATCCAAGCCATTTATTTATATGAGACCTACATAAATAGATGACTTAAATTATTTGAGACAGAATAAGTACAGGGTTATGGGGCAGAGGATTTGGACCCGTAATATTATCGCACGCAAGTGACACGGTAAGAGGAATGCCAAAAATCTTGTCTCTTCCATGTCTCTCTTACAACCATTAGATTTAATAGCCTTTGGATGAAAATATGTAGAACATAAAAATGAGATTTGAGAGTGATGAGATTTGAGAGTGAGGTCGAACACAAGAGAGTAATAAATGCTAAAAATGAGATTATGGGTGTGGCTTGTGGCGAGAGAGTAATAAATGCTACAAGTCTTGTACATACCACCGTTTTTTGTTATTAATTATTCTTTTATTTGGTATGTAAAGAGACAGTAAGTCCAACGTCCATTACGCTCTTACATCAGCCCTTAAAAAGGGTGGGCCTGGACAGATGTGCCTATATCTACCCTGAGTTGGGAGTGGGTTTAAAACAGTCAATATGCACACTTATTAAGACGTCAGAATCGTCACTTAGATTTACTCATGTAGTCATTTCAAACAGTAGCTTTCAACAGCCAATTGAAATTTGTGTTTAACTAATGATGCTACTACTTAATTAATACTTCATAAATTTACTATGATGTCACATTTTGAATATCGTATACAAAACTTGAGTTATTATAACCAGCCATTAATAATAAAAGAATTTGAGAAGAAAAATATATTATATTCCAGCAACTTATTTGTTTTTCATTATAAATGATAAACACAACGCAATTGAATCTTCCTCATTTATGCTCCTTCTAGAGCCTCCCTTTCTTATGGTATCTAACATGCTTTCATGTCTTTTTCGCATCATTCATGACAAGGAACTTCCAAGCAACTTCCTTGGTCTGATTGGTAGTATCTTTATCTGTCAAAATCCAAGGTCTACCTTGATTTCCAAAATTCTGGTCGAGATATACCCATGGTTATAATACAACGTTAACGCCATAAATGTCAAGGCAGCACGGAACTACTGAATTCCACGTTCTTTGTTTTGGGCAGCCGACTTTGTCCAAATCTTATTTAACCAATCTTCAGTTGAATTGTCCTAATTAAAATTTTTTGTCAGCCTAAAATGTAGAATCTTGTACAATTACTACCCCACCGTGCATTGGCAGTCAAGCGTTTAAATGTGGGTACGTACATCTCCAAAATTACATTGTTCACAATTCCAAATGATTCTTAAAGATTTTGACGAAGAAGTTCCGATGATCTCATTTTGGCTTTTTGTTACAATTTAAGTGTCTGTTTAATTAAGCTTTTATCGGTAGAATTTTTGTCAGTAGAATTTTTTCTGAAAAGAGTTTGTTTTAAAAGTCAGTTGACTGTTTGGCTGTCAATTAAAAAAATAACTTTTTAAAAAGAGCTTCATACAATAGACTATTTGGCAACATAAAAATAAAAAGCACTTTTATTAATTTTAACTATATTTTATTTTATAGTAAAATTATTTAAAATATATTAAACAATATACAAAACAAATATATTAATTATTATATAATTTTAAGATTCATCACCCTAACAAGATTAGGGAGAATGTTCCGTTGTTTTCAATTAATATTGATTCAAAAAATCTTTGGCCAAGGTAGAATAATACTTTAAGAATATGTTTCAAATATTATTAATAGAATTAATTATTAATAGTAGAGAACTAACATGGCTGGACTCAAATATAATAGGGATTAATTTTATGCTTTATATCTATTCTAAACATTGTATGATGAAAGGATTGAATTATATGAAAAATCATGTACAAAAACAAATCACTTTGACATTTCTAAATATTTGGGTTATCATAATGAGTTGCTGGACATTAATATTAATGGATGGGTATAAATTATTTAGTTAGAAAATTATATATGAATTAAATGATTTCAATGTATCTAATCCTAAATATGGTTAAAGTTATAATTTATATCAATTGCCAACATTTTTGGGAGCCTAATAGATCATACACAAATAACGAATTGAAGAGAGAAAAAGGTATTTTAATTAAGTTGGACTTGATTGTAAAGTTTGAGAAACTTTAGGATTAAATACGAGATATATAATTAATAAGGACCAATATGAGATATTGGATTTTATTTGGGCTCCATTAATATTTAACTAAAATTAATTATAATTTTAATTAAAATTTATTTGAAATTATAATTTTATTTTAATTAAATTACTAAAAGGTCCAAACTCTATTATAAATGGGCTTAGACTTTAAATGAGCTATCATTTCTTGTTTAAATCTCTTCGTAGCAGTTGTTAAGTTCTTTTATCACATTATATAGATATTATTACAGGCCAAATACGTGTGTGGTTATGGTAGTTGAGATGAGTCAATTTTAAAAATAGTTCGAGGCTAACAATGAGAAATGATCAATTTTCACAATAGGATACAAATTATGATTCATGATTTATTATGTTTTATGGATTAATTATATTATAGATTTCAAAGTGATCTTGACTTGAAAAATCAAACTAAAAAGCTTCATTTCTATTTCGTTGCATGTGGGATCAGATCTCTCCTTAATTTCAAATAGAATAATTTATACTTCTAAAAAATAAAAATAATAACTGAGGTTCTTTGATAACCAAAAAAAGAAAAAAAAGGAAGTGAAATAAAAAAATACGCTTTGGTGAAGGCTTGGCTTTTGTATGCTCCCAATAAACTGAAGGTCACAGTGACAATACAACTTTTTCTCATTGAAGATATACTGATAACGTACTCCGTTATGTTCCTAGATGCATTATTTAAATACTCAAAGAAGAATTCATGGTAATTGTTTTTATTTTTTTAACGAAGAAGATGTAAAATGGTAACAACAACATCACATTCACTCTGTGTTCTTGTAGGGCTTTCTTCGCCACCTCGTTATCCAAGCGTACCCCTAATTGAGGACCAGAGATTGGTAGAATAAGTATAGGTATGGACATATGCATATGGAAATTTGGAAACAAAGCTACCTCCAATTCATTTGCAATGATGTTAAGATAACAACTAATTCTTTCTCTTTAAAACAAGATAACTTTTGCTTAGTCAACATCCAAATTTGTGAAAGCAAAAATAAAATGTACCAATATATTGAGAATGATTTCCCATTAAAATGCTAAGAAGAAGTAAATTTTTTTCCATCCCTTGTTGTAAAAAGAAGGCCTAGAGTTATTGCTCTCACTTCTCTCTAGTCACCTTCACACTCATCATACTTGGAAGAAGAACTCAGGAGTAATGAAACACTTCTCAAATGACTAGCTTCCATTATACTCAACTACCTGACCCCATCTTTCTTTCCTCGATCTTTAACCTCATTTCTATTCAGATGTGGCTTTGCTTTATAGTTCATTTTTTCCTCTCTCTTCAAAGGACAATTTGGACTTCATCCTTTTTATTTCCTTCCTACTTTGTCCACTTTCCTAATTCTGGAAACTACTTTTTGAAAAAGCCTACCTTGAACCTCTAACCTTTGCCTTATTTAGTCTTCAACTCTTCAGAAATGTCAGTAACTCCTTTATCTGTTACTGACTTTCCTCCTTTGTCCCTAAAAGATGCAGAGATTCCTCTCTTCCTTCTCCAGATATTTCAATGGTTGCTCTTACATTTCTTCAACAAGTTAGGAAATGCTAGAAACAAGTAATAGGGAAGGGGAAGGATTGTACCTAGCACTATTGCCCTGGGAAAGAAGAAGATGGCAGATTGTTGGTTTCCTTTGAATTGGATTTTCTTCAAGTTGGTGTAGAATGTGAGATCCTATATCAGTTGGAAAGGGGAACTAAGTACACCTTATAAGGGTATATAAACCTTTCCCTCATAGATTCATTTTCCCAAGGGGTGGGAAGAGCAAAACCGTGAGGGCTTGGCTAGGCCAAGGCCCAAAACGGACAATATCTATGAGCGAATGGTCAGAGCTGTTACACAGAAACTTAGGTAACTTCATTGATTGACTTCTTTTGGGATAGGCAACCTACATTTCCAACTATACAATGGGCACAAACTATGTGGAAGAATAGAGGTTTACAGCAAGTGCTTATTGTAGAAGAAAACATCCTATTTTTTACCTTCTCATCTAAAGATGAAACTATAAAAGTGGTGGAGGAGGGTCTCTGGCATATCCTAAACTACCTTTTATTTCTACAGCCGTGGAGACCAAGGATTCAAGCAGATTCTGTTAAACATCAAGATGTTCCTTTATGTGTGCATTTACATAATGTCCCACTTGAATATTAAACTACCAAAGGCCTTAGAATGATAGAAAACTATCTAGGAATTCCTCTTTGTATGGATAAAACTACTGCACAAAGGAAAGGAGTTAGATATGCAAGGCTGTGTATAAATCCGGAGTAAGTACAAAATATGCTAGAAAACATACCAGTTATAAGATTAGGAGTAAATGGAACTTTATTTGAAGACAGTGTCTATGTTAATTACCAATGGAAGACATCACTAAAATCTCAAGGAAAAAGGTGGAGACCTATGGGGAAGAAGTTCCTAAGAGGAGTTTATGGGATTGGATGAGCATGTAGGTCATGAGTGCATTAAAAAAGAATCAAGCTAAGAGATTGTACAAATGGCAAATACAAAAACAATGAGTAATGCACAAGTGGTAACTACTATCTCTACAAATTCCAAGATTCAAATGGACACTCCAGATAAGAATGGGGAAAAGAAATAGGAATTAGAACAATTAAACTTTACAGCAAGGCTAAATAGAAGTGGATCACTAGAAACCTCCTCCTCCTTATAATGGGAGATGATTCGAGAACATCGTTTAAGATTGTGGTTATAAGGAGAGCAACTAAGAGCAAAAAGAAAGGCTATAAATCAATTAGATCTTCTTAATGAATTAGTTTACATGGAATGTTAGAGGTATTAACTGCCCTAAAAAGCTTTAAGCTTTGAGGGATTTTTCCATCAAGAAAAGCCATGTTTAATTGCTCTTTTGGAAACGAAGTTTAGAGTTGATAATATTATGAAGCTGAATAAATTAGGTAATAATTTAAAATTTGTTACTAATCATCAAAAGCATGCTTTGGGAAGAATAATCATTGGTTTTAATCCATAAATTGTGGAGGTATATGTCTTGGAAGTGGAAATGCAAGTGATGCACGTAAGATGGCATTTCACAATAAAGGATGTGTATAGTTTCTCCTCTGCCATATATGGCTCTAATTATGCCTTCCAAAGGAAGGAGCTGTTGAAGAGTTTGCTAGATTTCCAGAATAAAGTGGTTAGCCCCAAGTTATTAGTTGAGATTTCAACTCTACTCTGTATAGAGTTGAAGCTAAAAGGAAAGCTCTTATGAGGAACTACACATCAGACTCTAAGGATTGTGTGTAGACAATAGACCTAATCAATCTCAAATATTAGGGTCACATATTTACTTGAAGCAATAAACCAACAAAAGATTGGCCTATAAGGAAAAAGTTGGATCAGGTGCTAGTAAATCAAAGTTGGTTACTTCATTTTCCTGTAAGTTCTGCCTCCTTTCTAGATCCTCTTTTCTCTAACCACTCTCTTGCCAGGATAGAGGTATGTTTCTAAAACAAAATGCTAAATTTCCTTTTAGATTTAATAAATTTTTGGAAAATATGGAAGATTTTTAATAGGATGTTCAGGTAGGAATGTTGAAGGAAGTGTATAAAACTAAAAAGTTTATATGTGTTCAGAGGCTCAAAGAATTCAAAGATGAAATGAAAAAACTAAATGCTAAAAGGGGAAGTTCCACTTCTGATGCTATTGAAAGATCTAAGAGAGATCTTTCTATAATTCAAGGGTAACTTTCTAGTAAGCCTAGGGACCCTCTACTTTTATCACTGGAGAAAGAAAATTTGAACAACTATCTCTTGACTATTAAGAATCATGAAAGTCTGATAAAGCAGAGAGCAAGGATCAAATGGTTGTAGGAAGCTGATAAATGTTCTATATAATTTTTCTTCAACTCGTTATTGGGAAAGATGAACTACAATAGAATTTGTGTAATTAAGGCTGAAGATGGCATGCTACTCAAGCATCAGGATCAAATCTTAGAAGAATTAGGGAAGTTTGTTATTAGATTTTATGGTCAATCTACAAGGATTTTAGTTATGTCATAATTGTTACACTCCTTTATCTTAAAGAAGCTATCTCAAAAAAGAGGCTCTTAATTTAGTCAGACCTATATAAGATAGAGAGATTGAAGAAGCGATCTCCTAAATGAGTCCAAATAAAGCTCTAGGTCTTAATGGCCTAAATAGGATTTTCTTTTAGAAAACTTAGGGTGAGATTGGAAGGATGGTTAAGCAAGTTATGAATGAATTCTTCTCTACTAGTTTATTATTAAAGGAGATTAATAAAACCTTCCTTTGCATAATTCCCAATACAAGTAACCCTAATTCCTTTGAAGAGTTTAGAACTTTTTCTTATTCTAATTTTCTTTACAAGGTGATCTTTAAAATTATAAAACATAAGCTCAAGGCAGTTTTGGGGATATTGGTTAATAATAACCAAAATGAATTCATGCAAGGAAGGATGATAAGGAAAAAAATCCATTTTTTAGGAGCTTATTAAGGGTTACCAAAAAAGGAGTTCTTCACTAAATAGTACTTTTAAATTTGACTTCAAGATGGCCTTTGATTGTGTGGAATAGAGGTTTATACTTACGGTGATGGAGGTGATTGGATTTAAATGGATAAAGGCATATATGACCACCTCTTCCTATTCAATGCTAGTGAATGGTGTACCAACTAGATAATTCAAAGAAAAGAGAAGGCTTTGAAAAGGTAATCCTATGTCTCCATATTTGTTCATCCTTTGTATGGAGGTTCTAAGTCTATTATAAAGCATAATACAGAGAAGGAAAAAGGATTTAAGTTTCACAACATATACAAGAAGGTATCTCAAATCAATCTCTACTTCGCTGACAATTTGTTACTCTTTTTCAAGGCACATCCAACTTCAATTAAGATCTTGACATCCTCTTTAAAGAAATTTAGAGAAGTGTTAGGTTTAGTAATCAACCTAGAAAAGAGTCATTTTGTACTAGAAAATAGTACAGATGGATTAGAAGTTGAGATAGCTGCAATATCTTCTATGGAAAGGAAACAATATCCTTTGTGCTATCTAGGACTGCCTATCACTACAAGAAGGATTCATTTCTCCAAATGTTACCCTTTAATGGAAAGAATATAGCAGAGATTAAACATTTGGACAAGTAAGTTTTTATCTTTTCGGGAAAGACTTAAGCTTATTAAATCAGTACTGAATTCCTTTCAAGTTTACTAGTGTTCTAATATCTTTCTGGCTACAGGAGTAGTGAAGGTAATTGAAAAATTATTTCGGAGGTTCTTATGGGGAAAGCGTTACTCTGAGGGAAGGTTAATGAAAGTTAGACGGACAAGTCCAAGAAGGAGGGGGGCCTAGGGATAATCCCTATTGCCACTACCAATAAAGTACTGATGGTAAAAAAATCTGGCATATTTTGTGCAACAAAGATACATTATGGACTAAGTGGCTCCACTCTTATATACCTAAAGGAAAATCACTGTGTTCCACTTCCCCTAAAGACTTTCAATCTTGGTTTATCAACAATTTTATGAGGTTCAAGGAAATTTTGGAGCTGGGAGTGAAATGTAGAGCAGGTAATGGAAAAAAAGCATACTTTTGGTTTGATAATTGGATAGGTTATAGCCCATTAATTCAAATTCCTAGAGCAATCTAATATTGGAACAATCTCTCACTCAATGCTAAAGTTTTTGCAGTTATTATTGGCAACAAGTGGAAAGAATTTCCAAATCAAGTGATGCAACTTGTCCCCAATTATTCTCCAAATTTTAGGACTTAGGGCAAATACTTTTGGATAAACCAACTTCCTAACTCCTTGTCTAGCAAGGCATGTAGGGAGTGGCTAATATAGGGACAATCCAACTCAATTGATTGGTACCATGTAGTCTGGCATAATACCTTAAGCCCACCATTGACAGGCTACAATTTCTAAATCTAGATAACACATATGTCCCATGCAGGAATGATAATGAAACTAGAGATATCCTTTTTTTTCCAATCTCTTTTTGCACATAGCATATGGAAAAGAATTAAAGAGAAGTGTCACTAGAGATGGAATAAGATTTTTCTTACAGTCATAATGAAAACTTAAGAGGTTTAAAGATTGACCTAAAAGGGGATAAAGTAGTATATATAATCTCACTTGCTTCTCGTATTAAGGAGTTATAGAAATAAAGTAATTTGAGATTTTTCAAAGGCAGAGTGCGCTCAAATCTAGAAGTGATGAATTCTCTAATCATGAGGATTAGATACTTAATTTTCCTCCCAAAAGAACTACCTAATTGTAGCAAGAATGTTGTTCGAGCATGGAATCTGGGTTACAACTACACAACCTTGAAACATGCAGTACTAAATTGAAAGAGGAAAATGGATTAAGCAGTTACCTGAAGGAAGATAAACTCCCAAAGTTGTTATGTGCAAGCCATTCCATTGGAAGATTAGAAGCATCATCTCATCAATTGTGATATGAAGGCTGTATAAGAGAGATATGAGAGGCTAAAGTAAAGCAAAATCTTAAAATCTAAGTCATCTAGATGTGTCTCCTTGTCTGAAAGTCCTAGAGAAATCAAAAAGTAGCCATATGGATGCTTTATTAAAATACTAATTTTTTTTGGTAAAATGCTTTTGTTTATCTCTAACACATGTACAAATTTCCAATCTTACTAATATAATACATATTTGTTTTTAAAAAAGGCCTAGAGTTCTCTGGCGTTTCTTTAAGATACTTATAACTGGACTGAATAAAGAAAAAACAAAACTATCCACCCACAACTGAAGCAAAATGTTCACAGTCCCTATGTTTATGATAATTGCTTTGTAAAACCTCACTTCTCATTCACAATTTCATGTGATTCTGAGGGCACACAATGCTCAATTGATTTTAAACAAGCAAAGAAGTCTAGTAAAAAGTGAATATTTGTTATATAAAAACATTTACCGTATCAAGCATATTTCTTCTAGTCTAATCCTTTTTGTGGCTCCAATCATTCGTTTAAACATGAAAATTAGAAAATGGTTGGAACAAAAAGAGTAAGTCAATCCTGATCAATATCAGGAGTTAACATTAACTATTACGATCGATAGATCAATTTCAGAAGCCTAAGTGGAAGGACCAGCTTAGGAATGGTATCAACTTGTGATAAGAAATTAACTAAAAAAAGGAATCCATATAGTATGAGGAACTTGTCAGCATGGTTACATAGAGAGTTGGTGAAGAAATATTCAAAGACCCAATATGTGACTTTAAGGTATTTAAACAAGAGGGATTTGTACAAGATTATTGTGTTGGGTTTAACAGATACTCTAATAAACTGTCACTCCTTGCAAATTATTTAATATGGTTCTTTTTAAAAGGATTAAAGCCAGAATTAGAAGTTGTAGTAAAGCTCTTAAAACCATGCAGCCTTCAATAAGCATATTCTCTTACAAGAAAATAGGAAATTGTGATAGCAGTTCACACTACCTCCCTACATTTTAGGGGAAATAGTCAATCCAAAGCTTAAGTCAAACTAGCAATGACATAGGAGCTAAATAAGAGATATAAACTACAATCAAGCAAGACTTCAATTTGAAAGAGGGATCTTACCTATTGTAGGCACCTAAGGAAATGTACCTTAAGCGATGAGAGAGGGCTGATGTGACTATATTTTTTGGTGTGATGAACATTATGTCCTAAGATGTAAATGTATAAAAAAAGCAATTCTAGTTCTATATAGCAGAAGGAGAAGGTAGTACGGACGAGGAAGAATGATATTATGTCATAAGGTATAAATGTAAAAAGAAGTAATTCTAGTTGTATATAGTAGAAGGAGAAGGTGGTATAGAGAATGAAAAATAAAAGCTAGTAAAAAGAACTAAGAAAGAACTAGTGACACCTAATATATCCTTTTAGGCTATGATGAGAGTGAAATATAAAGATGAGTATAAACGATGACCATTAGAGGAAACCTATACAATTATTATTTAACAATAGCAGTACTTACAATTTGTTATAAAAGGCAGTAACAAGAAGGAGCCAGTGTAACCTAGAGGAAATACTTGTTATATATATTATCATAAGAGGTAGCCTTCAACTGAATTGTTATTAATATTACAAAGGAATTGTGTGGAGCATACAAGGAATATCATTCACAACTAATGCTTTAGTTATCTCTTTAGGGGGTTTGGATGTTCAATGGTTGCAACCTTGAATAATGTGTTATACAATTTCAAAACTTGAATTATGAAGTTTAAATGGGAAAGTTGATCGGCAACATTAAAAAGGAACCAAAATAAAAGGGATAAGATATTCTTAAGTAAAAGGGGTTATATATATATTGTAATTGACACATACCTTAGAGTACTATATACAATAGATAAACTTGGAGGATAAATTTAATAAATTCAATGAGTTAAATGGTTACTAGTTGAATTTAGGATATTATTCAAGGAACCTCATCAGTTACCTCCTAAAAGTGATATGATCATATAATTAAACTAAAGGAAGGGATAAAATAAATCAATATTAGACCCCATAGATAATTTATTGTGAAAAAAGATACAATAAAAAGGGTAGTCAAGGAATTAAATTAACAAATGTTCATCAGATATAATGTAACATCCCATCACCGATGGGAAGGGTAGAATAGAAATTTTGAGTGGTCCATGGGCGTTTAGAAATGCCTTTACATGTTCATGCATAATCTAGCATCCGCATACATATGAATAGTACATTTTGCACATGAAAATGACTGTACATGCATTTATGACATTTCTCGGTATTTTTGTTAATAAAGGTG
>JANIIA010000191.1:30562149-30574374 GCA_027478495.1 Erythroxylum alaternifolium | reverse complement strand
CAAAAGAAAGAAGAGAAGAGCAGAAGTAGAAAGAAGATAGCATATGGGGAGAACGAAGACAAGAAAAGAAGACAGTAACAACTACAAACGACTACATTTTTTTCATATGTGTATTTTATATATGCATATGTATATTGTTTGTTGTCTTTTTATTCATTATCTGAATATTTCGTTCATTCACTTTTATCTTTTTAAAATTATGATTATTTGTTATCATCAAAAAGGGGAAAATTGTTAAGTCAAGAGGACTTCACGATTATTAATTTTGGTGACAATCAAATAATAATAATATTAGAAATAAACGAACCTTTTTTATAAGTATGTTAAGTGTGCAGAAAACACAAAAGAAGTTGAAAACACAGAAGAAGTGCAAAACATAGAAGAAGCGGAAAACACAGAAGAAGTGAAAACACAAAAGAAGCAGAAAATACAAAAGAAGTAAAAAAACACAAAATAAGTAGAAAAACATAGAAGAAGTGAAAACACAGAAGAAGTGGAAAACATAGAAGAAGCGGAAAACACAGAAGAAGTGAAAACACAGAAGAAGTGAAAAACAGAGAAGAAGAGGAAAACACAGACGATACAAAGATGAAGATATGCTAGTACATCGGATAGTTAGTTAGTTGGAGTTAGTTACAGAACTCAACTCAATAACGGGTTCTACAAGAATCAAGAAGCAGTTATCAAGAATCAAAAAGCAGTTGGAGACTTAGGCTATATATACTAGTCATAGTCAAGAACGATCTTTTCAGCTTTCAAGTGTTTACTTACAAATAAAAATTCTGTATTCAAAAGTTAACAAAAAGATCACAATATCTTTCTAGTGAGAGAAAGAAAAGACTAAGATCCTAGAGAGGCTAAGATGGCAAAAATAATACTTTATATAAGAGACCTGAAGATGCTCTAGAAGGGAAGAAAGAATACTTGTAAAATTGTAGAAGTATAGTGAAACATTTGGAGACTTAGGCTATATATACTAGTCATAGTCGAAGATTGAACGATCTTTTCAGCTTTCAAGTGTTTACTTATAAAGAAAAATTCTATATTCAAAAGTGCGATACTAGAGAGCAAACTCTATTGTAACAAAAAGCTCACAATATCTTTCTAGTGAGAGAAAGAGAAGACTAAGAGCCTGGAGAGGTTAAGATAGCAGGAAGAATATTTTGTGTAAGAGACCTGAAGAGGCTTTGGAAGGGAAAAAAGAATACTTGTAAAATTATAGAAGTATAGTGAAATCTCAGACGAACTCTAAGGACTGGATGTAACCCATAGTTTGCGGTGAACCAGTATAAAAATTGTAGCGTCTATCTTATAACCTTTCAATTTATTCTATTTTGTTTTTAGACAAGTATATAGAAGTTATTTGCGATTTAACTACGTAACTATTTTTGTATAACTTTTGTGGTATTCTTTTAACAGTTGGAAAAGTTCTTAACAAGATATATTAAAGTTTTTGTATTCACGAAAAGAATACACAATTTAACCCCCCTTATTGCGTATCTCGTATATTATACTTGAATTCTATATTAACGTGTGATTTATTTCATCTACTACATTCTTCTTCTTCTTCTTCTTCTTCTTCTTCTTCTTCTTCTTCTTCTTCTTCTTCTTCTTCTGTTTTGTCTTTTCTTTAATCACGAAAACAGTTCCTACTCTACCCTTTAGAGTGCATCAAAGTTGGTGGAGGAGGCGTTAACCTTAAGGTTAGATCTTGTTGTCCTGTTGCATCATAGAAGGGTAATTTCTCGCTTAGGTTAGTGATTTTTACGATGCCTTGTATTTTAAATAAATTGTTCTGATTTATTTATTTATTCTATTTTCGCTAACAATCTAAGTTGAAAAATTGCATTGTTTTGCTATTGTCAAAAATTGTGTTGTTCTACTTGTTCTTTGTCGGGATATTTTATATTCTTTCTACTATTTTTGAAATTGCTAATGTGTTGGAAATTATTGCATTCTTGCTACTGCGTATTTATTTTGGTATAAGTCAGAATAATGTGCTACTATATGTTAGTTTCGGTATAAGCTAGAATATTGTTCTGTTCTTGTTACTGCATTAATCAAAACCCCAGTTGCTCTTGCTGTTGTTCGCTTCGTATTTTTTTATTATTTCATGCAAGGCATCTCTACTTTTGGATTTAATATGTCATCTGTGAATGAGACCAACGTAGCTTCTGCACTTACTATTTCCCACATAGGTCTTACCCCTCTCATCGTAGCCCATAGGATTATACCTGACCTAACTAGATTAGAGCCTTTAGATAGGATAAATTTTAAACGATGGTTTTAGAAAATTATATTTTACTTTCAGCAATGCGAAATTGATTATGCTCTTTTTCACGATATTCCTAATGATAATACTGACCCTAAGATAACTAAGGATAACTATACCGTTAAGGAAATGTTGCTAAACCATATGATCAACCTATTATTTGATATCTATTGCAAGTAAAAAACTACCAAGAAAATTTGGGATGTTTTAGAAGTTAAGTATGGAACTAATGATGCTGGTACGAAAAAATATACAGTTGTAAGGTGGTTAAAGTTTACTGTTGTTGATGATAAGCCCATTATGGACCAATTACATAAGTATGAGAACCTACTTATTGAAATCCTTGCTGAGGGTATGAAAATGTGTGAGTTGTTTCAAGCTAATGCCTTTATTGAGAAACTGCCTGCCTCATGAAATGAGTATAAAAACCAATTGAGATATAAGAAGAAGGATATGTAGCTACAGGAATTGATCAGACGTATAAAGATTGGGGATGCCAAATGTACAAAAAATAAGGCCAAATCACTCATCCCTATCCCTATTGTTAAGGCTAACATTATTCAACATAAAAATGCAGGGAACTCCAATAAGAATGGTGGATACAACAGATCTTTCAACAACAACAAGCATGGTCTATTGAAGTGTAAAAGGATTGATGGTGACTGCTGATGGTGCTACAAGCCTGGCCATCTTGCTACTCTTTGCCAAGCTAGAATCAATCATGAGAAGAAGGATCAAGGGAAAAAACCACGATAGTTTGGGAAAGGATACCAATGAGTTAAATAGAAGAACTTTGGTAAGCCTCAATTCAATGCGGTCGAAGCTTCTGGTGGTGATGACAAGGAGATCATCACTGCTGTTGTGTCTAAAGTTAACTTTGCTGGAAACTTGGTCAAGTGGATCGTTGACACAAGAGTCACATGCCACATCTGCACCAACAAGGACCTGTTCAAGCAATTGAATGATGTTATTAATGGCGAGTTCATGTAAATGGGCAACTTCAGCAGAGTTCTTGTCCAAGGAGTTAGGAAATTCACTCTCAAACTCACTTCTAGAAAAGTTTTAGCGTTAAAAATATTTTATTTATTCCTGATGTTCGTAGAAACTTGATTTCCGGAACATTACTAAACAAAGCTGGTGTTAAACTTACTTTTGATTATGATAAGCTAGTTCTTACTAAAAATGAGAACTTTGTTGGTAAAGGGTTTTGTAATAGGGGCTTATTTATATTTGACATTGAAATAAATGCATTTACTTCTTTTGCTTATATTGTTGAGTCTCTAGACCTATGGAACTTTACATTTGAGCATAAGAATTTGAGGTCAATTAAGAGGATACAAAGCTTAAACTTGTTGCCTAAGATCACTAATGAAATGGAAATTATGAAATTTGTGTTAAGGCTAAACCTCTAAAAAAACTTTTAAGTCTGTACCCAAGAGAGAGTCATAATTATTGGACTTGGTGCATACAGATTTGGGTGACTTTAAGAATTGTGTGAGTAAAGGAGGCATGAGATATTATATCACTTTTGTGGATGATTATTCTAGATTACTTATTGAAAAATAAATCACTTTTGTGGATGATTATTCTAGATTTACTAAAGTTCACTTATTGAAAAATAAAAGTGATGTAAAGGAAATGTTTATGAAATATAAAGCTGAGGTTGAAAACCAATTGGAAAGGAAAATTAAGAAATTGAGGTTTGATCTAAGTGGTGAGTATAGTATTGATTTCCTTGCTGATTATTGTGGAAAAGTTAGGATTATTCATGAACTTTCATCCCCTTATACACCTAAACAAAATGGAATAACCAATAGGAAATATAGAATACTTAAGGATATGATGAATGCAATGTTGGTTTTCTTGAGTTTACCTAATTTTATATGGGGGATCTATTCTTTCAGCTTATTATGTTCTAAACAGAGTCCCTCGTAAGAAACTAGATCAAACCCCTTATGAAATTTGGAAAGGTTATCTACCTAACTTGCATTTTTTGAAAGTGTGGGAGTGCCGAGCTAAGGTTGCTCTACCTGAACATAAGGGGAAAAAATTGGGTCTAAGACCATTTATTCAATTTTATTGGGATATGTCTCTAATAGTGTTGCCTATGGATTTATGGTTAATGAAGAGGGATCTAATACTTATGGACCAATTATGGAGTCAAGAGATGCAATGCTCTTTAAGGATATATTTCCTATGAAAGTAAGTATACAAGTTCCTAGAGAATCTGTCCCTAGTTCTTTTATTAATGATGACATAGAGGAAGAGGAAATTGTTGAACTAAAGAGAAGCAAAAGAGTTAAAGTACTCGTCAATTTTGGTTCTGAATTTATTACTTCTTTTATGGTGAAAAAACCTTAGGAGATAGATGACAGTTTTTTGGAGATCTATATTATTGAGAAAGATCCCAAAACTTATGAGGAAGCAATGAGATATGTGGAACCTATCTTTCGGAAGGAAGCCATAGATAGTGAATTAGAGTCAATCATGTCTAATAAAACTTTTTAGTTGATTTACCTCAAGGTTGTTAGCGTTTAGAGTGTAAGTGAATTTTCAAAAAGAAATTGAGACTTGAAGGAACCATTGAGAGGTTTAAGCCTAAACTTATGATTAAAGGCTTTAAATAAAAGGAAGGATTGGACTTTTTTGATACTTACTCTCTTATTACTAAAATTGCATCTATAAAGATGTTGTTTGCTATTGCCTTGGTATTTAAGCTTCATGTGCACCAAATGGATGTTAAGACAACTTTCTTGAATGGTGATCTTGATGAGTAAATTTATATAGTCCAGCCCGAAGGGTTTAGAGTGCCTGGTCAAGAATAAAAGGTGTGTAATTTGGTTAAGTCTTTGTATGGACTTAAACAAGCTCCCAAACAGTGGCATGAGAAATTTGAAAGTTATATTTTCAAACATGGTTTCACCATTTGTGATGTTGATTCTTGCATTTATATGAAATCTGATGTCAATGGTTATGTGATCATAATTCTTTATATGGATGATATGTTTATTTTTTGGTATAGATTATCTATCATTGATACTGCCAAGAGTTTGCTAAAGTCTTCCTTTAATATGAAGATCTTGGACCTGTGGACTTTATTTTGGGAACCAAAGTTGATAGGATTTACTCTAATTTTAGGTTGAATTAAACTCATTATGTTGAGAAAATTTTGAAGAAGTTTGATTATTATGATGTTGAACCAGCCAAGACTCCATATGATACTAGTGTTGCTTTAAAGAAAAATCTTGGTAACAATATAAACCAAGCTGAGTAAGCTAAAATTATTGGCATTGTGATGTTCTTAATGAACTATTCTCATCCTGATATTGCATACTGTGTAAGTAGACTTAGTAGGTACACGCTTAATCCTAATCAAGAGCATTAGAATGCATTGATTCGTTTATTGAGATATTTGAAAGGTACTATACATTATGGATTATCTTTTGGTGGTCACCCTCCTATATTGGAGGAGTATTATGATGTTAACTAGGTTACAGAGAGTGATGATATATACTCTACCAGTGGTTATATTTTTATGTTAGCAGGAGCCACTATGTCTTAGAAATCATCTAAACAAACATGTATTGTGAGATCAACAATAGAGGTTGAGTTTATGGCTTTGGAGTTGGCAGGATAAAAAGCAAAGTGGCTAAGGAATCTCTTAGCAGATATCTCACTTTGGGAAAAACCAATTCCTTCTGTGTTTCTTCATTGCGATTCGCAAGCTGCCATTTATGTTACTAAGAGCAAGGCATATAACGGCAAAAGTAGACATATCAGATTGAGATATAAAGTTGTCTGTACTTTAATTAGATATGATGTAATCTCTCTAAATTATGCCAAGTTAGAGAGAAACCTAGCAAATCCGTTTACAAAAGCTGTGAGTAGGAAAATAGTTTCGGAGCATGCTAAAGGGATAGGTTTGAACCCAATTTTGTACCTCGTAATGGACACCCATCTTAGGAAACCAAGTTCAATGGGTCAAATGAAGTTATGTGGTGACTACTTGTACATTGTTTGTGGAATAATGCTGAGATACATTCAGTTGTTGAATTGTGTCCCTAGCATGACTTTACTACGTTTGATGAGATTGGATGATTTAATCCTTAATGAGGTCCATAGCCTAGGTTTGAGTGGTGTAAACAGTACATACTTGATGGACTCACCTACGTAATTACGGGGGGCTAGCCACCCTCCTACGAGAGCTTTTGAGGCTATCTCTCTAGAGCGATTATAAGACCAGGGCATTTTGGGGCTGTTTATTTCTCTAACAGATTCTGTCTCTGAAATTTTTTAGACACCAGGTTCAAGACTTAATTCTCCTGGTTGTTTGCCTATCTTTCTCCTAAATTATTACGGTTTATATCTCAAGCTTTGGCCCAAGTGAGGGATTGTTGGTGTTGTTCCAAAACTTGGAACATTTGCTTGTTAATTACTATAACGTGCATCCCTTTATTATTATTATCATAATATTTTACCTTTCATTAACAATAACGTTCATAATGTTATTACCTCCATTATTATGCAAGTTCACCGTAACACGTTAATGTATTTTAATGACTTTCTTACCAGTCAACATATGAAGCTTTCCTCTCCTCCTATATATACAATATACTAGTTTGTTTTTCTGGTTTTTCTTCTCTTCTCTAGCTGTTGTGCTTTTCATTTTCTCCATATACAACATCTTTCCCATCGCTTATGTTTTTCTTACTTCTCACATACACGCTTGTTTTGCTCCATATGACGCACATCTATCCGTTGCATTGTTCTTCTTCTGTTTAGTTTTTTTTCAGTCACGGAGACAGTTCCTATTATACCCTTTAGAGTGTACCGAAGCTGGTGGAGGAGGTATTAACCCCAGGGTCAAATCCCATTATCTTGCTGCATTGCAGAGGAAAAATTTTCAACTTAAAGCAGCGATTTTTATGAAGCCTTGTATTTTCGATAAGTCACTCTAATTTATTTATTTTTGCTAGCAGAGGTATTAGTGCAGGTGGTGGAGTTGGTAAGCGTAATGGTATTGGCATTGGAGGTGATTTCTAGTTTAACGCATTTGTAATGATAAGGAATTGTTAAAAATAAGAAGAGAATGTATCACTCAGGGCTGGACCACAGCCGGTGCTAACATGCTCTAATCATTTCCATCAAAAAATGAAGAGTAGAATAGGGTACTGTTTTGAGTAAAAAGATGTATGATGTCTGTTAAATGTGTGGTTACATCCACATTAGCTTGGTGGCAAGTATAAATTATAAATAATCAAGTATACAAATAGGTGGACTGCCGACATGTTTATGAATGGAAGTTCTCTAGATTGGCCGAAGACAGACAACTAATCTAAACACGATAACCATTCATTATTGAATAGTTACATGTTATAAAAGCTTATAACCAAGCTGGTAGCCACTGTTTGCCATCTATGAAATCAACGGACATGAACGGTTCAGCTTCTTTTTCAGTCAATTGTTTCGACCAAGGTGCTCTCTTGTCTGTTTCAGCTCCTGGTCCATAACAATCATACTCCGCTTGGAAAAGATTACTGTTCCAATTCCAAAAGATAAACACCAGATTTTGTCAAAAATAAGCGAAGCAAATCTCTTCAATAGTTACGGGACAGTGGTACATGACAATTACTTACTCCGTACTGCCAGCATAACTCCAATTCGTCCATCCTTCTGGAACTACTGTTTTGGAAAGATATGTCTTGGCAAAAATCACTCGGGAATAGGCACCTTTGGCTCTTCCCAGGTACACACCACCAACGCCATATACTTTACCTTTGACAAAAACTAGTCCGCTATCATCGTCACTTTCCCTGTTATGTGCTGTGATGGAGCCTGATATCGAGACCCTCATGTCGTCAATAACAAATATCTCACAGTTCTGCAATTCAAATCCTGGTATCTCATTAGACATTAAACTTGAAGTGCCATCGAAACATGAAAGCTTTTTTATCACTTACATGAAAAATGGATCTCGCACGACCAAAGATGAAGTCGATTGAGCCCTGTATGTAGCATTTGTGGTAGTAATGTCTGCCTTTGTAGTCAAACAGAGTATTGTGGCTGCTGTAAAATGAACAGTGGTAAAATGCATTCATGTCTGCACCCACAAAAACTGCTACAGACTGGTTCTGTGAGGTAAAAGCAACCCCAGTTGGAGCCTCATTCTGCAATTGATGGCCACAAAAGAAAATGATTAATCCTTCATGTCGATCGCTCTGAGGATTTCAAGCTTAGAAAAATCGTAACATCGTCTGATTGAGTTCTCACAAGTATGATGTGATTCTCTGATATCGTCTATGCATTTATTAATTTAGACACATGAGAAATTGGATTAGTGTGGATGATTTAAACAACTCAATTGCTTGATATAATTAAGACGCAAAAGTAGATAATGACCAGAAGAGGATTTCCGAGATCATTCTGTTTTACACAAACTCATATAGGACAAACACTCGTTACCTTGAAGCTAATGCCAAAAGCAACGAAATGAGGTGCTTCCACGGTAAATGTTGCTGAGGCCTTATTATCAACGGAGCTCATGGACCAGACAATGGCTGTCCGTCCTCTTCCATTCCCTCGCATAAAAATATATGGCTTGTTCTTTGGGATGTGTATTTTTTCTCTACAAACCATGATTTTAACACACTGTAATTACCTATACCATTACCTTAATAACAATAACCTGCGTATGTTTAATTTTGTTTAAGTACCTGTAAACTCCTTTCCTGATATGGATGATAACCCAATTAGAGTTTCCTTTAGGAACAGCATTTATGGCTTCTTGAACAGACGTAAATGCTCCATCACCATTAATGTCCACTATGAAGGTCGTGTTAGTGCTAACTTTTTTCGTCAATAATGGGGAGTCTATAACAGGTAGCTCGGTGAACGCAACAACATGGCTTGAAAAAGAGATGAAAGTAACTAAAAGAGTTGCGCAGACAATGATTGGTTTGGGCAGCATAAGACCTGAAAAAGGTAACAAAACCATGTTTGAAACAGAGGATTGAATTCTGGGTTAGTGGGAAATGAATGGGAAAGGCTGAGGTTTATGATACAATTTTGTGGCGTTGGTGGAGTTTTTTTAGGGGAATTGGATTAAGCTTTATTTGGAGGGCCTAAAAAATATACATTCTTGTGCGGTTCATATGCTTTTTTGTTTCTCTGGTTGTTTGGTTTATGAGGAGCAGAACCAAAAATTTACAACAAAAAGCAGTATATCCCACAAAGATAGAAAAGGGAATGTCTTTCTTTTCAACGGTTCCAACAGAAGCAAAAATTTGTTACATTCGAAGTGACTTAGAGTTGTCGGGATAAGCTAAGAACAACATATTTCAGTGGAAGCCAAGGAAGAAGGCAAACAACTTGGCACTTGTTAATGACTATACAATCCTTAAACCATGCAAAATAGGTAATTAATAAAAATAATATAAATAATAAATAAATATTCTACCACAGAAAATTTTCTCTATAACTTCACCAATACTCCAACCTTACGGATATCCTTCCGTATCGGCCAGTACTGGCCAGATGGTACCATACCAGCCAGTAACCGAAACGGTATTCTTACTTATAATACCAGTCGTGAGTATCGGTCGGTATCAGCTGTTTTCAGCTAGTACCAGTCGGTACTCACAGTATCGGAAAATATCGGGCCGGTATCGTAAAATGCCGAAACTTGGAGGACTAAATTGAAAAGAAAACGGTTAACCCTAAAAAATACTCCTTGGACTTCTCTCCTCTACTGGCTGCGTCTTCTCTTCTCATTTTGATTTTTTGCTCCTTTCTCACTCCGTCGTCGATCTCCACTGTCCACTCTCCTCTCCTCTCGTCGTCAGCGATGGTCAGCGATAGTTTTCTTCGTCGCCTATCGCGTACTCACGTCCCTCTCTATCGCCTGTCGCCTGTCGCCTCCTCTCCGTCGCCTGTTGCCTATCGCCTTCCTCTCCATCGCAACATCAGCCGTCCTCCTCCCTCTCCGTCGCATGTTCCTCTCCTTTCCGTCGCCTATCACCCGCCTGTCCCTCTCCGTCGCAACATCAACATTCGGATCTGGGAATAATACCCAGATCTCCTCGTCCGACATCTGACCCATCATTGATTGTGTTTCTGTTGGTTTGGCTTTGGCCTTTGGGTGTCTTTTTATTGAATTTTTGTTAGAATTGTTATGTTAATTGTTTGTGTTGTGATAAATTTTTGGTGGATTATTTGTTGATGGTTAGAGAAAATGTTGGATTATCTGTGGATTCTCTGTCGATGGAGTTGGAATGTTGGTTTGATTGGATTTGAAGGTTGTAATTTGTGGGTTGGTTTTTGGTTTAGTAATGAAAAATTGTTTAATCCATATGTTATATCGATGACTTGATTGTTTGTGGATGGTTTGGAAATTGGAAGTGGTTGGTTTGAAATTTTGGATTGTGGAATAATCGAATGAATTGATAATGAAATATGAAGTGAAAAGTGAAACTGAAAATCTTATTTATTGGATTGGTTTATGAAAGGTATATTGCAATGTGGTTTATTTTAATGGTTTGGTATTCGTACTTTAGTTGGTTTGGTTCGTCTGGTTCAATTTATAATGCAATGCAATCAAGAGATGCGGCTCACAATGTCAATATGGCAGTAGCTAAATGGTGGTATGATACAGGTTCGTCATTTAATGCTTCTTGGTTTTATTATTATCAACCTATGATGGATGCAATAGAGACTTATGGTCCGGGATACAAAGATCCTTCAATTGATGACTTAAAAGGTAAACTTTTGAGTTGTTCTGTTTTTGAAATTAGAAGTTATTTGGCTGAAAGAAGAGTCAATTGGGGTACTTATGGATGTTCAGTTATGTGTGATGGTTGGACAAATAGGAGACAAGAGCCTATTATTAATTTTTTAGTTTATTCTACAAATGGCTCTATGTTTTTGAAATCTATTGATACATCTGGCCTTATTGGAAATGTTCATAATTTGTTTGGGATATTTGATGAAGTTATGAATGAATTAGGGCTATAAAACATTGTTCAGTTTATTACCGACAATGATTTCGCTTATAAAGCGGCAGAAAAAAGGTTACAGAATATGTATAATTTTGTTTTTTGGACTCCTTGTATTACACATTGCATTGACCTAATGCTGGTGAATATAGGGGATCCTAGGTATTTTCTTGTTATTGATGAGAATATGCAAAAAGCCAAAAATGTGACAAAGTTCATTTATAATTGTGCATGGGTGTTGAATTTGATGAGAAAGGAATTTACCAATGGTAGGAATTTATGTCGTCCTGTTGTGACAAGATTTGCAACAAATTTCTTATCACTTTAGTCTTTTGTTTCGCTAAAGAAAAAATTAAGACAAATGTTTACAAGTGATAAGTAGATTGCATCTCAGCATGCTAGTTCTAATGCTGGAGTGGAGGTTTGTAATATTATACTAGAAGATAGAGAATTTTGATCTCAATGTCAATTTATTATCCGAGTTTGTGAGCCTTTAGTGAGGGTGCTTCGGTTGGTTGATAGTGAAGAAAAGCTAACAATAGGTTATATTTTTTATGCCATGGAGAGAACGACGGAAGTAATTAAGGCCAATATGAAACATAGGCCTTCTTTGTACACACCATATCTTTCAATCATTAATGAAAAAAGGGAAAGACAACTTTCTTCTTCGTTGTTTGTAGCTGGGGCATTTTTGAATCCTAACGTTTATTTTAGACTGGATCTTAGTAAGCAAGCTAAAGTTAACAGAAGAATGCTTTTAACTATTACAACAATAGTTAACATTGACGCAATGCAAGATCTCTTAAGCTCACAAATTATAAGTTAACTTATGGGAATTGTGGAATGCCGATTGCTATTTGACAAAAAGGAAAAATTTCTCCAGGTATTAGTTATTTCTTTTTTCTTATTTGTTGAAAATTAATTATCACTTTATTTTGTTTAAAATTCTACTTTTGTTATCTT
>JANIIA010000191.1:30494411-30510084 GCA_027478495.1 Erythroxylum alaternifolium | reverse complement strand
AATGGGCCCAAGTGGTTAATAAAAGTTACTGTTGATTTCATTTTCTGTATCAAATGATTATAAAAACAAAGTGGAACATTTTAGTTACTGATTTTCTGTACTTTATATTGTGTTTAAAAAAATTATATCAACTATTTGATTGTTTAGTGATGTGGCAAACCACCCTCGCGGGGCACGGACTCGGATATCACTATCGATATCAGGTTCAGGTCCAGCGGGAGTGGGGTGTTACAGAACATGAGCATCCATTTGTATTTTGTATTAAGTATTGATGCAATTGTTGTTATGTAACTAAAGCTATGTATAAAGTACGTTTGTTTCAATAGTGAGATTTGAGAAAAGTTTCTTTTATATGTTCATGCTATCTTTGTATGAATTACTATGGTTTTTGTGGGAAAGGCATGTATGGGTTGTAAACTTAGTGATAGATGTTGGATGTTTCGGGACCATTTTCGAATGTTTCACTGTGGCGAAGCCAGACTTTGGCCGTAGTGAACTTTTCTGGAGAGGCTTTCTACTTGAATTTTGAAGGTTTTGCCATAGTGAATTCCATCCTTGGCTTTGACGTACTTTTCCAGACAGGTCTTCCACTTAACCTGCAGTGTTTGCCACTGCAAAGCTAAAAGAGTTGGCCGCGGCGAACTTTCAGAGAGGCATTCCACTTGACTTTTGAATGTCTTACTGCAGTGAAGTCAAACTTTTTCTGAGGGGTCTCTGTACCTAATACCCTCATTAAGTAGCTTTGTAATAAGTTCTAAGACCCAGGTGCCACTATTGTTTAGTATCAGAGAGTGAGTTAAACGTCAGAAATAGGGTCTAACATTGTTTTGGTATCAGAGCTTAGGTTTTTCCTAGGCTTAAAATGAATAGGGGTATGGATTGTTATGCTATGTGGTAAATTTTTGCATTGTAAAGTGATTGATTGCATTAAGTGACACGCATACCATGCATACATGTAGGAAATAAGATGCCACCTCGTAGAAGGACATGAGGAGTTTTGCAAGGATCAATTGCACCTGACTCTCCGCCAAAAGAGGAGAGTATTGATGAACTTGTAGCTTCAGGAAATGCTGAGGCCTCTGTAAGGCAAGGTAGTGAGCCCGTTCGTTCACAGAAGCGGAAGTCTCCTCATCCACAGGAGCAAGTGCCTACGCCATTGAATCCAAGGATGTTTTAGGCATTTGCTCAGGCATTTGTTCAGGACATAGGCTAGATGCCACAAACTTCTACTTCGGCCCTAACTAAGAAGGGGAAGCAGTTTGAAAAATTGAGGAAGTATGGAGCAGTGGATTTCTATAGGACAATAGATCCAGAAGAAGCTGAGACTTGGTTGAGAAAGATCCAGAGGATACTGCATCAAATGGATTGTGAGGATGATGAGAAAGTTATGTACGCTATAAGCTTGCTACAGGGAGATGCTCTGCATTAGTGGGAGAGTGTGCCAGGAAGTCAGTTGAAACCATTAGTGCTCGCATGGAAAGATTTCTTAGTAGTGTATAAGAAGAAGTATTTGTCTGAAGTATATATCCAATAGAAGCAGAGGGAATTTCTGAGTCTTACGCAGAGGGAGATGATAGTGAGCGAGTATGAGCGTCGGTTTATGCAGTTGTCCAAATATGCAGTTGAGCTGATGATGAGTGAGGCAGCTAAGTATCATAAGTTTGAATCGAGATTACATTTAGCCATCAGAGAAAAGGTAGTAGTGCAGAACTTTTGTGATTTCTAGCAGCTGGTTGAAGCAGTGCTAAGGGTTCGAGAAAGTGGAGAACATCAAGACTGTAGTGAATAGAAAGAGAAAAGGAAGAGAACAATTCAGGAGGGGAGGTGATACTTCTATGTTAGGAAGGAGTGCCAGGACTTTCCCTATGTAGTCTGAGGAGAGGAGCAATGGTGCAAGCAAGTATAGACCGATGAGAACTGTTTCTTATCAAGTCTTAGCAGCGGAAGGCAGTAGAAGGGGAGAAAGGGCTAACTCACCCATTCCTAAGTGTGATCACTGCATGAAAATCCATAAAGGGAAGTGTTACCAATTGACAGGAGCTTGCTTCAACTGTGGAGAAAAAGGGCACATGGCTAAAAAGTGCTCTCAGTATGCAAGATAGGAGAAAACTCAATTGCAAGCCTCAAGGAAGGCTGAGACTGGGGGATAGAAGACGACAACTGAAGTGGGAAGTTCTGAGACAACTAAGACAGTGAACCCTCCAAGAAGACCAAAGGGGTAAGCACCAGCTAGAGTGTTTGCAATGACAAGGGAGGACGTAGAGAAAGCTCCGGAGGTTGTGACTAGTACGATTACATTATTTGAAGATAATATTGTTATTTTAATTGATCCAGGTTTTATCTATTTATTTATTTCTTCAAGTAGAACTGTGCATGGTGGAGAACTGAGCCCATTGGATACTCCTTTGATGGTTAGTACTCTAATCGGCTAGTATATTATTGTTAGTCAAGTCTATAGAGATTGTGAAGTACGTATTGGTGGGGAACAGTTATTGGTGAATCTAATGCCATTGAAGATGGGGGGATTAGATGTGATATTGGGCATGGATACGTTAGAAAAGTATAACGCCCATTTGGATTGCAAACAGAAGACAATGGAGTTTGAATTAGATGGAGGTGGAACGGTAGTGTTTACGGGGAACAGGAAAGCAAGCCCGCCTAGAATTGTTTCGGCTCTGATAGTAGAGAAGATGATAAGGAAAGTGTGTGAAGCATTTCTAGTCTATGTGGTAGACGCGAAGGCAGATAGAGAAAAGTTGGAAGATATTCCTGTGGTCAAGGAATTCTCGGATGTCTTTTCTGAGGAATTACTAGCACTACCACCCCTAGGAAAATTGAGTTTCCGATTGAGCTTCTTCCGAGTACTGCATCAATATCAATTCCGCCTTATAAAATGGCTCTAGTAGAATTGAAGGAACTTAAAGGGTAGTTAAAAGAATTATTGGAGAAAGGGTATATTAGACCTAGCTCTTCACCTTAGGAAACTCCGATTCTTTTTGTGAAGAAGAAAGATGGATCGTTGAGAATGTGTGTGGACTACAAAAAGCTCAATCATGTCACTATTAGATATCTGCTTCCACGCATAGATTATTTGTTTAACTAATTGAAAGGGGCAAAGTTTTTCTCTAAGATAGACTTGAGATCGAGTTATTACCAGTTGAGGATAAAGGAGTCCGATGTGTCAAAGACTGTTTTTAAAACCCAGTATGGGTACTTTGAGTTTTTAGTTATGCCCTTTAGATTAACGAATGCCCCTGCAGCCTTTATGAACTTAATGAATAGAGTTTTCAAGCCTTTCTTAGACCGATTTGTCGTAGTCTTCATAAATGACCTATTGGTTTATTCTAAGAGTGACAAGAAGCATGAGGAACATTTGAGGATTGCCTTAGAGACATTGAGGAAGGAAGAGTTGTATGCCAAATTCGATAAATGTGAATTTTGGCTAGAGAAAGTGACATTTCTTAGACATGTGATTTTGAAGCAAAGAGTGCATATGGATCTGAGGAAGATAGAAGCGGTTGTGAAGTGGGAAGCACCTAAAAGTGTAGCAGAAGTGAGGAGTTTCTTGGGTTTAATGGGGTATTACAGAAGGTTTGCGGAGCATTTTTCTATGATAGCAGCTCCATTTTCTAAACTGATAAGGAAGAATTAGAAGTTTGTTTGGACAGAGGAGTGTCAGAAGAGCTTTGAGGAATTAAAGAATAGGCTCACAACTGCACCAATTTTGACTTTGCCTTCTAGTATTGATGGGTATATAGTATATAGTGATGCCTCGCGGAAGGGATTAGGGTGTGTGTTAATGCAAGGAGATAAAGTGATTGCCTATGCTTCTAGACAATTGAAATCTTATGAGATGAATTATCCTACGCATGACTTAGAGTTAGCTGCTATAATCTTTGTGTTGAACATATGGAGACACTATTTATATGGAGTCACTACTAGGGTGTTTACAGACCACAAGAGTCTTAAATATCTGATGAGCTAGAAAGAGTTGAATTTGAGACAGAGAAGATGGTTAGAGTTACTAAAGGATTATGACTTGATGATAGAATATCATCTAGGGAAAGCTAATGTAGTAGCTGATGCACTGAGTAGAAATTCAACTATGGAACATATGGAGACAGTGTATCTTCCTTTGTTAAAGGAATTAGCCAAAATTGGGATGACATTGAGATAAGCTAAATCTAGTTATGTATTTGCTAATTTTAGAGTAAGTTCAACACAAAAGATTAAGGAACTGCAGAAGCAGGATGAGCATTTGAGCAAGCTTAGAGAAGAGATTAAAAATGGTAAATCGTCTAAAATAGAGATAAGAGAAGATGGATTGATGGTGGTAGGTAACAGACTATGTATTCCGGGTATGTAAAAGTTGAAAGATGAGATTCTTGATGAGGCACACAATGCACCTTATGTAATGGACCTAGGAAGTACGAGAATATATAGAGATTTAAAGAACACTTTTGATGCAAAGGAATGAAGAAAGATGTTGCAGCATATGTTAAAAGATGCTTAGTGTGTCAGCAAGTTAAAGCAAAACATTAAGCACCTATCGGTAAGCTTAAACCTTTGCCGATTCCTGAATGGAAATGGGAGAAGATTTCAATGGATTTCTTGATAGGATTGCCAAGAACTAGCAGGAGGCAGGAGGCATGATGCAATATGGGTGATTGTTGATAGGCTAACTAAGTCAGCACATTTCTTGCCAATTAAACAGACAGATTCATTGAATGCTTTGGCGAAAAAATATATAGATGAGATAATTAGGCTTCACGAGATTCCGAGTTCTATAATCTCGGATAGAGATCCTAGGTTTACCTCTAGATTTTGGAAAAGCCTACAGGAGGCTTTGGGAACTAAGTTGCACTTTAGTACAGCTTTCCATCTACAAACTGATGGACAATCGGAGAGAAAAATCCGAACTTTGGAGGCAATGTTGAAAGCTTTTGTTATAGATTTCAAAGGCTCATGGGATGATCATTTGTTGTTAATTGAATTCACCTATAATAATTCCTACCACTCAGGAATCCAAATGGCACCTTATGAAGCTTTGTATGGTAGGAGGTGTAGAACTCCTAGTTTTTGGCATGAGGATGGTGAAAGGAGGCTTTTAGGGCTTGAATTAGTGCAAGTCACAGTTGATAAGATTAGATTGGTTAAAGAGAGACTTAAAGCAGCTCAAGATAAGATGAAAAGTTATACTGATTCACATAGAAGGGAGATGGAATTTGAAGTTGGAGACAAAGTGTTTCTTAGAGCTTCTCTATAGAAAGGGGTTCTGAGGTTTGGTAAGAAGGGCAAGCTTAGTCCGATATACATAGGCCCTTATGACATCATCGAGATGATTGGGCCTTTAGCCTATAAGTTAGCCTTGCCACCGGAATTGTCTAATAGTCACAATGTCTTCTATATTTTGACGTTAAGGAAATACTGATCAGATCCTTCACACATAGTCCAACCTTCAGAGGTTCAATTAAGAGAGGATTTAACGTATAAGGAGCAACCAGTGAAGATCTTAGATTTGACGGAAAAGATTTTGAGAAACAAGGTTCTGAAGCTGGTTAAAGTCTTATAGAAGAACCATTTGATGGAAGAGGCAACATGGGAACCATTGGAAGAAATAAAGGAGAAGTATCCACATCTCTTCATGGGCTCAGGTAAGAATTTCGAAGAAAAAATTCTTTTAAGGGAGAGAATTGTTAGAGCCCAAAATTTTTTCTTTTATTTTATTTACTGATTTATTCTATTTATTTTCATAGAATTTAGTCATTTTAGCAAGTATGAATAGAAATTAGGGTTATTAAATGGAGATGTTAGAATTAGTTAGTGTATTAGAAATAAGGGACAAAAGAAGGGGTAAAATAGGAAGGACAAGTTAAATGAAGGGTAAAATGGGGAGACCAAGACAAAATGTAGTCTTGAAGAAAAGAAGAAGAAGAAAATCGTGAAAGAAGAGAGGAGAAGAGAAGAAAAAACGTGGAAGCTAAGGAAGAAGAATGAAAAATGTGGAAAGAAGGAGAAGAAAGAGGATTTGGCTAAGCTAAGGTAATCTTCTTCATCATTTCTTTTTGTTTGGGTAGAAAAAGAAGTAGAGAAATGGGTTGGTGTTTAAAGAAAGAAGAGAAGAAGAGAATCCATATGATTTTTCATGGATTTCTAAACTAGGTTTTTTTTTTTAACCTAGATAAGCTATAGGTGAGTTAAATCTGGGCTAGATTTTATTATTTTCATTTTTCAAGCTTTATGAATTTCTCTTTGTATATTGGATTAAATGGAAAAAATGTGTTTGTTATAGGAAACCCTATCCAAAAGCAAGAGGAAATACAATCTTGAGCTTGGATTTTTGAGCAATTAGGTGGGTAATATTTTCATAGCTATTATTTATTTGGGCAAATTCTTACCTGTGTGTGTGTATGTTGATTTTGCTTAAATTGAATTTCTTGAGAATGAAATCTTTGTGAACATTTGAAAATGCACGATGAATTATGATTATGTTATGCTTTGAAAAATGTTATGATATTTGTATAAAAAGAAAGAAGAAAGAAGTAAAAGAAGCATGGAATTATGAATTTGTGATTAACTGTATTGAGCATAAAATTGTTTATGATTGGGCGAGAGAGGAACTCATTTTGTTAGTCACGTGCACGTTAACCTATATCCTTCTCCCGGCTGCCCATTTGAAGCCACGAGATCCTGAGAAATTAGACTATTTTTTTCACGGTGGAAACCTTGGTTTCTCCGTTTCGTTCTACAGAACTCTAAAGCCATTTGTTTGTGCATTGCATCTTTGAATTGACAAGTATGATGCATTTGAGTGTTATGTTTAATGGCTAAAGTCTATGTTATGTGTTATGAGTTCTGAGCTAAATTAATAAAAGATTGAATTGCTAGAATAGATTGAGAAAGCTTGAATTGATAGCTATACATGTACATATGCTTGAATTGTGGCTGATTGTTGATTGCTATAAATGTATTAGCCACTGAGCCGTATAGCTCAACCCATCATTTTTCCCTCCTTAGGTGCAGAATGAGAAAGTTAACAATCCTTACAAGACATTGGGGACTCCAAGATAGTTAGAGACTTTTTTACTATGCTAGTGAACAATTTGAATAGCTTTATAGGCATATCGAACATGAGCATCCATTTGTATTTGGTATTAAGTATTGATGCAATTGTTGTTATGTAACTAAAGCTATGTATAAACTACGTTTGTTTCAGTAGTGAGATTTGAGAAAAGTTTTTTTATATGTTCATACTATCTTTGGATGAATTGCTATGGTTTTTATGGGAAATGTGTGTATGTGTTGTAAACTTAGTGATAGATGTTGGATGTTTTGGGTCCATTTTTGAACGTTTCACTGCGGCGAAGCCAGACTTCGGCCACGGTAAGCTTTTCCTGAGAGACTTTGTCAGACCCCATTTCCAGAGTCTGACTTTCATGCTTGCTTATAATCATACAACTTGAGCTATTTACAATGGAGAACACCTTAATCATTATCAGGTCATCTTCTCAAAACTCCCCTTTCCAAGCTCAGCACCGCTCTTTGAATAGTGGACCAATACGATGATAGTCGACTAGTCCATTTATCCATTTCAACCTGAATACCTCAAGGAACAGCGTTAGTGAGTCCACACTTTACATATGTACATGCTTCGGAGCTATTAGCATAACTTTTTCTTTAGGCATCGTATATAGGGTTTCTTTAGATAGTTTGAAAGAGTACTTCAAGCGCTACAACTTTCATGAAGACCTCAAAGGCCAATTGTAACTTCTGGATGGTCAAAAATAGGACAGAAGATAAACCATGAAAAGTAACCTAGACGATATTCATGAACAGTAACACAGACGATACTCGTGAATAGTAACACAGAGGAAGTCTGTGAACAGTAACACAGACGATACTCATGAACAGTAACACAGACGAAGTCTGTGAACAGTAACACAGACGAAATTCTTCAACCAACATAACTTCTTAACTCCTTATTATCCTTGGCCTATAATTTGTGTACTATCCTCTGTTTTCTATCCTCTGTAGTTGACTTTTATCTTCTGTGTTGACCACTTATTGTCTGTGGTCTATCCTTTGTGTTCTATCCTCTGTAGTTGACTTTTATCTTCTATGTTGACCACCTATCGTCTGTGGTCTATCCTGTGTTCTATCCTCTGTAATTGACTTTTATCTTCTGTGTCGACCACTTATCGTCTGAGATGACGTCAGAACACAGAGGACACGTCATCACTAAGAGGATAGAACATAGAGGATAGAACATAGAGGATAGACCATAGACGATAAGTGGTCGACATTGAAGATAAAAGTCAACTATAAAGGATAGAGCACAGACGATAGGTGGTCAACTAACAGTTAGAGAATATCAACAAAATATCACATGTTAATTTGACTACTTACTGCACCGACATGCTAATGCTAGAAAATAGAAACTAAAAAAATAAATTAATTTAATTATTTTGAAGAACTTGCTAACATCTTTCCCTTTACATTCGATCTGATTTTCTAAGTGTTTTCATCCATAATCCTAGATCCTACTCGTAGTAGTTTGCTGGAATGTTTCACCATATTGCTTATTCTAATTTTCCGTTTCGCTATCTTAAGCTAAAAACGTGCTAGAAATAAATTATTAATACATGCTTGCACCTTAAGATTGTTGTACGTTGCGTCTTCGCTGTTAAGTTTCTGTTTATTCAGGGAACTGCAAAAAGGCTTGTCAAGGCAACTCTTTG
This sequence comes from Erythroxylum alaternifolium, assembly GCA_027478495.1. Classification (NCBI taxonomy): domain Eukaryota; kingdom Viridiplantae; phylum Streptophyta; class Magnoliopsida; order Malpighiales; family Erythroxylaceae; genus Erythroxylum; species Erythroxylum alaternifolium. The sequence goes on along the minus strand of JANIIA010000191.1, from coordinate 30,501,346 downwards.
AAGAAGCAGCCAGAAAACGAGAAGCTCGGTATTCAGATCTACAAAAAGTTGACAAGAAGGTCCGACGCCATTTTCATGATGATTTAACTGTTACTGTCTTATTCTTAAACCAGATCTTATTCCAGAGGTATAATGCAAGACCCAACACTCTCTATCCGAAGTGCTTCACAAAACAGATTGTTTTGAACCTAAAGGATAGGTTGTCAACTTATTCATGTAATATAGCTTCCTTTGATTACATAGAGCAATCGGGGTGACAGTTTTACTAGCTTTATCTCGCTGACAATGCATGAACATTGCTACTGTGACAAAGATGAACTGGCGGAGCATTTTATTGCTTGAATGTTAATAGTAAGCCCGTTTATTTTTGTAGTATGGAGTTTGTTGCACCCTGATATAATATATTTAAACACATTGCGGTTCTTTTCTTGCTTATTACTCTCCTTTTCTTTTATAAATTTTATTAAAAATTGTGAAGTTTGCAAGATATGCAATGTGATGTGGAAGATGCAGTAGAAAAGTTGATAGGCAGTTCATTTCGAGGAAAGGAAATGTTGCGCTGGCTTTGCACCAATTTTCAGGGACGATGTTTTTGAGTCAAAGAACCTGAACTTTTTACCAGTCATTCATAGGAAAATTAAATTTGCCGCAGGTTGATCCTCAGAGAACATTTGTCGAAAAGCAACCTGACAGATGTGAGGATCTGATCAAAGATAGGTCTCAGTAACTACCTTATGTTCATAAAACATCCTGTAAAGCATCTACAAGAGTAGTTCTTTGTTCACAAAACTATAGTCTTGCTTCTCCCTTAACAAGAATTCACGTTACAAGCAAGGAACTCCAAGTCAGGACGCTACTTATTCAGTTAGAAAACTATGTGATAAGCGAATCTATCCTCACCCTATCTCATTAGTTACAAGATTTCAGACTTTCTACTTGATCCTTTTACTATGTCATTGTTGATGCCCATATTTCTTCCTGATAAGTGGACGGACATCATCAGCACCTACTAAAGTTTCCAAGAATAATAGTAAGGACAGCAAGGCACTGTCCTCTGGATCACCAAACCAACTGTCTATAGGGATCCCATTCTCAACTTGCAACTGAAAAACCTGCATGTTAAAAATGATGATAATCAGCCTTAATGAACGCAATGCCACACTATAAGCTTTTCCATCAACAGACACAAACACATGTAACAGCCACGTTTTAGAGATGCAAGTAAACATAATGTTAAGAGAAAATATTCATAGCTAAGATCATGACACATCTATCTCACATTGTCGCTAATGAGATACATAAATAGACATTCTTATGAAAGTACAAACCTGAGGTGTGTTGTCCACTATCATAATCCTTGCCAGGTCACAGCCAAGTATGGTTAGATCCTTCAAGTATCCACCATTTACGAACACACATGAATCGCGATAAACCCGCTGACAAATGAGAGTTCGATTTGGATCTATTATGTCCAGCAATTGTTCTGCATAGTTACTTTGACCAGCTGTAAAAATTACAATGTCAAACATGCTTGACACGGCCTCTAGGAACATCTGCAGGTATGGTCTCTGGCGAACGAACACAGTCTGCACTTGCATCTTGGAATGAATTTGAAAACTGAAATCCGCATCTTCACAGATATCGAAAGAGGAATATACTAATGTTTCTGTAAGAAGAGTTGATAGAAGATGAATAAAGCATTCGAAAAATAGTGGAACTATAAAAAAACATCGGCCGTACACATTTTACACTAGATCACCTGGATCGAAGGCGAAAACAAGCCAAATTAATATGACAATATAATGTTTCACGTGTGGCTATTAATGCTGTTGTAATTTCGCATTTTGGCAACCTGGTTGACCAATGGCGTCAGAATGAAAGAGCGGGCTTCAGCACATTCTCGGCCATATACTCTTTTTTAAGTTTTCCAAACAAAGCAACCATGATATTAATGCTTAGATATTGTCAAATACGCACGTTTATGTGGAGGGGTATGCGGGTTCATGGGTGCATCTATGCAAGCGTATGACGAGTGTGATAAAACCTACCATCTAGATCAAGAACGAGAGTGATGGGAAAACTCTTCTGTAGTTGTCTTTCTAATGTAAAAGGCCTATAAGGAGAAACCATCTGCGGAATTTCTTGCCAGCTCATTACATATAATTGTTGATTGTACTCTTCCTCATCAGAGAACCCCACAAAGTTATGCATGTGAACGCCTCGATGTATAAAACTAGATTGTTCCAACAATATATAATTTGTGTTCCATGGAGCTTTCTCCGTCAGTGTAGATTCTTCCCAACTTCCTTCCCCAACATCTCTTACGCCAGTACAAGGCAATTTCAGCCAAGGGGGCCCATTGGAATCAAAAATTTCACCAAATCTGTTCCGTTCACGACTAATACTGGTGCCAGCAATTAAACCCTCTGCACCCCATGAACTGTTTAAAGGATCCGATACACGGGTTCCAAATATCTCCTCAAGAATACTCATCCTAGTCAAAGTAAATCCAAAAAGGAAATTTTGTTATTCTTATAACCAAGCAGGATCTAACACCATCTTGCAAGGAAACAAGATAAGCTAAACATTTCTTAAGAGGAATTTTTTTTTTTTTTGAGGAATATAATTAAAGAAACAAAACCGCTATAATATCGCATAGGAATCTTAAGAAAAATGCACAGAGAATATCAAAAAGATGAACACACTAGCTTCCACGGTTACAAAATACACATTGCTAGACACTTGATAATATTAATATGGGGTACTGACTATAGCAAGAAGTAGAATCAACAACTCAAAGAAGACCCATTTTCCTAACAATTGTCAACATTCCCTTTTCACCAGTTATGCCAACAAATGCACAGAACAACATAATCATCTATCCTAATGCAAATGAGCTCAGAAAGAAGCAACTTTGGTGAAAATCTATTCAGGTACATGACAAAACATCTTAGAACAAAGAACCCAAGTATGGAAACTAGATAATTGGCTGTAAGAACATACCCGAATTCGGGTTTATCCTGAGAATGAGATGTCCCTTGGAACTGAAGTGAAGTGAAGAAAACAAAAAGAGAGACAGAGAGACAACGTTTGAAAATGCGTATGAACAGACAAAAACATGAACAAGGACCAAAGCAGCTTTTTGCTCTCTCTCTCTCTCTCTCTCTCTCTCTCTCTCCCTCCCCTAAACCAACGGCCCCCATCGAGTAGTAAGAAGCTCAAAACTAGCCGTCCATACAAAAAGATTTCCCTCTAATCGAATGGCCCATTTTCACCTGTCAAACGTTGGCCACACTGTTACGTTACGTTTTATATTTTTATAGGTCCATACTCCCGTTCACAAGTTGTAAACCAAAATCCTAAACATTAAAAAACCACACACACTCCCATAGTCCCATTCCCTCATTGTAAATCAAAATTTAAAGACTAATTGAAAGTTAAACTATTAAAATAAGAAAGCTAAGGTTTAAAAAGATGAAATAAAATTTAAAATATGAATGAAATTTTTTTTTGAAATTAATTAAAAAATTAATAGATTTATTTTAGTATACAAAAACTTATTAATTTACAGAAATTGATTGATTAATTAATAAATTGATCAATTTTTAATAACAAGAGTTATTAAAATAAATCGAAACAAAAGGTTAAAAACTGAAACAAAAAGTTGAAATTGTTAAGATATATGTTATGATATCTTATTATTTAATTTTAGGCATTATTTAAAATTGGACTTAAGTGGGACTCTCAAGATAAGGTTGATTAAGTTTAAAATCCTAATCAAGATAGGATTTAATGTATAGCCTTTTTTGGGGATAATGGTTATCTAAAGTAGCAATATCATTGGAGATTTGTCTTGACTATTGTAATTGTCTTTGACTGTGTCTTATGTGATGTGTGGGCTGAAGTAGTGTCGTTTTTATGTGGATGAATGATGGGCATATGGCGACTTGGCAGCTGAGATTTGTGTGCTATCTTGGATGATATTTTGCAGTTGATTTTGTGGAGATATTATCCTTATGTGTTGTTGAATTTGCTATCAAGGATAACATGATTTTGGGGGCTAAAAGATTGTTGATTGCGTGTGACTTTATGTTGTATTCTTTGTTGCTTTTTGAACGACTAATTGAGAGCTTCTTTGAAGTTCAATGTGTGGATTTTGCCAATTGGTTGTTCTATAGTGTTTGCATCATTTTCTAGGCTGTCTTTGTAGTGTTGTTTATGTGAAAAACTCTAGCAATTGTCGTGGTCCATTGGTTTAACATTTTGGTGATGAAATGTTTGTTATTTTGTTGAGTTTTCGTGGTTGCATTTTTTTTTATTTGGGGTTGTTGGTTTGATTGATGATTTGGAGTTTTCCATATATTGTTTTTGTGTGAAAAAACATCCGGTATAGGCGTGGTGCTGCAACTGTATTTTTTATGACATTTCAGTAATAAAACATTTGTTCAATTGATGTTATTTTGATGCTACTGTACGTGGACTGATCATGATTCTTCTTAATAGTTCATAGTAGATATTGTTTTACTACTTTCCACACTTTCGGCTGATGAAGTTACATATTTAGGGGAGTGTTTTTATCTCAAGTGTTTCTCTTTGTTTATGTCTTTATTGATGTAATCACTTAAGTTGTTCAATTCTCATTTTTATTATCAAACATTGTTGTAAAAATCCTTTATTGAGGTTAACACGAGATGGTCGTGTTATTGGGACTGATTTACTTTCACAAGGTATGAGGACAAGGGCTAGTGTCAAGGGTTGAGTAAGTTGGGTCAGTAAATCTTTGCATAAAACTATTGTCGTCAGGTGAAAGTGATTAAGCTGGGTGAGGGCCCCGTAGATATAAGCAAGATATGCCGAACTGCATTACCAAATCTCGGGTGTTGATTTGTTTATTTTGTGTTTAATTTTTATGTTTTTGTTTGTGTTAGAAACAACTACAACTGAACTAGAATTTTTGTAAAACTGAATCCTTTTGAAGGCATCAATCATCAGGCCACCATTGTTAGATGGTTCAAATTATCCTACGTGGAAATCAAAGATAAGAGTATTCATTCAGGTACAAGAAACAAAAACATGGAACTCGATTTTAAATGGTTGGACACATCCAATGACGACTGATGAAAAGGGAGAAGCAGTGCTTAAAGATGCATATGAGTGGACAAGGGTTGAAGAAGAGAGAGCGCTTGAAAATTCTCAAGCCATGCACATCATCTTTAGTGCAGTTGATGAAGGTCGCTTTGCTATAATATTAGCCTGTGAATCAGCAAAAGAAGCATAAGACACTTTGCAAACTATACATAAGGAATCGAAATTTGTGATAACTTTGAAACTTCAGATATTGACTGCTAGATTCGAAGAGCTTAATATGGATGAAAGTAATACTATTAGAGACTTTCATGAGATGTTGCGTGACATAGCCAACCAAACACATCAACTTGGGAAGATGTATTTAAATTTGGAACTTATCAAGAAAACTTTGAGATCACTTCTTCCAAAGTTCATACCGAAAATTGCAGCCATTGAAGAAGCCCATAATATCACTGAATTGTCTTTAGATAAGGTAATTGGAATTCTTACTAACTTTGAGATAAATTTATTGAGAGATGAACAAGAGCAGAACAAAGGATTGGCATTGCAAACTGAGGCTAGAAAAGATGTGAATGACTTAGGAGATGAATCCGATAAGAATGAGGATATGGAGTTATTGATAAGAAATTTCAGCAAGTGGTTAAATAAAGTGAAAAATGATAGATTCGATTTTAGGCAAAACAGTGGAATCTCATTAAATAGTAATTTCAAACAACAAACTAAAACTCAAAAGGGTAAAAGAAAAGTGAAGAAAATTCAATATCATGAAGGTCAAGACTTCAGACATGTACAAGCAAAATGTGTTAACACTTTGAAGAAGAGAGAAGGGAAGTCTTATACGAGTCCTTGGAGTGAGAATGAATTTGGAAGTGAGTATGATAGTGAAGAGGAATTTGTGAGCAATAATGCCGCGTTAGTTACTTTATACAGCAGAAGTCCAGTTGTTTGCTTAACAGCAACCAAAAAAGAAGAAACTGATGATGAAAACGTGGATAAATCAGTCCAAATTTTTGAGAAAATCATAAATAAATAACTCTAAAGTTTAATTTTAGATTATGACAGTGATGATAGTGACTCAGATGACAAAAGTGAGGATATTTACAAAGCTTATGAGTTAATGTATACAAAATAGGTACAAACATATAAGAAAAATGAAAAGATAAAGAAGGAAAACTCTTCTATGAAGAACATCATTCATATTTAGAAAAGAAGTTGTTATTTACAACAAATGAGCTTAATGAAACAAAGTTGAAACTAGTCAGTATGGAAAAAGGGATAAGAATGTTAAATGGAGGTACCGAAAAGTTAGAAAAGTTGCTAGAAATTGGTAAGATTAAAGGAGACCTTCAAGGCATTGACTATAAAGGTGAATATTTTAAGTCGAATGATGAGAAAGATAGTGCGGCTAGCTTTGTCAAAGAAGAAACTTCGAGGACAAAATGAAAATTTATACCTACATGTCACATTTGTGGAGTTATCGGGTACATAAAGCCTAATTGCTATAAGTTGTTACAAATGATACTTCAAAGGAGTTAAAACCAAAAACTAGACACTCTCCATTAAATTTCCAGTAGCAACCCACATTACCAAAACATACTTAGGTTAGAAAGGGTCAAGTATAAGTACAAAAATGTAGTGAAGGAAAAACAAGAAATTGTCCAGATTCATAGTTAGTTGTTGTTGTTAAAGAAACTGGTCAGACAAAGGATCTATTAGTCACTTTTAAAAGAGAAAAAAACCAGACATCTTGTAGCACCCCATTACCCTAGGGTACGTACCGGAACGCCCGTAGGTCATTCCGACACATATCCTAAGATTAGGGAGCGCTACGTGCAATCACTACAAAC
>JANIIA010000191.1:30482320-30494311 GCA_027478495.1 Erythroxylum alaternifolium | reverse complement strand
TGTGCATATATGAATGCATGCATATGTCACTATACATTATACACTCCTAAACATGGCAATTTACCAATATACCCTTCTTATTGGTGAGGGGATGTTACACATCTGATGACAAAGTTAATGTGACGAGGAATAAGTTCAGGTTTGAATTTCTTCGAGATGCATAAGGACTACATGCTTTACATTTTTAAAGTATAATGATGTTATTTATTAAAAAAACAAAACAAGGGTTTGAACGAGTTATCGTCTAGATTTTTTGTTATAGGTTTTCTAAGGTTTAGGTTATTAGTGTTTGTCTGGCATATCCTTACTTGTTGAATAGTATATTTGATATGAAAATGAGGCTCTACTTGAGAATTTAAGAATTCTGCTTTTGGATGTTGATTTACGAAATTATGTCAAGAATATGTTGATGCTTGATTGGAGACCTATAGGCAGATTCGAGTTTTCTATAATTTGAAATTTTCAAGTTTTATCTTGGTTTTTCTCTACATTGTGGATTGTATGAGTTTAGGCAATATGCTTTCACATGGTTTATATGAGAAGGAGATTGATTAAGTTTTATTATGATTCGTTGAATGCATTTTTAGGGTTTATAAATTTATTCAGTCATATGTAGATGGTTTTGATGTGAGTAATGATATATTAGCTAGTGTTTTGATTGGTGGTAAATTATCATCTTGGCATACTTATGATTCTTCTATTGCACCTATTAATGATTTTTATGCTTCTTTATTCATTGAGATTGATCGCATTGAAGGCGTTCTTAGTTTTGACATTGTTTGTCCCGAGGGGAAGATATCGTATTGTTTTTTGTGTTTGTTCCATTCAAGGGGAAATTTCAAGGTATATGTTTGCTTTTTAGCATCTTTTTGTCCCAAGGGGGAGAAATTTGGATGATTGAATATTTGTTTATTTGGATACTTGGATACTTGGATACTTTGCTTATGTGAACTTGATGGATGTTCTTTGGAACTTGATGTTTGATTAAGGGAGAGTTCCCATATGTTTTGTGAACTCGATATTATGCATCCAATTATAGTCTTTAGGGGGCGTTTTGATATGTGACAAATAATTAAGTGGGACTCTTTCAAGATAAGGTTAATTAAGTTTAAAATCCTAATCAAGATGATATTTAATGTACAGTATATTTTGGGGATAATGGCTATCTAAGGTAGCAATATCTTTGGAGATTTATTTTGACCATTAGAACTGTCTTTGGCTTTGTTTTACGTGACGTGTGGGCTAAAATAGTGTCATTTTTATGTGGAAGAATGATGGACATATGGTGACATGGCAGTTAGGATTTTTGTGCTATCTTGGATGATATTTTACTACTGATTTGTGGGGATATTATCCTTATGTGTTGTTGAATTTGCTATTAAGGATAACGTAATTTTGGAGGCTAAAAGACTGTTCATTGCATGTGACTTTGTTCTATGTTCTTTGTTGCTTTTTGAACGACTAATTGAGTGCTTCTTTGAAGTTCAGTGTGTGGATTTTGACATATGGTTTTTCTATGGTGTTTGCATGATTTTTTGGGTTGTCTTTGTAATGTTGTTTATGTGAAAAACTCCAACAGTTGTCGTGGGAGTTGCAGCTCCATTGGTTTAACGTTTCGGTGGTGAGACGTTTGTTGTTTTGTTGAGTTTTCTTAGTTGCATTTTTGTTGATTTGGAGTTGCTGGTTTGATTGATGATTTGAGCTGTCCAGATATTGTTTTAATGTGAAAAATGTCTAGTATAAGTGCGGTGTTGTAGCTGTATTTTTTGTGACATTTTGATAATGAAACGTTTGTTCGATTGATGTTATTTTGATGCTATTGTGCATGGACTGATCGTGATTCTTCTCAATAGTTTACGACAGATATTATTCCATCACTTTTCTAATGAAGCTACATATTTAGAGGAGTGTTTTTATGTCAAGTGTTTCTCTACGTTTATGTCTTTATTAGTTTATCACTTAAGTTGTTCAATTCTCATTTTTATTATTAAACATTATTGTGAAAATCTTCTGTTAAGGTTAGCACGAGGTGGTTGTATTATTGAGAATGATTTACTTCCGCGGGGTGTGAGGACGAGGGCTAGTGTCAAGGGTTGAGTGAGTCGGCTCAGTAAAGCCTTGTATAAAACTTATTTTATACAAGGCTTTACAGCGTTATCAAATCTCAGGTGTTGATTTTTTTATTTGCGTTTAATTTTTCTGTTTTCGTTTGTGTTATAAACAACTGCGTTTCAACTAAAATTTTTTCGAAATTGAATCCTTTCGAACTTTAAAAAATGTTTAAATTGAATTGGTTGAATCGGTTGAGTTTTTTAATCATTCATAAAATGAACTTTTAATATTATTATTTTACAAAATTATAAAAATACAAAATATATTTTATTTAAATAAAAATATGAGTGATATTCTCGTAATTTAATAATGTATTATTTTACAATTATTATTCAAATATTTATGTTCAAGTGTTTTAAAATAAATATATCACCACCTACGTCACTGGGTATCGTTTGTCCAAACTCCAAAGTGGAAGGTTATTATCAGGGAACGGAGAGGGTATTAAAGGAATTTCAGTTCCGTGTCCAGTGCCGTGTAGTCCTCCAGCTTCTTGTCTCTTTTCCGTCGCGACTAAGCATAGAAATGGAAATTCGTACTGTTCTCTAAAGCTGTGTTATAGTTATTGACAATGTTCTTGCATTCGGTTTCACGATTATTGAGTTATGGTGTTTTGATTTTTACTCTGAGTCTACTAGCAACTCTATCCGAGTCAGCGTCTCAAGCCTTCCGAAGAGACCCCGGACACCCTCAGTGGCATCACGGAGCCTTTCAAGACGTCAGAGACAGCGTCCGATCCGATGTCCGCCGCATGCTCCACACTCGAGCCGAGGTATTCTATCGTAACTCTCCGATTACATCATTCGTTTTTTGTGTTAATTTGATGTCTCTTACACTTTCTAAGCTGCAAATAGTCCTTAGCTTTCACGCCTTCAGTACTTTCTGAATGAAATTTGTGTGGATCGCAGGTTCCGTTTCAAGTTCCGTTGGAAGTGAATGTGGTGCTTGTTGGATTTAACGGCGACGGCGGTTACAGGTACTCTTTGGATGCGCACAAATTGGAAGAGTTTATGAGAACAAGCTTCTCAGCTCACAGACCGGCGTGTCTGGAGACTGGCGAGCCGTTGGACATTGAGCATCATGTCGTCTTCAATTCGTTCCCTGTAAGGATTTGCTCAATAATCATCTGTAATTGATCATTTTTTATGGCTAAGCAAGAGTAGTTTAGGGTAGTTATCTTTGTCATATAATGATTACTTAAAAAAGTGTAATTGTGTTGGTTTGTTGATTTATGGCTTGTGTGCTCTCGTTATTGCAACAGGCAGGGCAGCCGGAACTGATTGAACTTGAGAAGGCACTAAAAGAGGCTATGGTTCCCGCCGGAACCACAAGGGAGGTGAGCTGCATTAGGTGGTTTAGCCATTTAGGAGCTAGTTTTGCATTATGGAGTTATCTGTTGTATTATAGTTTTGTTTTGTTATTTGAATTTTGTGCACAATTTTGTAGAGTGAATTTGGGAGGGAAGTCCCGTTGTTTGAGGTGGAGGCAACAGTTGTGGAGCCGATATTTCATAAATTATATTCCTATGTGTTTGACATGGATGGTACAGGGTACTCTGCTGCCGAGAATGATAGGCCGGTACCTAATGCAATATTTGTTGTCAATTTTGATAAGGTGTGTTTACTTCTCCAAGTAATCACAACCTTCATTCGATCTTGCAGAAGTATCACTGGGTGTTCTTTCTTTCTTTCTTCTTTCTCTTTAACTTCTGTTTTAAACAAAATGAAAATTGGTGGGCTTGGTTTTCTCTCCTTTTATACAGGTTAGGATGGATCCTCGAAATAAGGAAGTTGACCTCGACAGTTTAATGTATGGTAGAATCAGCCATTTGAGTGAAGAAGATATGAAGAAGCAAGAGGGAGACTACATTTATCGTTATAGATACAATGGAGGAGGAGCAACTCAAGTTTGGCTGAGCTCAGACAGGTACTAACTCAAGTTGTGCCTATTGTTTAAAATTCTCATGTATATGAAATTTTCAATTGATGTTCTTAACTGTGTTTTAAACTTGATTTGTTGAATGCATGTATGGTATTGTGGACATTATAATTAATTGAAACACATGCTCTTTGTGGGTCTAACATTGTCTTCATACAATTCAGATTTGTTGTGATCGACCTCTCTGCAGGACCTTGCACATATGGAAAGATTGAAACTGAAGAGGGAAGTATCAGTCCTAGGACGTTGCCACGGTTGCGAACTATGATTTTTCCAGGAGGCATGGGCTCCTTTATTGATCATTCCACTCATGATATTTTTGTCGGACAACTTGCCTCTTTGATATCAACCACAGTTGAGCATCTAATAGCTCCAGATGTAAGGTAATAATTGATAACATAAACTCTTTCTTATGGATGATAGCTTCTCGCATGCTGTCACTTTTTTCTTTTATTATTATTTATAGTTTCTCACAAAATCACTATCAGTACTCCATCCATGAAACTAGCCAGTAGCTTGGTTTTCTAGTATTTTGGTTGTGGAACCTTGCCCCTAGGATTTAACTTTTATATTTTGTACCTTTTGCAAACTCTGTTAAATTAACTTGTTGATGCAGGTTTGAAATTGTTGATTTGACTACAAGGATCCTTATACCAATCATTGTACTTCAAAACCACAATCGCTATAATATTCTGGAGAAGGGTCACAACTACAGCGTAAACATAGAAGAAATTGAATCAGAGGCAAGTCTTCTTCAGGGAGTTCCTTCAGGACTCTCATACTTTTTTCTTTGAATTACTTATATGTCACCTCATTTCGTCTCTCTTCTAGAATATGAAGCTAATGAAATAAGAAAGTACATAACACTTGATGCAAAACTATAGTAGTTAACTGGACCCAACATTTAATTGTCCTAAATTATTCTGCTGTCAAGAAATATTTTACTGAGCACCATTTTACTGAAGCTTCAAAGTGATGAAGATATAAGCAGATAGATCATCATTTGTGCCATTTTCTTTAACCTACAAAATTCGTAAGTGCTTCTATTGCAAGAAAGCATTTGAAGCAAACCTTTATAGGTTTATGTAACTGGTAAAATAGTTGCTATCTTGATCTGAAAGTTTATTATGTGAATAAATGATCAATGCTGTGAGGAGAGACCAAAGGTCGTATGTAAGCAAATGACCTGATATTTGTGATATAGTCAAATGTATTAAAGTGGAAAGCCGCATATGTTGAAAAGTTGGGGTGTTTTCTTTCCTTTTTCAGGTCAAGAAGATGGTTCATGACAGGCAAGAAGTTGTAATTGTTGGAGGGTCACATGCATTGCATCATCATGAGAAGTTGTCAATTGCTCTTTCAAAGGCAATGCGTGGCCATTCCCTGCAGGAAACTAAAAATGATGGGCGTTTCCATGTTCATACCAAGATATATTTGGATGGTGCTATACTGAAAGAGGTAAAAATTATATTATTTTATGTATTTGTGTTTTGTTTAGTCTTTGAGCTGCTATTGATGATGTGATTATGAGTATTTGTTGGTGAAAATATGGTTGTGACTAGCTCTTTTGACTATATGGAGGTACTTTTTTTTCCCCTTTGGCATATGCGTCCAAGCGAGCAATAAGCAATTTACTTTATGCTCCAAATGCATTGCGCGGATCACCTTGACTAATGTGTGCATGTGTGTTTCTTTTAGACTTTATCACTGCATTTTATGAACTCTAATTTCTATTTAGCCATGAAACTTTGGCAACCTGCTGGTTTTCTGTGATTTCCTTCCACTTATATAAGTTCCCTTATGAGGATAATTATTGGTTGGAATATTTTTGTGTGATTTTTCTGCCCGTAGTACTGAATCATTTTGCTTTAATTTGCTTATTATAGGAGATGGAGCGTTCTGCTGATGTGCTTGCTGCTGGTTTAGTTGAGCTTGCTGATCCCTCTCTTTCAACTAAATTTTTCCTCCGCCAGGTACCATTATAATTAATACCAAGGGATAATTAGGGGTCTTAAATGTGGACATTTTCTATAAGTATTATGTCTCTCAAAATATTCCTTGCAGAATATCAATTTAGATAGAATCTGTATACTATTTCATATTGAAGTGAATACATTTTTTCTGGTTGTGATTCTGCATTCTGTATTTGACAAAATTTAATTTCTTCTGTCCAGCACTGGATGGACGAGCCTGATGTTCCAAGTGATTCTATTCTTAAGCATAAACCTATATGGGCTAGTTATCAATCAATCCATGGGAAGCAGAAGAAGGATAAGAAAAAGAAAACTCAAAGAAAAGAAGGGAATTTATTCCGGACTTATGGGACAAGAGTTGTTCCAGTGTGAGTGCATACCTAACCTTATCATATTTACTGTACAAGCTTAACATCCTGTGGTTTTTGGTATTTCAACCACAATCTAAAGACTACTGTATGATTTTATTTGACAAGTTTTTGTTTTTTTATCAACAGAATAGACTGGATTTAAAATCATATTCCAAAGACCTTTGCATTATTTATCATTTGTGGCAAGAAACATACAAAATTATGTGACTTGTGTGTATATTAAACCTCTACATGCCACAGACAAAGACACTCGCATATGCATACATACATAGGTTACTTCTCTAGTGGTAGACGGGCAATCAGACTTGGAAACTGCATGTGTAGCGCCGCAGATGCACCATTTTTAGCTGTTGAATCATTAAATTTTATGATACCTGTTATTTTTTAGAAAGCCTATAGGATAGCTATGGCATGTGATATGATTACTTAATGATCTTGAAACATTGAGCTTTGATCGCTGATCTTTGTTATAGCTTTGTGCTATCATTGGCTGATGTTGATCCACAACTTACGATGGAAGACGAAAGTCTTGTTTGGACAAGCAATGATGTAGTCATTGTACTTGAACATCAAAGTGCAAAGATACCTCTGAGGTAAGTAGCATATTAGTTTTAACTTCTATGGTGGCAAAGGATGTCTCTCTGTTATATTCCAAACTACGTGTGGCTCATCTATCATGATCTATGATGTCATGACTGTTCTGAGACCCTGATCCTCTTTTCTGTGTCCGTATTGAAATTTCATCATCTTTTATTCTGTACTGTACCAACTATCACTTTGCAATATTCCTTGTTGGGACAGTTATGTTTCGGAAACAGAAAGAAGACATGCTCTTCCTTATGCAGCCCAGCGACACATCTTGGCGGGACTTGCTTCCACAATAGGTGGATTGAGTGCACCATATGAGAAAGCATCTCACATACATGAAAGACCAATCGTAAATTGGCTATGGGCAGGGGGTTGTCATCCATTTGGACCATTCTCTAACACCTCGAAAATCAGTAAATTGCTACAAGATGTTGCCTTGGTAAGCCAATTTTCTTTCTCACAACTCTTCCTGCACGTCATAGGTGACTTGCTGGTTATCATATCCCAGTCATAGAAAATGTTCAGCATTACCTTCTTGAACAATGTCATACAGTTATCCTCTCTACATATTGAAAGTATAGCTATTACTTAAATTGCATGCTGTCATTTGTTTATGTTATGGCAGAGGAACACAATATATGCAAGAGTTGATGCTGCACTTCATAGAATTCGTGATACATCAGAGGTAATTTGGTATTCTTCTATCATACATATGAAAATCATCACAAGTTGTGTAATGGTATATGTTTAATTTGTCTATGGTGTAGGCTGTACAAGCTTTTGCTGCAGATTATTTGAAAACTCCTCTTGGTGAACCTGTGAAAGGGAAGAAGAACAAGACCACTGCTGAACTATGGCTAGAGAAGTTCTACAAGAAAACTACCAACTTGCCTGAACCTTTTCCACATGAATTGGTTGAACGGCTGGAGAAGTACCTAGACGTAAGTCACACATGTTTGAATGTCACAGTGTACTGTGCTACCATTTCAAAGGTTATAACGGGTGTCTTTCTGTTGGATTGAATGACAGAGCCTTGAAGAACAGCTTGTCGATCTATCTTCTTTACTATATGATCACCGACTACAGGATGCCCATTTAAACAGCTCAGAAATACTTCAAAGCTCTATGTTCACACAACAGTAAGTGATATACTCGTCTGAAATTATCTCTGTGACTTGGCAATTTATTTGTCTAAGCTTTTGAATCTTTAGATATTGAGCATGCTTAATTTTGAAATATACAACTCCAGATATGTAGATCACGTTTTGGCTTCAGAGAGAGAGAAAATGAGATGCTGCAACATTGAGTACAAATATCCTGTGCACTCCTCACAAACATACATGTACGGCGGGATTCTTCTGGCTGGCTTTTTTGTATATTTTGTCGTAATTTTCTTCTCCAATCCTGTGCGATGATGAAGCCAACACCAACACTAGCACTCTTTTAACATTTTTGGGGAAACAGAGATACTGTTGTGTTATTAGGAGCCATAAAGTGCCTAAAAAGATCGGAAATTCTGATCATTTTCTTCTTTAACATTTACCACAGTTAGATGTCTTGTGAGGCGAGTTATTGACTAAACGTTAGAACATAAAAGCATTTTATTGAAAATCAGAATGGAGAAACTGTACTCCATGGCTTTCTTTCTCTTTCATATTTGTACTCACAACTATTTTCATTGATCTTCTGATAACCAAAGGGACGAATCCACTTGAACTTTTTTTTTATTATTATTAGTCCCTGCGGTGGTATCGTCTTTCAACTATGCCGCCTCCATCCTATACCTGCAGTAACTTCCGATCCTATAATCGGGTTATTAAACTTTATTTATTGGATAACAATCGGTGGTTCTAGCTCATCCAACCAAACATTTATTCCTACAACAATCCGTTTGCAGCCTAGAAAGCCAAGTCTAATTTCATATTCCTCCGTCCTCTTTCTTTCTTTAGTTGAATTTTACAGGTTCTTATTCACCCAACTCTCCTGCACAACAGTTTTAGGGTTACTGTCTGTTTGATTTTGTTGATGGTTATATTTTTTTGTTGTGATTATGTAAAAAATTAAAACGAATCTTTAATTTTGGCTTTCAAAAATAAGAAAATAGTAAATAGATTATGGCAACTAATTGCCAAAATATTTTTCTTTTTCTTTTTCATTTTCGATTTCGTTTTTATTTTTACATTTCTTTTCTTGCTCTCTCGTCATCATTTCTCAAATTTGTGCTTTGTTTTTCGGTTTGATTCACCACAGTCAAAGTCAAAGAAGAAGAAAATACGGCCCTCTCTCTATCACCTCTTTCTTTGTTTAACCATCACCACTACATATCGAGTTCTAGTAAGATCCATCTCTTACATTATCACCCAAGCCTGGCTATATAACCCCTCTAATATTTTCTCCTTCCAACATTAATAAAAAATAAGAAAATCTGGTAACCAATAAAAAGAAGAAAAAAAACAACTTTTGTTGGCTCTTCACAAGTTTAGAGATTTCTGAAATAATGGAAAAGTTGACACAAGTTTAGGTCTTGTCTTATTCTTTGCGGGTTAAAGAAGGAACTATACTACATGGACACCGGACGCATTTAGAGATGGATCACTTGATTATGTTGTTCCTCGAACCCAAACATGATTTTCTCTCTTCTCCTCTTTTCTTTCATTATTTTGCTGTTATTAGATAGTATTATTGATACCCACTTATGATAACATGTGCCATTTTGGCTAGTGAAAAAGAATTCAACTTCCTTTTAATTTAAGTACCCACCCTGCTGAAATTTATTAATTTTTTATTCATAAATGAAGTTTATTTTTCTTTTCTTTTGGAACATTCTAAGGTTAATAGTTGAATTGTACACATCTCTTTTTCCTAAATTTCAATTAGTTTTATTACAAAGAATTTTTGTTCCTTATCTTCTCGCAATCCTTCTCTTGACCAATTTCTCCCTACATTTGTCTTACTCAATAATCAAATTGTTGTCCTACTAATTAATCAAATTGTTTATCTTCTCTTATATAATCTTGTTGTTTTCTTTAATTATTTCGGTTGGGGCATTGTGGAAAATACTTCTTTTACACAAAAATTATGATTATGGTAATTTAACTTTGGTAATTGCGACCCGAGTTGTATTTGTTAAAGTTTGCAAGATAATGATAAATTGTGAAATAAGCTTCTGTTTTTGAGCTAATGATAAGATGACATGAAGTAATCAGAAAATAGAAGTATTTGCAAGTTATTTGTGATGCCTTGAAAACCATATTGACTTTAAGTTGATTGATGATGACAAATTTATTTAAACAAGGCCCCTTTTTTGTTTAGAGTTTGGACAGATAGTTGCTAAGAAGAATTTAGTGAAGATGAAAGGTGGAAATCAATAAGGAGGGTTAAATAAACAATGTTGCTTTATATTATTAAAAATGTACTTAGTTTATAAGTAAGGTTTAATTTTAGTAAAGTGATAATGAAATTTCCAATATGTTTCTTATATTTAGGGTTGGTTAGTGATAAGTTATTTAGCCATTATAACGAATGAATATTAAGCTAATTGAAGATATGAAAATGTTTATCTGCCTCTCTTTGCTAATTTTTTTTTCTAAATTCTCTATACTCTTTTTGTAGAAATCTTCTTCTCCTTCTCCTTTTTCATATTGTGACTTATTAGTATTTCCTATTAAAAAAATCTTATAACAACTTGATATCAATTTGGTAAGGAATTAGAGGTATGACTCTATGGAGGACATAGGAGAGTAGGAGGAGCCTTCGAGAAGCTCAATAAAAAACTAAAAGCCGATAATAGGAATCAAAATAGAATTAACAAATGAGAAAAGGAAATAAGTGATTTAAAATTGATTTTCTACCAATTTATGTAAAATTTTGGGAGGAACAATTATTGATATCCACGAGGAAGGAGAAAATAAGTATTATATCAAAATTGATTTTTCCATATTTGAGAGAAGTGATGTTCAATGATGGTTCTACAATTGTGAGTAACTTTTCATACTAGATAATACTCCTAAAAACCTTAAAGTCGGAATAAATGATATACAATTAGAAAGGAAAGATCAAGAATAGTATTAGATGGTCCTAAAAACCAGAATTTGATAAGAACCAATAAAGTGGGAGCAGTTAGTACTCATCCTCAACTAAAAGTTTGATGAGCAAATATTTGAAAACAATTTGAGTGATCTTGAAGAATTAAAACAAGAGTGCTCAATGCAAGAGTGCTATGCTCAGTTCAATACAGACTTCAATAAGTTATCACTCCTAGATAATCACTAAAAATGTTTATTTTTAAAAGGATTAAAGCCAAAATTAGAGCTCACTGTCAAATCGCTTGATCCTTAGAGTCTCCAATAGTTGTATTCTTACAAGAAAATAAGAGGGCATGGTTACAACTAGTACCAATTAAAATCAATTTAAGGGGAGTACCAAATCACTTCCTAAGCTAGGGAATTTAGATGGGTGAATGGTGATGAAGGGAATAACACAAACCTCAACCAATAATCAAATCTAATCCAAAAAGTGGAATTTTGCCTAACCTTGAAATAAAAGATGTTTTATTAGAACTAATTATACTGGAACTAACATATGCTAGAGGACTTTTAGCAGGAGAGATTTTAATGAGAAAAAGAGGAAAAGAGTTGTGCTTTGTATGATGATCAATATACAATAAGTTGAAACAATTTCAGTTGTATATGAAAGAGGGAGAAGATGGAATTGAGGTGGAAGATGAGGAATCAATGAGAGAATATAATGACAAACAGAAAATACCTAATATATCTCTTCAAGCAATAATAGGGATAAATGATGAAGAGGAGTACAAGCATATTGAAGTTAATTATGATATTCCATCACAAGAAGCCTCTTCACATCTTCATTGATAATGAATGTAACATCCCACTACCTTTGAGAGGTTAGAATAGTACAAATGAGTGATTTATGAGATCTTAGAAATGCATTTTTCATGCTCATGCATAAAATGGTATACACATACACTTGAATAGTGAATTTTTCTG
>JANIIA010000191.1:30466803-30480435 GCA_027478495.1 Erythroxylum alaternifolium | reverse complement strand
AGGCAAATTTGGTAAGTATAAGCCAACTATGTGATGATGGTTTGCTAGTTAAATTTACAAGTGATGAATGCAGGGTATTTACCGAACAAGGTGAATGTATCGTGAGCGGCAAGCAATCAACTGACAATTGCTACATGTTGTAAGTTATGACTACATGCAAGTCGGCCACTCATGAAAATAACATTGATTTATGGCTTCAAAGGCTTGGGCATGTAAATTTTGATATCATCAGTAAATTAACAAAATTGGAGGCTGTGAAGGGTCTAGCCAAAATGAACAAAGTAAGAAATTCGATTTGCAGGGCGTGTCAAATAGGAAAACAGCTAAAAGTGCCACATAAAAAGAGTAGATATGTTACCTCATCTCACATGCTTGATTTAATTCACATGGATGTGGTTGGTCCGACATAACATGAAAGCATTGGTGAAATGAGATACTTTCTAACTTGTGTTGATGATTATTTAAGATATACTTTGTCATTTTTGAAAGAAAAATTATATGCTTTTAAGGCTTTTAGAAGCCTATGTGTGCAGGTGATGAATCTGAAAATTTTGACTATATTAAGAATTCGTTCGGATCATGGAAGAGAATTTGAGAATACAAGCTTTAATGATTTTTGTGATGAGTATGGCATCGTACAAGAATTTTCAGCACCCAAAACTCCACAACAAAATGGAGTTGCAAAGATGAAAAATAGAACACTTCAAGAAATAGCCAGATCTATGCTGAATGGAAGCAAAATATCTATGCGATTTTGGGCTGAAGCGGTTAACACAGCTTGCTACATATGCAATAGAGTATATCTTCGAAACTTTTTGAGCAAGACATTATATGAACTTTGGAGAGGAAAGAAACCAGATGTGAGCTATTTTCATATTTTCAGAAGCAAGTCCTATATTCTTCTAGATCGTGAGCAACTTGGAAAATTTGAAAGCAAAAGTGATGAAGGAGTCTTCATTGGATACTCAACTCATAGTAAAGCCTACAGAGTGTACAATCAAAGAACAAGGAAAGTGCAAGAATCCATCAATGTTGTTATAGATGATGCATCTTTGTTGAATGGTCAAGTGGCTGAAGAGAAAAATAACAACCAACTATCTAAATCAACTTAAACAAGTAATGAGACAAAAGTGAAGAATTGTCCAAATGTGCAGTTAATTGCTGCAGATGAAGTAACTGCAGAAACTGATTTACAGTTGGTTACTATTGAGGAAGTAACTGCAGAAATTGAAGAACTTTCGGTTACTTTAGATAATGAAACAACCAAATCACTAGAAGATGATTTGAACTGAGGCTCTTCATCTCGAATTCGAAGAAATCATCCATCAAAAAATGTTATTGGGAATATGAGCGAAAGAAGAAAAACAAGAGAAAGGAAAATGGTTGATTATAGAGAACTTGCAGGATATCTGTACTACACTTCCTTACTTGAACCAAAGAATGTTAAAGAAGCACTATAAGATGAATTCTGGACAGCAGCTATGCAAGAAGAGTTGATTCAGTTTGCATGGAATGATGTATAGGAATTAGTGCCAAGACCATAAGATACTAATGTAAATGGTACAAAGTAGGTGTTTCGGAATAAAACAGATGAAAAGGGTAATGTTACTAGGAATAAAACAAGGCTAGTAGCTCAGGGATATTCTCAAGTGGAAGGAATCGATTTCGACGAAACATTTGCACCGGTGGCATAACTTGAATCGATCAGATTACTATTGGGCATAGCATGTAAAAAAGGTTTTAAACTTTATCAGATGGATGTAAAGAGTGCCTTCTTGAATGAGTTTATACAGGAAGAAGTCTTTGTGGAGCAACCGAAAGGTTTCATTGACTCAGCCCAAGTAGACTATGTCTACAAACTAAAGAAAGCACTTCATAGACTTAAACAAGCTCCAAGGGCTTGGTATGAAAGACTCACTCAATGTCTTATCAAGCAAGGATATAAACAAGGTAGTGTTGACAAAACCTTGTTTATTAAGAAGTTTAAATATGATTTTGTGATAGATCAGATTTATGTTGATGATATTGTGTTTGATGCTACACGTTCAAAGATGGTCGAAGAATTTGTTATGTTGATGACATCTGAATTTGAAATGAGTATGGTAGGCGACCTGAATTTATTTTTAGGTTTGCAAGTTAAACAAACGAAGGATGGAATTTTCATATCGCAAACCAAGTATGCCAAGAGCTTAATCAAGAAGTTTAGTCTCGAAAATGTTAGACATACAAGAACACCTATGAGTGTTTCAAAAAAATTAAACAAAGATGAGAATGGAAAAAGTGTTGATGAGAGTTTAAATCGAAGTATGATTGGAGGTTTATTATACTTGATTGCAAGCATACCAGATGTCTGTTTTAGTGTTGACGTATGTGCTCGCTATCAAGCCAACCCAAAAGAAACACATCTAGACAGCGGTAAAGAGGATTATCAGGTATGTTAATGGAACATCTGATTTTGGGATATGGTATTCATCTGACTCAACACCTTATCTAGCTGGATATAGTGATGCAGATTGGGCTGGAAACTTAGACGATCAGAAAAGTACTTTAAGAGGTTGTTTCTTTCTACGAAACAATTTGATCTCTTGGTACAGCAAAAAGAAAAATTCAATCTCACTATCAACCGCTGAGGCAGAATACATCGCTGCAGGTAGTTGTTGTTCACAACTTCTTTGGATGAAACAGATGTTAGAAGACTATGGGATTGATCAGAATGAGTTGACTATCTTATGTGACAACAAAAGTGCTATAGATATTTTGAAGAATCTTGTTCAGCATTCAAGAACGAAGCATATTGATCTTCGGTATCACTTCATCTGAGAGCTTGTGGAAATCAAATTAATCACTCAATCATATGTGTTTATGGAAAAATAGTTGGTAGATGTATTCACAAAACCCCTTGATATAGTAAGATTTGAACTACTTAAAGGAGCCTTGGGGCTTTGTATCTTTCAATAGTAGCTTTTTGTATTGTTCTTAAAAAAATTGAAAATTGAAAATTGAAAATTGAAAATGCACCGTTGCTGGAAAAGGGATTTAAATCCCTAACTTGTTCTCTTCTTTCATTATTCACTGTCGCCACACGTCCAAACTCCTCCAGAAGCCAAGCTCTTCAGGCAGTACATGGTCCTCTCCTTGCTCCCAAGCTCATCTTCTTCACACTAGTCACTTCACCACGCAAATCTTCTCTCCAAAGCAGGTTTCATCATCTCGATCTCTTCCTCTCGACTATCCTGCAGTGATAGTGTTACACAAATATTTCTTGCTTTGTTCTTTTGGTGGTGTTTAGCATCGGGTGTTTTCTTTTTCCATTATTAACTGCTTGGGTCGTATTTGAAGCTGAAGAAAGGGTTGATTCTCTTGTGCTATACGTGGGTCTGTGAATGTTGGTGGATTGTCTGACTGATTGCGTGAATTACTACTATATTTGACAGAGAAGTTTCCTTTTTTACTGATTGCGTCATTTTTGACTGATTGAGCACTGGGTATTGTATCGGCAGCTGTCAATTTCTACTTGCTGGTATATTCTGAACTTCTGATTGTGTCTGGAGATTACTGTGTCTGTGCTTCCTATCTGCCTAACATTGCATTATGAGAAGGACTAAGGAAAAGGATGCAACCTCTGGCTCTGGGAAAAAGATAGCAGCCCCTACGCGACGTTCAAGTCGCTTATAATTTAATCCTGGATCTGGCAGAAGTTCCATAGGCGCGGGATCATCTTCAGCTGTACCCAGTGATATCCCCGATATTTCGGATCACAATGATTCTATTGATGATGTTACTCGAGTGATCGAGTCTATGGTGGAAGACTCCTCCTCAGATTCTGAAGCACCTCCTGCAGCTCCATCTGTCCCACCGCCAGTTCCCTCTCCGGCTCCGCGGAAGAGAACAAAGATGATGTGCCATAAGTTTGTCCGCTTGCCTCGTTATCATCCTCCAACTAGACTACCAGTTGATAAAGCTTTCTCTTTCAAGTTTTATACTCAAGCCGCTGAGCATAAATGGAGTAAAATTTCAGACACAGATTTCGTTTTAGATCGGCCGATTAACTTAGCTGAATTTCAAGATCAGGGTTTACATACTCTACTTTCGGCAAGAAACTTGCTGCAAGCTTCTCTTCTTCCTCAACATTACGACGATAATCTAGTAAAGGAGTTCTACTCTAACTTGACTAGTGACATTTTAAATGTGGATGCAACGTCTTTTGGAGTAATTTATGTGCGAGGTTGGGTCATTCGTTTTAATGCTATAAGATTGAACCTGTTTTTGGGCTTTGATAATGTTATTGGTGATCTTTACTATGATGATGAGTGGGTCATTTCGACGGATCAGATTGCCACAGTTATAACTGGTGGGAAACTCACTGCCTGGCCGTCTAGTTCTGTTATTCGATCATCCATGCTGACACAGAAATATTTTATACTGTTCAAGTTAATTGTGACCAATTGGATGCCGAGCACCCATGTCGTCACAGTCTATCTGGCCCAGGCCAAGTTGCTTTATGCAATCAGTACAGGCATTTATTGCAATCTTGGGCGTCTGATTATAAACGCAATGTTGGCCATTGAGAGTAAGCCTCACTTGCTCTTGTACTTTCCATGCTTAATCTCACAGTTTTTGTATTCCCATGAGATTCCCAGGGTTGAATCAAGCATCCTACGATCTGCACCGTTGATGACCATATCACCACCTATTTTCTGGCAACCACGGGTGGTGGACTTGCTGTATGTTGCTTCGGATCCTTCGGATGCCACGAGAACCTCCACTGTTAATCCACATGCCACTTTATTTTCAGAGATTGAGCGTATTGAAGGAATCCTTAATGTCGCCACTGAAGCTCTTCGTAACTTGAAGCAATGCGTTCTTCACTTTCCTGACAGCTCCTGTAAAGTACTTTTTGGCATGTATTGTCTCAAAGGGGGAGAGCAATTCAGATAAGATAAGTTTGATGATGTATTTTCTTCTTCTTATGTTTTTGTTGGCGAAATTGACTCATTGTTGTGTAATGTTAATTGGATGCCATATTGAGGGGGAGCATTGCACACTTTATATTGTATGTCCAGTTATGAATCATCTTGTGGAATTCATGTGTTGTGACAAAAATGCCAAAAAGGGGGAGATTGTTAAGATTTTATATATATATATCTTTTGTTTTGGCATTTTATTTATTTTTAATTGGACATACAAAATTTGATGATTTTGTTAAAGTGTTGGAGCTGAAGTGAAACTCTTGTGTTTAGATTTAAGTGGGATTGATTATTGCGATGATTGTGTTTTAAATGGATAAAAAGAGATCAGGTTATTTTCCTAGTGGCGTGAGAAGTCTTCTTGAACAAAAAGACCCGTGGGTGCAGACTCTACGATGTGGTGTTGATTTTCGGTTGAGAGTGGGTCACAGGCATCGTGTATCTTGTGGGTGTGATTTTCAGTATAGCAAAGTTCTTCGAGGTGTTGCGTTGTTTTCACTTTTTGCTTCTTCACTGTGGATACTACTGGCTACGACACCAAGGTAGAGTGGGTGGCGCAATTTTCTGAAAGTGGAGATTCACGTAATAGTCATTCTTTTGGGGTTGGTCTATGCTCTTTACATGTGTGAGGTTTTTATTTGAGAGTTGAAGATGCTATCGTTGTTCTTCTTAAGTGGGTTGCCCTTGCAAATTCTGTTTCCCTTTTGGTGGCTGTTAATTTCACCTATACGTTAGGGCATGCTTATCCTGTCTCTTGATTTGCTACTGGTTGCAATATGGAGCTTGTGTTGAAGTCTTGATTGTAGCAGATACTTTATTTAGAGACAGCCGTGATATTTGGTGGAGACAAATTCATAGGGAAGTTCCTGTTAATCTCAAGTAGTTTTTATTTAATTTTTCAGTTGATTATACACTTGAGATATTTTTGTTTGTTATTACATTGAGTGAAAGTAGGAAGAAAAATTCTCTGTTGAGGTTAACACGAGTCGGTCGTGTTATCGGGAGTGAATATCTTTCACAGGTAGTTAGGTTGTGAGATAGTTGCAGATATTGAGAGAAACTGTGTTGAACCAATTTTGTGTAATTTTATTAAACTCTTGTGAAAGTGATTAAGCTGGGTGAGGGCCCCGCAGACGTAGGCCAATTGCGCCGAACTGTGTTACCAAATTTCGGTGTCTTTTTGTTGTGTTGATTTTATTTGTTTTATTCTATTGACGCCAAAGATGTTTACAGAAAATTGAGAATTAATTAACCCTCTACAATTTTACAGTACTTACTATATGCCTACGACTTTTTTTGTCTCGTCTTGCATTTGGTCATCTTCAAATATTCTAGCCATTCCAAAATATGAAATTTTTGGGTTCATCTCACCATCTAATAGAACATTGCTAGTCTTCAAATCTTTGTGTATAATTCTCAACCTGGAGTCTTGGTGGAGATACAAGATGAAGATTTCAGTTCTAATATAGGCTAACTATCATAGTATGAAGACAACATATTAACTATCCTCACCAAAAAGAGAAGAGTCCAAGCTTTTGTTGATTAAGCATTCATAAATTAGCATAGGTTCCTCTCCCTCAGTGCAACATCCTAGAAGCTTTAAAAGATTTCTATATTGAAGCTTTGCTATCAATTTCACTTCATTGATAAATTCTTCCATTCCTTGCCTTGAGTTTTGGGAAAATCTTTTCAAAGCAACTTGCTGTCCGTCAGGGGGTTGACCCTGCAATCATAATGCACAGTTAAATTTTGGTAAATTGTCAAGTAGGACATTACAACCAAAAGACTGTATTTAGAGTCCTGGAACCAAAGCCTTATAACCTAAAGCCTTATATATTTAGACCATATAAATTAAGGAGTCATTACCTTATAAACAGAACCAAAGCCCCCTTGCCCAATTTTGTTAGCAAGAGAGAAATTATTCGTTGTAGTTCATATGGTGCTGAGATCATAAAATGCCAATTTTGCCTGATTACTAGTTTCCCTCAACTCAAATATTCTTTTGCTCCATTTGTACTTTGTTGTCCTTTAAACAGAAAGAAAACAATCTTTTTAAGCAATATTCGCACTAAATAGATATTACTATTCTCAGGGAGTCACCAAATTGCAATACAAATAAATATATATTATAGAAAGTATGATAGTAATTTATCTAGTTTTGCTTCTTACCTCCTCTTTATTCTCTTCCTAAGGAACAGAAATACAACAATCACAATCCACGCTGAAGCAACTGAGATTGCAAGAATGGCCAGCATCTCCTTTCTTTTCAACAAATCATTCGATTTACTTGCATATTCAGCCGAATGAATCCAAAGAACTTACATTATTTGAAAATAGTTAGAACTTATTTCTACACCTTCATATAAATTTCGCCTAGTAAGTTTTGAAATAGCGCCAAATATTGGAGGAAGACTTACCTAATTGAAGTGCATCAACACAAACATAGAGATCATATCCATCTTCCCTGAATTCTAGAGAGTCCATCAATCTTCCATACCAAGCTAAACAACCATTCGTCCCTGCAACACCTACACTTGCATAGGCCAAGCAAGAGTAATTACTCATGCATTGCAACTGACATTGAATATGACCCAAGTTCTTCCCCAGCCAAACAGCATTTGAATTATTAGGAACGTTAACTTTAGACATTTTCACAAACCCCTCTCCCTGCTCACACAACAAGGAAGACTCTTGCTGCTTCTTCACACAAATACCTTCCCCATCTTTCAAAATCCGGTCTTTCGGCAACTTGGGTTCATAACCAGGTGGACATGTACAATCAACTTTGTTTTCATTACTCGGATCACACTTCCTGTAATCTCCACACTGCCCATATGAATCGCACCTGTACTTAGGCGCTGACCATAACTCCTTCCACTTCCCATCACTCTCAAACCAGTTTAACCTCCTCAATAATCCTGTTTCATTTAACACTAATATAGTTCTTTGAGATAGATCTTCAGTATCAAAATAATCACTGAAGTATAACTCATCTTGATTGTTAACATAATTTAAGTTGTATCTGTACGCATATTTTCTCCAGGGCCATGGACAGCTTGTCCAGTAAGGGTTCGCACCCTTGTACAAAACGAACTGAGGCGTGCCTCCTGCCATAAGCTTGAGTGAGTACTCTCCTGTTCCTGCGTCATCTGCTGATTTCCAAGATGATATGAAATGCTCTACACCTGTTTTCCTGTTCAGCCCAAGTCTCATTCCTTTCATTAATGAATTTGTAGGATTATAAAAGCTTTGCCACACAATTTTTCCATCACGAAACAGAACAAAATTCCCTGAATCCAGCAACTGAGCCACGCAAGTATCATCAGCTTGTACATCCATCGACACATTAGTAGACCAGACCAATGAATGTTCCTGATTACCATTAGAGTAAAGAATTAGGTCTCCACGTCGGCTGTGTGAGAGTACCCCAAAAGAACCATTGATTGGAGAGTCCCTGTTCGCAACCCAGATCACAGATTGGTCTGGTAAACCATAATACCAGATTCCAAGATACCTAGAAGAACTAGTACCAGAGCTGAAAAATCCCAGAGCAAATAGGTTGTCTTGGGAGACCAGAAGTTGGCCATCATCACTAATGGTTTGGTTCCAAGTCAAGATGTCCACACAAGTGACAATCCTGAAATGGAAAACTAGTAGTGTCAATGAATGTAGAAGCAGAAAGAGAACATCCATGAGCACGATACGATCGTCTTGCTCCAATAATGTCTGGAACGATACTGGAAAGTTTTTGTGGGACATGTTTAATAACTGTGGATGCAGGTGAGGTAGTAATTGGAGAGCCATTTCTGACAAGCTACCTAGGCATTAGTCATGGGAAAAGAGTCATTTCTGACACGCTAACTACTCCGAGGCTTTACAAGTCTTGTGACAAGCTACCTACTCCTAGGCTTTACAAGTCTAGGAAAATTTGCATTTGGGGGTTCCCACTTTGTTATTCCAGTTCTGCATAGTTCCAAAATTCAATATTCTGGAAAATACTGTTTATAATGTTCTCAATTCTCAACTTTACATTTAGAACATTAAGAATTTTATTAACGTTTTTAACACTTTCATAATTTTATTTTCCTGTCTTCCCTCCCAATTTGACTCTGCCTTCCCCATTCAACGGCCACTGGTGCTCTTTCACGTGAAATAAGGTAAATCTAATTAAGACATTTCTGACGTTGTCTAAAGGATGGTTGACAATCCAACGTGTGGTGTGGAAAATTTGTATGCACTTGATTTTTTGTTATTCCAGTTGTGCATAGTTTTAAAGTTCAATCTTTTAGATGATTGCACCAAGCAATGACTAGCAGTGACAACTGTTAGAATCTAACTATAATCGAATCACAGATGCAACGAAAAAATAAAAGTCTTTTATGAATTTTAAGCGGATCTTGATGATTGAATAAACTTAAATAAAACACAAAACGAATTAAAAATTATACCTTGTTCGTCTTCCTATTGAAAAACCTTTGAAACTTTTTTTCGATTGATCAATCACAAGTCATTCAAATATTCAGCCTCTGATGATATCCACAGAGTAATTCTCAAGACTGATTTGAGAGAAAGAAGAAAAAGTGTTAGCTTCTAAAATGTTCTTCCCTTTTTAAATAGAAAAATCATAAGGTTCTTTAATTAAAATTAAATTTCTTTAATTATAATTAAAGTTAAGATCAAATTCTAATTCTAATTAATTTAATTTTAATAAAATCAAATATCTCATATTTGATTCCTAAAGTTTTCCAAAATTTATAATTAAGTCCAACTTAATTAAATTAAATTTTTTTGCACAAATTGCTCTTTGATATATGTCCCATTAGCTTCTTAAAAAATTGACAATGATTATAAATTACAATTCTAATTCACAATAGAATTAGATAAATGAAAATTTTTTAATTTATCTTTAATTCTCCAATTAAACAATTCATATTCATAAGTCATGATTGACATATAGTAATATGTCATGATTACCCAAATATCAAGAATGTCAAAGTGATTGACTTAACTGTCCATGCAAGACTATGAAGTATAATTTAATCCTTTCGTCATTCAATATTCTAATTGGACAAAGTATAGATATAGTGTCTACTCTTATCATCCAATCATGTTTGTTCTTGCTAATTAGTAATTGATTTATAATTAAAATTTGATAACACCTTTTTAAATATCAATTTATTATGGCCACAGAATTTCAAAAATCATTACTAATCAAGAGCAGTAGAATATTCTCTCTAATTATTTTGAAGTGACGAATCTTATATTAACTTACTCAACTATCTACATATGGTTCATACTGTATCTCATTACTACTGACCGAATTATCTTACGATGATTCATAAGTAGCAACAAAATGTTAGATTCTTTAGTGGCCCATATCACTTATAGATTTGAGTCTAATGGAACAGAGCTTAAGATCATGATTACTGGGTCTTAAAGAGTTGGGCTCAAATGGGTCCAAGACCCTTTCCCTCTCTCCTTTAAAATCACACGCAACAATAGACATATATAAAAGTTGTTCATATGTTTTAGAAAATGCACATCAACATTTTTGAACCAATGCAAAAACGATTTACCGAAAATAAGGCAGAGAGGGAATAAAATTTTATCAAGAACATCAAACATCATAGATTTAGGTTTGTCTTACAATGTTATTAATCAATCCATAAATGTCTCACAATTTGTATCAGAGCCTAGTGTTGCATTGTTTGTTTTCATTTCTGGAATGTTGTTTTCTGTATTGTAATGGAACGAACAGTAAATTCTAATTTTGTTCTTATATTCCCATACATTTCCAAACTTATTTTTCAATGTTAACGGTGGTTTCATCATTTTCTTGAGTTTTATTTTGTGTTGTTGGATGTTTCAACTTGGAAATGATGCAATCATTACTACTGTGTTTACAGTTGTTGAAAAGAAACAAAAAATCAAATATGGTGTCTTGATGACAATTCGAGTTTTTCATTTCTATAATGACATGTTTTTGTTGGCAATAACATTGGGAAAGGATGTCCTTTGGTATGGAGAGAACCTATGAACAAAAATAATAATAAAAAAAACCGCAAAAACCATAATTGGCGCCTGGAGGAAGATGGGTCATGTGACTTTCACGTGCACCATTCGCTGAACAGGCTGGATAGACGCTGGTGCGTGCAACGTGCCAGATGGGCTTCTTTCGCTGAAGATTTGTGTTTAGGCTGGTTTTTTGGACCTTTAGGCCATTAAAGGATAAGATTGTGTTATTAAATAATTTTGGCCTACTTTATGGATTTTAAATTTGGGTTATATTATGAAACCTTGATTATTAAGTAATTAAATTATGGACTTTGACCCTAAGTAAAACAATTTTGTGATGGGTCATAATGGATTGTTTAATTCATAATTGATTTATTTTCTATTCATAATATAATTTTGAAAATCAGTGCCATATTATATGTTTTATTTGGTACTTTGAATATTTTATATTATATAATGTTTGGAATTAAATTTTCTTATTATATGTTGAATGTGCTATATGAAATAATGGTAATTTAGAATAGTTTGTTAGTCACCAAAGTGAACTAACTAATTAAATTTTTTCATGTATGATAATTGTCCAATTAAATGTTTATTGCATGGAAAGCTTGTTAATCACCAAAGTGGCATAGCTTGAAAATATTAAACATTTAATAGTGAATGTTTCTGTTGTTCATGTTGATATAATGCTATTAAAATGACATAAAGGTTGAACTAAACAATTGAGATTATTAATTATAATGCTAGGAGGTCAACCAAAGGTAGACCATTACTTATAATTAATAACAGTAAAGAGACTTATCGACCTACTTGGTGAATATGTTTGTATATCCAAAGATAACATGCATACTACTACCTTGAGCATGATTGATTGTCTATCAAAGTGTGTATATATATGTTAGCATCATCATGGATTGTGGATATGTGTTTAAGTATATATTAATTCTACTCAAAGCATTAATGCTTGGGCTATATGTTGTATTTGCATCATCTACTAATTTGTTCGCTTTAGAAAATGGCTTGATCAAGTTCAATGGTCTGAATTATGTGGATTGGTTCGAACAAATCTAGTTCCAACTAGGTGTAATGGATTTAGACTTGGCCATAGTTTTAGACGCAAGGCCAACAACCATAACTGAGACTAATTCTGAAGCTGACAAGACTTATTATGAGGCTTGGGAACGGTCTAACAGGCTAAGCTTGAATTTGATGCAAATGACAATCGCATAAAATGTGAAGCCATAAATGCCTAAGACGGATAATGCAAAGGAGTTCATGTTGAAGCTTAAGGAATACTCCCAATCTGATATAGCTGACAAGTCCATAATAAGGACTTTAATGAGTGAGCTAACGACTAAAAAGTTTGACTGGTAACAGCCTATTCACGATCATATAACTCATATGTCAAACCTAGCTGCAAAGCTGAAATCTATGGTTATGGATGTGAGTGAGTCCTTTCTAGTATAGTTCATTATCAACTAACTTCCTCTAGAGTTTGGCTAGTTCCAAGTGAATTACAACACCATTACAGAAAAATGGAACCTTCAAGAGATTAAGGCCATGTTGGTTCAGGAGGAAGGGAGATTGAAGAAAATGAAAGAGCACTCTGTTTATCTCACATTTCATCAGAAGCTAGTAGTAGTAAGAACAAACCAGGAAAGAAAGGCAAAGGTAAGGACAAAGCTCTCAACAAAGTTAATGAGGGTCGAATCCATAAAGATAAGAGGTGTCACTTCTGCAAGAAGCTTGGCCACTTCAAGAAGGATTGACCTAAAAGAAAGGCTTGGCTCGAAAAGAAAGGTACATACTATATCTCAGTATGTTTTAAATCAAATCTTATTGAAGTGCCTAATAATACCTGGTGGTTAGATTCTGGTACAACTACTTATGTGTCACATGTTAAAAAGGGATTCCTTTTAATCCAAACCATAAACAAAACTGAAAAGTTCTTATATATAGGGAACAGAATGAAGGCACGGATAAAGGGAATTGGGACGTACAGATTGATCTTGGACACTGGGTATTACCTGAATCTAGAAAAGTGTCTTTATGTTCCTGAATGTGCTAGGAATTTAGTTGCTGTTGTAAAGTTAGATGATGTAGGATTTCAATTTAAGATTGGAAACGGTGTTTTTTCATTGTATAAACACAAGTATTATTATAGTTCTTTTACTTTAATTGATTGTTTATATCATTTCAATCTTGTTGTTGATTTTGTTGAATCTCTGCTTCATGTTGACCATATTATAGGAAGTAAACTTAGAGCACAAAATGAATGTTCTGCTTTTGTGTGGCATAAAATATTAGGTCATATATCCAAGGAAAGGGTACAGAGGTTAACAAAAAATGAAATCTTACCTCCATTGGGTTTTGCTGATTGGGATATATATGTGGATTACATTAAAGGCAAGCAAACCAAACATATATCAAAGCATCCATAAACAAGAAGTAATGAATTACTTGAATTAATACACTCTGACATCTGTGGTCCTTTCGATGTTCCTTCTTGGGGTGGTGAAAAATATTTCATTACCTTTATTGATGACTTCTCACGATATGGTTATATTTATCTGTTGTAACATCCCCTCACCAATTGCTAGTGAACAGTGACATATGCATGCATTCATACATGCACATGCATAATAGATAA
>JANIIA010000191.1:30427641-30466703 GCA_027478495.1 Erythroxylum alaternifolium | reverse complement strand
TGAGCATGAGATGTGTTGTTCTAATTTCTCTGATTGGTCTTCTCGTATACCCGTTTCCTTGGTCCGACCCGATATATGGAAACGGGATGTTACATTTACGTACTGTTCTGCTGTGATAGATCTGAGACCACACTGTTTAAATCTGGAACTTTGGATGATTTCTTTTACTTTAGGCCTTGAGGTTGACAAGATGGTACGAATACTTCTTGTCCATAAACGGTCACGACTGTAGATACTGTACGGACTTAACAAAGGTAAAGAAGACTCACACACAGTTTTCTATAGGTACATGGGTAATCTCTACAAGGTTTTCTATTTTATCTGATAAAACATGCTTTACAGACAAAGGTAAATTAGACAAAGATAACCTAGAAGATAAATGAATAGGATCTGAAGATAATGTTTCCATACTCATAGGTGTCTCTCTCCCTACTCACTCAGTCTATACTATAATGTTACCCCAGTCAAGATACGAAGATGGCTCCGATACCACACGGGCTTACCCACCTTAAAAGCTTATCACAAACTCTTATAGAAGGCAGAGACAGAGGGAAATCAAGGGATACGTACTCCAAGTACGACCAATATGTCCTAGACATATGACACCATCCCACAAACAACACCTTTCTGGAGACTATACGCTAGTCCAAAGGCAAACTGTAAGCTACTGGTATTTGTAAGTTCCAAGTATGACAGATGAGATAACACACCCTAACACCCCCCCTTGGCTTCAATGGGTTCAACTCTCATCCTTCCTCTTAGGAGCCTTACTCCCTTAGTAGACACTTTCTTTCCCTGTTAGTTCTAATCTCAATACAACGGAATTGTTTGGAAGAATACAATCTTAGACTGTCATAAAGACGTTCTGATACATAAGATCCTTATAAAAGGTGAGTGTAGAGCATACTTGTCACTATACCTAGAAAAGTGTAACACTATAAGACTACGAATTTTCAGGGAAGAGAGAGAAGTTAAACACACATACTTCTATTCAAATCAAATGAAGGTTATAAACAAAGTCTAAAATATTTCACCTCTGCTTACAATTGAAGAAGGGCCTTGCTTTTATAGGTGAAGCAAGGGGTATAATGGTAATTAATCCTAAAAACACACTCATGACTAAGGTACAATGATTTCTACTTTAACAAAGTTACTTTAACAAAAGTAAAGTAAAGGAGTATACTTTCCAAAAGCAAACAGTGCAAAAATAAACTACTTTTAAAAAAGTCTTAAAGTAAATAGTATTATGACTAAAAAGGAATCTTGGAATAGTGGTTGTGGGGACTATAAAGAAACCTTTAATATTAAAGTTGCTTTAAGGACTAAACTCCTCAAAAGATGTGTCTCCTGATAGATAGAGGATCCAAAACTTCCAGGGCATTACTTGTCACGAATAGGTTCATGCCATGATTGAAGGTTTGATGGAGAGTCTGGATCACTTGAGCTGTCATAATGGGTCTTATGTCGTTTACTCAGCTCACATTGATGGAGTTGATGCAGGAATTGATCTAACTCAACTTTATTGGGACTATAAGAATTGTCATTAGGATCTTGAGCATCCTGAAAAGCAGAGTTGTCTGGTTGTGAAGGACTTGCAATATTGGAGACTATATCATATATATCAAACTGAGGACTATTGGATCCAGGCATATCGACTTCTGGTGCTTCAGGTTCACCAGGCGTGAATTCTCCAGGGTATGGTCCAATAGATGTAGATAAAACTGGTGTGTCAGGACAATGGTTAATCTCTTTGAGAAAATCTCGAAGGGCTAATAAAACACTATTATGACGTCGTGGCCAATACAGAGAGGTATGATAATGTTGGACACGTGGCTCACTATAAAGAATACCGATTGCATGTTCACGATATGGACGATGGTTGACATAGAAGCAGTGAGAAGATTGTCGTCTTGTAGAAGATGTTTGAAGACGATGTTGAGAAATGATATTAACACACTGTTACTTCCATTGATCTAAAGGTTGAAACCATTCAAGAAAAGTCCATAATAAGGAACTTTCATTGTTTATGTCATAGAGATTCTGATAAAGTTCTAGAGGAGGAAAAGAAATAGCACAAGTATAAAGAGAAGATAATGCCCATAAATACCATAATGTGTTTTCTAAGAAAGGATCAGAAAGGGTCATCACATGTAGGTATGGTTCTTTGAGATTGAACATAGTAGGATTGCCAGAAAGGTTACGTTCAAGAAGTGAACGTGTAAATAGTAAAACAAACTCATATGGTAAAGAGAAGCTACTTGGAATACATTAGTAGGCCTTCAAGTAATAGGCGGAAAAGACTTCTTTGTGAAGTCAAAGAGAGAAGAACTAGCCATAGGAGTAGAAGTAAGAACTTGCTCACAAGATAAAGAAAAACCTTGCTGAAGAAAATACTCATAGTGAAAAGACTTATCTACAAACCATGAAGTGATATGATCAGGAGGACATGGTGGATGTTGTGTCAGCAAGGTAGCAGCGTTGAATGAACTGGGTTGTCGAGTGTCAAGAATCATGAAAGGTGAAGGAGTCTGCAAGATTTTCTTTAGATGCTTGACAACTTTGGTCTGCTCCAAAGTCCAAGATGGTGGATTCTATTCCAAAAGTTTAGATAAGTATGAAGTAAATGTTGCCACGTTATCTCTGATGTAATTAACAATCCTGAGGAATTGTTGTATTTGTTTCACAGTGAGATTTTCATCTGGAAATTGCAATAGTTCTTTTGCAATGTGTGGACCAGGCTGATAGAATCCATCTTTGAATTGCATACCCAGAAATTCAATATTTGTAGTGCCAATTATGCTTTTTGAGGCTGAAAGCATAATGTCATACTATTGAGTAAGATCCAAGAATTTTGATAATAGGGCCTAATGTTCCTCATGGGTCTTTGAGAACAATAAGATATCATCAATGTAGATCAGTTCACTGCGGAGGATAGGCTCATAGATCTTGGTAATAGATTGTTGAAACAGTGATGGGGCGACTTTAAGTCCAAATGGCATAATAGTCCATTGATATTATGCATTGGGAATGCAGAATGCAGTTTTGTAACGTTCTTCAGGGTGAATACCCAATTGCCAAAAAACTGCCTTCAGGTCAAACTTTGAATAGATAACAGCTTCCTTAAGAAATAGTACCTGTGTATTAATTTTAGGCTGAGGAAACTTATTATCTTGAAGGAATGCATTCAGAGGTTTATAGTCAATGACTAATCGCTTTTTTCCTCTTTTCTGCTTTGAACGTTTATTGACATAGAACGCTTGACATGCCCAATCTGACTTGGTTAGCTCAATCAATCCTTACTTCAGTAAGATAGCACACTCATCTTGTGCAAGCTTCAAATCGTTAATTATAAAAAAAGTATATTTGATATTTTTTGTATATCCTCTTATTAAACATATATTTTAAATGACAAATATAGCTTAA
Source organism: Erythroxylum alaternifolium (assembly GCA_027478495.1). Taxonomy (NCBI): domain Eukaryota; kingdom Viridiplantae; phylum Streptophyta; class Magnoliopsida; order Malpighiales; family Erythroxylaceae; genus Erythroxylum; species Erythroxylum alaternifolium. The sequence goes on along the minus strand of JANIIA010000191.1, from coordinate 30,463,280 downwards.
AATATTAAAAGATTTTAAAAGTAATAAGGTTTTATCTTTCTATGTCTTTTTCTTTACCTTCTTTATTTATAGTTTTTTCTCTCTTTTTTCAACTAAAATGAATCTAGTGTTGTGTGGAAAGAAATTTAGACTTAAAATTACAAGCTCGTTTAAGAGATGAGATTAATCAACAGCAAGAAGAAATAATGGTAATGATAAACAGGTCTTACCAAAAGAATGGAACTTGCTAGATAGGTACAAATTATAAAAAAAAGCTTTAAGAGACAAGCAAGTGTAAGAAAACTTCTTAAAGCTTACAAGTCCATTCATGATGCAAGGACTACCCATAATAAAGGAGTTAGCAAATACAATGAGTGAATATAGAGGCAATTTTCAAAAAGGAAGGATGATGATTGAAATAAACAAATGGAAGTTTTGGGAAAAAAATGATGTTGAAAGGTGGAATGTTATTGGAGAAGTAGACTAGCATCTTAGGTGATACGGGTGAGAGATATAAAGTTTTGTCATCATTCCCAACTCGAATGGAAGAATATCATCATGAGTTGGGAAATAATATAATAGCAACAAAAAATAAAGAAGAAGTGGAGGAGGTAGCAAATGCTATTCTAGTAGTTGCAAGACTTAGGCATGCTTTGAATTTTTCTCTCCCCCTCTCATTATCGTGGCTTTTTAAGCTAAACAGATTAATCTTAACTGCCTTTATTATTTCAATGTTTGCACAAGATTATGTGATCTTAACTAGTATTTGCAAGCAAGTTCTAGAGTTCCTTAATCATGAAAGAACACTCTCAACAATTTCCTTAATCATGAAAGAACACTCTCAACAAAGAACATTTGGTGTTTAATATTTCAAAGAGGCTCAAAATCTTACCTAAGAAAGTGTCATTCATCCATAACAAGTTATTGTTCTTTAAAATCCAATTCAATCAGTCTAAGCATATAAGTATACTTATTCACTCATATTATGAATTTCTAATCCTGATCATGTTTATTTTGTGACCATGCATCTCTAACTATTAAATGAAAAAAAACAATACACACATTTTTTAATTAATTAAACTACTACCCCCACACTTAAATATCATATTGTCCTCAATGTGATAAAGAAATAGGAGAGGGACCTAAGATGAAAAACAATCCACATAAGGGCTAAAAATTAAAGTTATGAGAAATTAAAGTAAATAAGCAATAGAAAAGGAAATGGATAGAGATACGATACTAAGTTGGGGGTGGTGATTGTAAAAAGCGAGCATTCAAATTAGCCATAAAGTTCCAGATCTTTGCAGCATTAGCCTCGATGTTATGGATCTGCTCATTTGCTTGCCGCTCAAACTCTCGAGTTTAAGTTACATGCTATGTGAATTGGGTTTGGAATGCATTGAATTGAGTTACCAATGAATGGTAATCTTTGGTAATAATTGGAGATGACAGAGTCATTGCTTTTATTGGGGGAACTTCAACTTCTTGTTCAGCTTCAACTTCCACAACTCGAGCTCGCTTGTTGCTTGAAGCTTCCTTTGTGTTGTTATTAATAAGAACATAGTAATCGTCTCGCCACCTAACGACCTTCATAGACACGAAGGAGTGCAAGTCGAGGCTCGATTTGCATGGGATGAGATGCATCACTGTCCTCCTGGTGAGTAAGCCTAGATGTTCCGAAATTGTAGTCACAAATGCTCCAACTATGATTTTACCTGCACTCATCTTAGCCACTTCGATTAAATGCATACTTAACCAGATCCTGGCGTTAAAAGGCTTGGCATGCACCATACACCACAAAATAAATAATTCAGCTTTAGATACCGACCCATTGCTATCTCCTCTACCAAATAGTTTAAAAGTTAAAAACTAATGGAGATAGTGAAGGGTGGGGTTAGCGAAAGGGGGTCCAATAAGGCAGATGATTTGGACAAACTTGGGGAAAACACTTTCATATTATTGGTTACTTGTTCAAAATTCTCTAGCCTTAACATCTTCATGATATCCTAATAAATCACTATTAGGAAATCCAAAAATAACATTAAGCACATCTAAAGTGACTACATGAGGGGCATTCATTAATCAAAAGTATAGACTACCCATAATACCCTTATCAGTAGTTGCCACTTCTAAAGTGGTCAAAAACTCAAAGGTCGGTCAATTCCACATATGAATTCTTCCTAAATTTAGACAATTTATCCCAACCTATGTTTCAATAATTCATGAATGCAATCGATTATTCCTAATTGAACAATTGCTATAGAATTGACAAAGCGGTTAGGAATCATTGGACGGGTATTAAGAATTTTGTACCTTTGTTGGTGCTCTCTAATGTGAAAATAGAGGCACATGATAATTGAATTTGCCATCAGGTCATTGCATGGCTGAGAAGAAGAATCTCAAGGGTGTCTCACCCTTGGACCCATATTTGTCTGTGTGGTGGTGCTCATAAGTTTGTAACTACAGGGATGGAGGCTAATAGGCGTGTAGCTAAAGATGGAGGTTCACAAGCGTGTGTCTTTGGTGGTGGGGTGTGTGGCGGTGGCTTTGCACATGTGTGCGTTGGTTGGGGTATGCAGCAGTGTCAGTCATGAACCAGGTAGTCCAGATGGGTTCTATGGCAGTGGGTGGAGCTATGCACAATGGACGTCGTCGGTAGGGGGTGTGCAGCAACTAGGTGAAAGAATAAGGGGATGACTGCAAAAATGATAGTGAAAAAATTAAAGCAGTAGGCATTTAAAAAAGGGGGAGGCACGAGTCATGCCTATGCCTCCTTAAGTCACACCTGTGACTGCAGGAGTCATGGGCATGACTCTAGGCTACACGTTCTTGCAGCCTTACGTGAGTCATGCACGTGAGCCTAGTTGCATGGGTATGACTCCTTTTTTATTATTTTAATTAAAAGCAAACACACTAACTAATTAGAGAGTTAATAACAAATAATGGAAAATAACAAAAAAGGAATTATATGGGTTACCTCCCATTTAGTGCTTCTTTAATGTCTTATAGCTGGACGCCTTAATAGTCAATCTTTAGGTGGGTTGCTCAAATTTATTGAGTCTACTGTCTTCTTTTTAATTGCTCCTTCCTAATATGGCTTCACTTAGTGGCCATTAACTTTAAAGGTTTGCTTTATTTGCAGGTTTTCCAATTAAACGACTTCATATGAAAAGACCTTGATTACTTCGAATGGCCCGTTCCACCTTGATTTCAATTTTCCTAGAACCAAACGCAATCGAGAATTATACAATAAAACTTTTGTTCCAAGTGTTAGAGACTTACCTGCGTCTATTCCTTGTAGATTCTTGAATTTTCATAAGCCTCACTCCGGAGCTCATCAAATTATGAGATTTGAAGCAAACACTCTCTTCTTCCACATCCAGGCTTATATTCACCGTCTTGATTGCCCACAGTGCCTTATGCTCAACCTCGATGGGCAAATGACAAGCCTTCCTAAAAAATAGTCTATAAGGAATCATCCCTAAGAGTGTCTTGTAAGTTATTTGGTATACCCATAGTGCATCATTTAACAATGTTTACCAATCCTTCCTTGATGGGCGCACAGTCTTCTCCAAAAATTTTCTTAATTTGCTTATTACCTATTTTCACTTGGCTAGATGTTTGTGGTTGGTATGTGGTCACCACCTTGTGGCTGATAACGTATTTCTTCATAAAATTTTCAAAAAGTTCATTGTAGGACTTCCTCCATTGCTAATAATTGCTCACGAAATCCCAAACCTATTAAAAATATTTTCCTTAACAAATTTAACAACAACATTAGCATCATTAGTTTGGGTGGGTATTACTTCTACCTATTTAGACAGGTAATCAACTGTAACAAGTATATATTCAAATCCAAAAGATTTAAGGAATGGGAAATAAAATAAATGCCCTAGATATCGAATAATTAAACAATCAATTAGTTAGTTAAGGCATTTCATTTCTTCTACTTATATTTCTAGTTCGTTGACATTTATCACATTTTAAGCAGAAGAAATGAGTATCCTTAAACAAAGTGGGACAATATAAACCATTTTGAAGGACCTTAAAAGTAGCTTTCTTCCCTCCAAGATGGCCCCCATAGTGAAGTTCATGACAAAAGGTCAAGACACTTACTTGCTTATCCTCTGGAACGCACGTTCAAATTATTTCATCCTTACAAATCCAGTAGAGGTATGGATCATTGCAAAAGTAGTACTTACTTAGGTGAAGGAATCTTTTCCTTTCCTGGAAGGTCATGCTAGGTCTCAAAACGCCACATGCAAGATAATTCACATAGTTAGCATACCAAGTCACTTTATTAATAACAAATAATTCCTCATTAGGAAAGTTCTCAGTAATTGCATACTTCTTTTATTATTTAATAGTTTCCATGTTAGGAGCTACTTTAGATAAATAATCCGCAACAACATTATCACTTCCCTTTTTATCTTTTATTTCCATATCAAACTCCTGTAACAACAAAAGACACCTAATTAACCACAATTTTGCATGTGTTTTGGTCAAAAGACAACTAAGAGCTGTATGATCAAATTGAATTAGAACTTTTGACCTTAACAAATAAGATTTGAAATTTTCAAATGCAAAAATCAACACTGACAATTCTTTCTTAGTGGTTGTGTAATTTAGTTGTGTTTCACTCAAGCTAGTTGACAACGCGTTGTTATGCTAGTCAAAATAAAATAACTAGGCTATTACTATAGCAGTGGAGTCTAGGTCGTTCCCATAGAGAGTGTGTGTAAAGTTGTTGAAATGAAATTAATTGATGTTTAGGTTTTGGGGGGTTTTGGTTTTTATGAATAAGAAAATAAAATAAAACTAACCTAATGAAAACAAATTGAAGAAAATATGCGAAAAATGATAAAATAGGGATTTCGGTAAGGACTAAGTTCTTTGATTCAACTCGGCGTACACCCTAATTAAACATATTTCATTGATTTATTGTTCTCAAATCTGTCCTAGCAACTTTTAATCATGAGTTAATAATTAACCTGAGCTTTCCCTTAGGTAGTGTTTAATCAAGATACAATCGTTAATTAAACCTAACTACCAAATAACTTAGGTAGATCTTTAAATTTACTTAGGCTGTAGCATTACGAATTAGAAAAAATGATCAATCAAGGCAACAATTTCTACATTGAATGACTACGGTTATGATTATTATGCACTGTGAATATGATTGATATGAATGTGATTTGCCTATGTTGATGTCGGACAATGAAGGTCTGAGACTTGATGCATGAATGTGATATTGAAGTGCTACTTATATGTGAATATGACGGAATAAATGTTGCTCAACAATTATGTTGAATGCCAGACTAAGGTCCGATGATAAATGTGATTCGAATGTGAATGTGCAATTATATGATTGACTGAGAATATGAGAATGTGATGCATTCTACTACATGAATGCATGAAACATAAAGGCCATTGTGACCTGAGTAGCCACCGAAAAGGAGCTTAAAGCTTAGATTGTGAAAAACATCTTAAAGCTCAGAAAGTGTATAAGAGCTAAAGGCTCACTATGTAAAATGAGCCTAGTATCTCCAACAGATACGAGATAGTTATCAATGAGCCTGGTATCCACAATGGATACAGAATAGTTATAGGCACTCGGTCACAACAACAACAAATTGAAAACGAGTCTCATAAGCATTACATATGCATTTGATTTGAATGATGTGAATAATTTGACTGATTTTTGAATGTGGTTGTTTCAAGTGAATGTGAAATTATATGGATATGTGAACTATATGTGTTTTGTGAATGAGCGAGCCATCGAGGATGGTCACTCACTAAGTTTGCAAAACCCACCCAAAATTTGCAATAATTTTTTCAGGTTCAGAAGAGTTACCCTGTTAGGCTAACGGGAGTACAAACACTGCATTCGAGTAAGAGATAGTGGTCAGGATCAGTTCGTGTTTGCATTTCTATTTCTTTATTTTTTCTTATAATAACTTTCCAAATAGGAAATGTTTGTAAATGATTTTGTAATGCAATAATAATTTATGAATTTAAGTATTTTGTATCTGTAATGGGCCCTAATGACTAATAAAATTATGATGATTTGTGAAGTGATTATAATCCTTGTGTACGTAAATGATTTCATAATGTAATGATTGTAACTCTTGTAAATGAAAATGTCTATGAATAAAAATGGCCCCAATTTGTTCATTGATTTTCTGTAATACGCCTGCATTGTTTAAAAAGAAAAAGAAAATTTTGTATTGAATTTGATTAACTTACTGATCTAGCATGCCACCCTTACGAGGTACGTACTCGAATATCACTCAGGATATTGGGTACATGTCTTGCGAGAGTGGGGTGCTATAATTTATCATCATACAATCCTTCCCAACTTTATATATGAATAAAATTGAAACAAAAAGGAAATAGAAACTTAGAATGGACGATCTGGAAAGGCAGCAACGTCGGGAAAACTTCCTGATCCAGGAAGCATGTCGAGATCACTTCTTCTTCCTCTTTTTTCCTCTTCCTCCTCTCTTTCTCTTCCTCTTTCTCTCTTAGGGCTTCCAAAAGTGGCTGCACGAAAAAGCTCCTTTTGCTTCTCTTGCTGTTCTTTAAATAGTCTCTTATGTTTTGGATAACCCTAAGGCTTTTTCAAGGTTCGAAAGTCCAAAAAGTACTTCAAAATGTGAAGTTTGCAAGTGTCTACACATCTGCTTAACGTAGGTCATGAATGTGGCCCTGCAGGTCCTGATCATGGCTCACATCTGAGCCTTCTGTCATGATCGTGGCATGCAGGCCACGATCGTGGGCCATTCTAGAGCTTTGGTCGTTGTTTCGACCTAAATGTCTTTTGAAACTCTTCTTTTCTTCAATATTGACCCTGAAACACTAACAAAAACATTAAGGTACCTAAAAAAGATAATATTTAAGCTCAAAAGCGTGTACTAACCCTTAAAACACAAATAATTAACAAACTAACACAATTCTAACCTAAACACATACTAAATGATTAAATTAACGGCTAAACACATACCAAACTATACCCTAAAACATGAAGTATTTTACACTTATCAATATACATTTGACGAATCTTAGCTTTAACGAAAGATTCTTTACATGGACCAATAAACAACAAGGTTTATATCTGATAAGAAGAAAGCTTGATAAGGCCTTGGTTAGCTCGAATTGGATGCTTGCTTTCCCTAATTCCTTTGCTCACTTAGGAAATAATCTTCTTTCAGACCACTCTTTTATCTGATCAACAATTTGTCCCACTCAATTTCCAAAGGTGCTCCTTTCAGGTTTTTTTAATGGTCTCACTAAGCAAGAAGGTTTTATGGACTTGTTAGAGGTTGCTAGTTCTATCACGATGAAGGTTACAATTCCTATAAGCTAATGCAAAAGTTAAGGAGGGTAAAAGCATCACTTAAAAGCTTTGTGTCTTATAGTAGCAAACAAGTTCTTGACTTAAAAAATAAGGTGCAACTAGCTCAAAAAGCCTACTATCAACATCTTGATAACTCTCAGTTGAGGGATATTGAATACTGAGAATAAAGGACTATCAATAAGCCCTATCTTTGTATTACTTCATATTACAATAGAAGGCTAAAGTGGCCTAGTTAAAGTAAGGGGGATCATAACTTCAAGTTTTTCCATGCTTTCTTATTAGCAAGAAGCAATAGTAACCGAATAATGCATTTATCATATGCAAATGGAGTCTCTCACATTGATCAATCTTCTATGCTAAATATTACCAGAGAATACTTTGTTCAGTTGATGGTAATCCACATCAGGACAGTCAACCTCCTTTTATAAGAATGTTCTTTGATAAGCCTTTTAGCCAAAATGTTAAGGAACTACTACCAGCTCCCTTTTCAGCAAATGACATTAAACTAGTTCTTTTTTCCCTAAACGCTTCGAAGGCACCTGGACCAGATGACTTCATTGCATATTTTTTTCAATAGACCTGGCAAATTACTGGAGAACTATTCATATTTACTATTTTGGAAACCTTGGCTTCTTGTAACATGATGAAAGAAATAAATCACACCTTCATCTGCCTAATTGCTAAGAAGTTGAATGCTAGGTCTTTTTTTGAATATCAGCCTATATCATGCTTCAATTTCATCTACAAGGTTATTGCTACACTATTAATGAATCGACTGAAAAAGGTGTTGAGTGAGATTGTTTGCTTGAACCAAGGGGCTTTCATAGAAGGAAGATCTCTAGGTGACAACAACATGCTCATACAAGAACTTTTTAAGGATTACCAAATAGGAAAAAAATGAAAAGCTGCATATGGAAGATAGACTTTTATAAGGCCTATGACATTGCCAGCTGGGATTTTGTTCGACTATGTTTGGATGCCTTGGAATTCCCTATTCAATACAGAAACTAGATTATGATGTGCCTCCAATCCTTATTAGTGAGTATACTAGTTAATGTAGTCCTACTAAACCTGTGAAATGTGTATACATAAGAGGGATCAGGCAAGGGGATCCCCTATCCCCTTACCTCTTTGTTCTGGTTATGGAAGGGTTATCTAGAATGCTTGAGCAGCTACTACATCACAATGGCAAATTCAACTATCACTATAAATGGAATTCACTCAGACTCACTCATTTGATGTTTACTAACGATTTATTGCTTCTATCAGGGGCTGATATGTTCTCCATTAATATCATTAAAGGCATTTTTTCCAGATTCTCAAGCTGTCTAGTTTGACTATTAATCTTCAGAAAAGTTGTCTTTATTGTCCCTCGGATATTACTAATTCTTCTAAGATTGCAATAACTCTTAGAATGGAGCTATATACTTCTCCTTTCAAATATTTGGGAGTTCCCATTTCTAAAGCCAAAATTACCTATTTAGATTGCATTCATCTCTTGGAAAGATATAGAGTTAAAATCCTAGCTTGGTAGAACAAAATTCTCTCCATCACCACAATATTCACTCTCATTATTTCAGTTCTTAGTAATCTACACATCTGTTGGATTAATCACTAGATATTTCCTAAAAGGATGATCAAGGAGCTGGATAGAACTTTAAAAGCATTCCTTTGGTTGGGTTCTATGGTGAATGCTAAAAAAGCAAAAGTGAAATAGGATGATGTAACTATTCCAAAGAAGAATGGAAGCATAGGCATAATCTCAACCATGGTCATGCAAAAAGTACTTCTTTGTAAAAAAATTTAGAGACTGCTTACTGATAAAAATATTATTTGGATTAAATGGATCCATTAAACCTACCTCTTAGCTCAAAATTTTTAGCAATTACCGATTATTAATGGTTGTTCATCAGTTTTTACTCAAATGTTAAAAACCAAAGAACTTATTTATTAATTTATCATTCATCATATTGGAACTGGCAATGATATTTGGTTATGGTATGGTAATTGGACAAACTTCAATCCCTTAATTCAAAGAATTGAGCTTACACACCTATGGCATCAAATTCTATTAAGCATTAAAGTCTCTTCACTCATTTCAGAAGGGCAGTGGTCTAGAAATTTTAGAGGATTTTAACACCCTATACCAATATTTTCCAAGCCTTTACACCAGCAGCAATATGGACACGATTGTCTGGAAGCCACATCCTAAGGGCATTTTCACTAATAAATCTTACTACATTAGTCCCCAAATAGAATCTCTAGCAGTTTGTGGTATAAACTACTTTGGAAGAGAAGTATCAACCCTAAAAATTAAATCTTTGCTTGGCTAGCTATCAAAAATAAATTAAGCACTAAAGATTGATGGCATGGGAGCTTTAATCCAATTTGTGAATTATGTTGATTGTCATATGAAGATATAAATCATATATTCTCCAATTGCATTTATTCCAAAACTATACGGAGTCAACTGCTTCATAAACTCGAAGCTTCTAGTAACTTATATGATTGGACAATACACTAGACTGGATCATTAGAGTCTCTAACCTATAGAAAAGATGATGGAATACTCTTCAACACTACTTTTACATATACAATCTATAATATATGGAAGGAAATGAATAAACGGATCTACAAAAGGGAGCAAACTTATAAATATCAGTTAGTTGATAACATTTTCAATGAGCTTAAAGCTGTTGTTATTGCCAAGGAAGTGGCACACAAACTGATAACTCATATGAAATCAAGATGGAGGCTTTAATTACATAGTATAATAGATTTGTACTTTAGCCATTGTAGTGAGCAACTTTGGTTTTCCTTCAAGGAATCGTCCTTTTGAATTTGTATATAGTTTTACTATAGTCAATGAAATTACTTTAATTTTTCAAAGAAAAATATTGTACAATGGTTATTTTTCATCTTGAAAGAAGAATTATAGTAGAATCCCAAGAAGTATCTTGGGAGTAGACAAAAGCAAAGGTTGTTTACTGAAACACTATAAATTGGTTTGCATTCTCTCTTTCGTATCCTCCATAAATTATTACTCAATTTTTTGATTAATTTATATTAAACAATGTCCTCACCTTTATTTGCATTAATTATTGTTAATTGAGTACTTTGGTTAGAAAAATATTGAATTTTATAAACACCCAATTCATTCCCCCTTTTTGGGATTAAGAAATGGTATTAGAGCGAGTCTATTAGGATAGTATTTCTAATAAAATCCTATAACAAAGATCATAATGACATATTTAGGAGCTCAATAGTGATAAAGCATTAGCAGACCACCTTTCTTTGATGGCAATGACTACCTTTGTTGAAAAATTAGGATGAGATTCTTCTTAAATGGTCAAAAGTGTAGGCTTATAGGAAATATTTTCAAATGATCCCTTTATTGCTATAAAAAATATAGATAACAAAAAGGTACCCAAATTAAAGGAAAGATGAGAACCTCAAGATAAAAGATTAGTTTCCTTGACTAGTAGTGTCATACACATCCTTTTTTTTATTCTTTAGAAATAAATGAATTCAATAGGTTCTCTTTGTGTGAAACAACTTATGAAAATTTGGCATACTTTAAAAGTTACACACGAGGGAACAAATCAAGTAAATGAGAGAAAATTAAGCATGCTAACACATCAATATGAATTGTTTCAAATGAACCATGACAAAAGCATATATGGTACGTATACTAGATTTATGGATATTATTATATGCTGTTATATGTCTTCAAAAGACCTATGCTAATGTTGAAATGGTAAGAAAATTACTAAGGTCACTGATCTTAAAAAGACCTATACTAATGTTGAAATGGTAAGAAATTTACTTAGGTCACTTCCAGGGACATGAGAAGCTAAAGTGGAGATTATACAAGAATCTAAGGATTTAGCAACATTGCTATAAAAGGAACATATTGGATCTTTTCTCATATACAAAATGAGGCTCTAACAGACATAAGAAGAAACAATGCTTAAAAGAAAATGAATGTATGTTCAAAGCATCAAAATAAGAATCAAGTGGAGACATTAATTAATGAAAAAAACCGATATTGGCTTACTCATTAGAAAATTCAATAAATACTTAAAGAAGAAATTCTCCAAAAGAAAGGACTTTAAGGAAGGTAAAAGAGATTTAAAACATGAATCCTCTAACATTATTTCCTTTAAATATAAAAAATTTGGTCATATAAGGTCATAATGTCCTCTACTAAAAGATAATGAGAAGTACTAAAGAAACTATAAAAAGGACGAGAATGATAAGGAGAAAGCAATTAAAGCATCAACTTTGAATGACACAAGTGAATACAAAAATAAGCATTTGGAAAAATAGAAAACTCATATGTACTTTACTATTATGGACAATGACAAGGTAACATCTATCCTTAATTCTTATGATAATGATAGTGATGTTGATTTGATATACAGTGAATTCGTTGAGAGCCTCTAAATTATAAGCATGAAAAAAAGTTATCCTCGAAACTTAAAGAGGCCTAAAAGAATCTAGATGCATGCATGAGTGAGAATGAAAAGATAAAAAGTTAATTGCATAGCAATAAAGCATCCAAAAATATGATCATTAATGACACATTAATGATTTAAACATATCAAGGCATGAAAAAGAAACATTGAAAAAGGATATAGATTCCCTCAAGGACTCATCATCCAAATTTATTAAAGGGAGTGAAAAATTAGAAAGCATGTTAAGAGCTCAAAGGACAATATTTGCATAACAAAAGAATCACTATCTAATGTGAAAAATGAGTATGGACTATCCACATCATTATGCATGCACATTCCATATCTACTAGCAATGATGGCAATGCTCAAGCTGGACTTCAGCCTAGGTGGGTTTGAACACAGCTCAAAATTTTGAATTTAGGCTTAAGCTAGACCTAAAACCCAATCGGGCCTAAAGCTTAAGAACGAATCCAATAGGGTTTGGGCAGCTTGATGGGGCTCGATTAAATATATACTTTAAAAGTTTAAAAATTAAAAATAACATCATTTTACTTAAAATTTATTAGCTTGAGATTAGGCCTAACCTAACAACTTGAGCCCAATCTTGGTTTGAAGCCTATTCAATTTATTAAAAAAAAACTTGATCTTAGCCTAAAGTCCATACAATTCAAGCTGAGTCGGGTCAAGTTAGGCCAGGCCAGGCAAGTTTTGTCAAGCCTATCCACTATGTATAATTCTAAAAGCAAGCTTCATGCTTTTATATATGGCCTATAACCTGGCATAAAGTTCATTACTATTAATAGAAGAACATAAATAACTTCTATGATAACATGTAAACTCACTCACAAACTTTTAGGCCTCAAAGAACATACTTCAAAATTCCATTCATAGTAGGTATGACAGATATACTTATACAACATTTCACTACCCTAGGATAACATTTAATAAATTTAAAGTCCAAAGGAAGATTCCATGTTATTCATACACATGAATACATTTAAGAAATGCAAATATGCACCATCATCGCTCATGTAACATACTATGTCATTTTTGTGGTGTGGATATGTTGATATATTTTGTTTTCTTAAACAAAGAATGTCAGGTAAACCCTTGAAAATGTCAATTGAAAAGAAGAAGGAACTTAACAACCAAAAAACCAAGCTTATTTAGGTTCATAAAACACATGGATTACTTTATTTTGTAAGGTTATTAAAAAAGAAAGAGCAAATAGTATATAGTAGAGATAGTAGCTATTAAATTGAATATTATTAAGGAGTTATATACATTTTATCATGATGAATCTAATCTTCATGCCTCCAAAAAGAGTCTATAAGACGTTTTTGTAAGATATGGAGATTTTAGCCACCAAAGACTTTTCAAAAGAGACAATTGTTAATCTAAGCTAGAGAGACGTGAAGGATGAGAAGCCTCCAATGGATTGTAAACTCAAGAAGAATCTTCATTTAAATCTCTCAAAAGTAATGTTCAACATGAGGTAATTATTAGTTTATAATTTAGAAATATGTGAAAACTTATGTTTATGTGTCAGTTTAAGAATAAAACCCTAGTGATGATTGTTTAGGTTTGAATTATAAATACGATGTTTAATAATTATTTTTAAAATGTGAACTTTACCTAGACTTATAGATTGTTGTACAAAGGATACTAAGTTAGAATTTACATTAATTAGGAAATTATTTCTCTAAACTTTTGAGTAAGAATAAATCTTGCACAATTATAAGAAAATTAGTTTTATTGATAGGAATTCTTTTGTATAAGCCCCCTTATATGGTTAAACTCCTTTTTTATTAATATTTAATTGGTTGATATGTGTTTTAATATTTTTTAAAGTTTTGATGTTATTTTCTAATTTTTCAAAATGCACTGGTCAACTAATATCCTAGTTTGTTTAACTAATGTACCCAAAAATCATGTTTTTGTTCTTTTCTGATAGTTTATTCATGGTCTAGTTGCTTATTTGGTCACTCAAATAGCCACACTAGTCAACCAATATCCTTTAGTGATCGACCAAAGTTCCTGATTCCTTGACTCCTTTCTTTCTTAAGAGTTTACAGAGAGTTTAGTTGCACTTAATGGTCAACCAGATACCTGAAGTAGTCAACCAATATGCTTCACTAGTTGACCAGTAGATCAAGTTTTAAAATCAACCATTTTTTAGCTATGCCCCCATGACTCACTTTTGTTTCTCTTTAAAACAACAACACTAATTGACCAGTCAAGTCATATAGTTGACTAGTCCTCCTATTTTTAATCTCTCCTTTACCTCTTTTCTTTTATTATCATATTTTATGTTTATATCTTCAAAGTCCTAAACAATTCACTCTTTTCTTTTAAAAAAATCATCCTATATTTTATAAAAAATCTCATTAAATTACATCAAATTAAAATTTCGTCATTTTTGGGTTTGAAATTTGGATATTTTCAATCTTTTCTTAATTAAAAGCTATCTTTCAAATTGAGGCATACGTAGTTAAATTGTAAAAGAAGTTAAGGTTGTTTCTCTTTCAATTATATCGATACATTTTTAATTTTATTCTATTTTGGTATTTTGGGCAATGTTTCATGTTTCTATTTTTGAAATTTTGAGGCTTTATAAAATATACATTCTTTTATGAAATTGATTGTTAAATATTACAATTATGCTATTACTTGTTACAATTTTAACCTCTAATTTTGTCAAAAATTGCCTTTGGTACTTTATTTCAACCTTTTAACTTAGGAACAATATCAAAATTGGAGATTTTTAGAATTAGACATAATTATGAATGCTTTTTTATCAAAATTGACCTCTTGTTTTGACTTCTTAAATATTTAATAACTTTCTTTAATGATAAATTTTATCAATTTTAATCAAATATATTTTGATTTTCTTACCAAGTTAGTTTGATGCATAACACTTTACATTATGCTTTTTTGGTTAATTGATTTCTTTTTATGATTCTAGAAAAGGAAACAAAGATTGGTGATATTAGATTTAAGGGAGAGTGATGATGGAAGTGATGAAATTTAAAGGGAGGGGTTGATTATTTTGTCAATTTTGTACTTTTTCCACTTTATGTTATATTATTGAGTGAATTTATGTTATCTTCATATATGGATATTTTTTATCTCGAATATCTTTTTTTGATATTAAATTATGCCCTTCATATTAAATTTTTTATGCATAAATTAAAGGGGAGCTAATCATGATCTAGATATTTATTTGTATGCTTAATTTTATTATTCTTTAATATCACAAATATTTTGTCATCATAAAAAAGGGGGAGATTTTTGAACCAAGGAAGGTTTACATTGGTGTTTTGATGATAACAAAACTTAATTACTAGTAATGAGTTTATTATTTTGATGAAAAGTAGTATAAGACAAAATAAACTCATAAACTTAAGAAGATGACTGAAAAAGTTGATAAAGGGAAGTTAAAATCTACAATCATTGAAATGAAGATCAAACCAAGAACAAAAGAATAACAAGGCTTAGCAAGGACATTCTTTAGTTTGTAATATTCATTATAATCTCACTTTGTTAATTTGATGCTTTAAAAGGCTTATCATCCATAAACATTTTATTTCACTTCATTGCATGAGTCTTTACGTTTATTAAGAGGCATTAAAGCTTTTGATTTTATTTTAAACAAAGTTTAAGGAACATTTTGTGAAGTGTCTAAATCATAATTGGATCAAACAAATTAGTTTTTGAGCATTTAAAATTGTTAAATTCATGTTTTTTGGTGATTGGTCAACCTATATGGGTTAATGGTTGACCACCAATGTAGGTTAAAGTTATGAAATTTGAGGTACCATGAGGTTTTTGTAACATTGGTTTATGTACTAGTTAACAAATGTGCTATATTAGTCAGGCCAATATGCCTAGTAGTTAACTAGTGTTCCAACAACTATTGAATCTAAAGCATTTAATGCATCTTGGTCGACTAGTATGCTATATCGGTCAACTATTGTAATGAATATAACAGTTATAATGGCTAGTTCTTGGCCCTAATGGCTAAGAAGGGGCCTAAGACACTGTAAAGTGTTGTTTTCTTATTGTTTTTAGGATCAAGAACATTTTGGGTGTATTTTACATACATTTGTAAGTTATTTTCAATCATTTGAGTATCATTGTGTCTGTGTGAGTGAGTCTTTTTAGACTTATCAAATGAATAAATGAGATATTTTTTAGTTGTAATACTTTCATTTGTTGTTGGATTTTGTACTTGGGAGTGTTCTAAGTGGGATTAAGCTTCCTTTTGTGCTTTCAAGAAGTTTGTAAAAAGGGTTCCTCCTTAGCGAGAAAAATTGTACAAAGGTTATTCTTTGCCTTGAAAGAAAAATTATAGTGGAACTCTAAAAAGATTGTTGGGAGTGGATGTAGGCAATAGTTGTTTGTCAAAGTACTATAAATTGATTTGCAGTCTCTCTTCTTTATCCTCTTTAAATTATTACTCAATTGTTTAATTAATTTATATTAAACAATTTCCTCATTTAAGGACACTATGATTGTTTTTTTTATGGCTTAACAATGCCCCATCTAATTTTCAAAGCCTTATGATTGAGATATTGAAACCCTTAAGGAAATTTCATTTGGTCTTCTTTAATGACATCTTAATCTACAACAACTCTTTTCAACATCATATGAAACTTCTTCAGAAGACAGTACAAATACTTTAAACTCGTTAGCTTTTCATTAAAGAGTTCAAATGCATCTTCGAAACAAGATAAATAGATTACCTAGGTCACTCGATTTTAGCTTAAGGAGTGAAAACTAGCCTGAAGAACTAGTTAAGAGGGTTGTTGGGGCTTACTAGTTACTATAGAAGATTTATCAAGTAGTCATAGCTAGATCCTTGACAAAGATGTTGAAGAAACAATCGTTAAGAGTTAAAAAATAATTGAATAATTAAAAAAACAAGAAAATTGTATTTAATTCTTAACTAAATTTGATATGTGTTTTTTATCAATTTTTACTGTCTTTTTCACCAAGAAGTCTTATTGGTTGGAAGGTTAAACATACTGGTTAGAATTTATATAGTGTTTACATCTAACCATATTTTTACAATTCAAGTATGTGAAAAGAAAACAATTGAAAAGTTTGAGTGACGAGAGTATATAAACTAGAAAATACATTAAATAGGTTTGAAGGGCCTTTACAATTATGCCTCTATCTAATATCTCCTAGAAGATTGACTTATCTTAGAAGATTGTCACAGAAGCATTTGCACTCTAAGAAGCACAGCATGCTGCAGCGAAGTGAAGGGCATATGCTAAATGTTAAAAAAAAAAAGAAGAGAAATTTGTATGCTTCCAATAAGCATGTAATAAAATATTGACATAATGGATATAACTTTATCTTATGTATTTTTTAGTAAAAATGAATATCAAATTTATTGAATGATAAACGAGGTCAAGAATAATAGTTTTATAGGTATGAAAAACTTTTCTCTATTATTGCATTAATGACTTTAACTTGTAATTTTTATGTTTTACACTGGACTCTTATATAAAAATAATCAATAAATTTCTTCAATTATATTAATATTCATAACTTTTTATTTTTAACATTTACAATCACTAATTAATTTAAATATAAAATTTGATATGTTAAGAAATACATTAAATTATAATTTAATATTATTATTAATATTTAATAGTATAATGAGAAAAAAACAAGATAATGAAATCAAACTTATTTTTGTTTTCAAATTTTTATTACAAATCTCATTCACATATATTTTTATTTTCAATTTTTTAATTACAAATCTGAACTAAAATATTTTTATTTTTTAACAAAAAGTACTAATTTAAAATAAAAAAATAAAAACGACAATAAGGAAGTTAAAGCAACTCACTATTAAGAGTACAAACAAGAAATATAAGCACATAAAAAAATTTAATAGAGTATGAACAATGGAAGGTGAGAAATTTGTGGGGTTTTGTGTTTCACTCAACTTGAATTCATTCTTAAGCCTAGAATAGCCCTTAATTGAGGCCTGTGAAAGCTCTAAGAAGTGCAAAACCAATTGAACCCATTTGGCTACTAAAATTTCGTAATTTTGAGGCATTTTGATATGATTTTTTCTTAAACAAGAAATAGGTGGATATGAACTCAATCCAAGTCATGTTACTATAAATATAATTTATCATTTAGAACAATGTAAACAAGTAAGTTCAAAAACATTGGTTGACATATCATGAATTCTTCAATTTCATTAGATTTTAGTCTTCATGACTTGTTATATTATTCTCTAAGATCTATGCTACTTAATTATTTTGAATTCAATGGTAATTTAGGAAAATATATATTGGCAAATTGAGAAAGGATCTCATCTCGTGGGCAATGGAAGAAAAATAAAAAAAATAATTTTTTAAATGCTAATATCTCTTTAATTTTATAATTTGATTAATGCAAAAACAAAATAAAGCTTGAATTGTAAATGATACCTTATTATGAAATTTGGTCCCCTTTTTTTTTCTAACTCCTTTTAAGTTGGATTTTGAAATAGGTTCATACTAACCATTGTGACTGCACAAACATTCAGCATCTAATTATGTCCACACAAATGAATTAAGGTAACTTTGCAAGTGGTGTAGAAGGAGTAAGTTAGAAGTGCTAACTCTTTTAGAGCATACATTGATGTTTTAATTTAATTATAATTATAAATTATATTAAACTTCAATAAAAACGTAATCATTCTAATTAAAAATTAATTAAATATAATAATATTCAATATCTAATATTCATCTTTATTTATCAAATATCTTATTTTTAAGCTTAAATTTTCTCAAACTATATAACCAAGTTTAACTTAATTAAATCACATTTTCTCTCTTTTAATCATTCTTTGTGTGGTAAGTCATTAGGTTCTTAAATATATTAACAATGGATATAAATTATAACCTCAAACAATGGATATATATTAAACTTCTTTAATTTCTCCTTAAGTCTTTAATTAAAGAATTTATATCTATAGATTAAGATTGTGTTTAGCAATGCATCATGACCACATAAAATATTAGGGATGTCAAAGTGATTTTGACTAACTTTTTCATATATATATTTTTTGTACAATTAATTCTTTTCATCATATAACATTCTGATTAAACATAGAATATAAAATTATTGTCTACTTTATTTGAATATGATTGTATTAGTTCTCCAACATTAAAAACTGACTTCTTTTAATAATATTTAAAAATTATTTTGAAAGTGTCATACGACTTTAACCAAAGATTTCTCAAATCAATATTAATCGTGAATAGTAAAATATTTTTCCTAATTACTTTAGAGTGATGAATTGTAAATTAATCACTCAACTATCTCCATGTAGACTATGCTATATATAGTGACTACCAAACGAGTTACTATTGACTAGAATAGGTAGTAAATAGTATCCAAAATGTAGCAATTCATATATAAGATTTCTCAGAGATCTCAAGCTGAAGAATTACTTATATAATTATCACAATGGGAATTTCTATACATACAAGTAATCTTCTATATGAAATTCTCATATCAGGTTAATTTAGTGAACTTATTCTCTAACAAACACTCACACATTTGCTTAAATATCTTCTTAGTTTATTATATTGACTACTTTCATAAGAAAAAAATATAACACATGCTAGTCTTATTACTCTATTAATATATAGTAATAATAAAGCAACAACTAAGAATAATTTAGGGATAATATATAATTATAATATGAATCTCATAATTATGATTTCATCATAATTTTATTTTAAAAGTATATTTATTTCAAAAACTTTATCCTATGTGTTACTTAATTAAACAAACATGTATAAGATAAAAATATCTTTATTTAATTTCATAACAAATATACAATCAGTCGATTATTTACAGGATATAAACAACAATAAAATCTTTAAGGAGAAGATGTGTTCCTATTGTTTTAGTTTAAGGGGTTGATATACTTGTTAAGATACATATATTACCAACATCATCAACTACACAATTTCAAATTCAGCTATTAATTCTGTGCAATCTATAATTGAAGATGAACCTCTTTATATAGTAGAGAGAAGAAGTAAGTAATCAATATAGCTTCAAGTTAGCTAGAATATCAACTACAAAAATATGTTCCCACAACATTATGTTAGCAGTGTTGCCAAACTTCGTTTTCATTTTTGTTCGAACCTGTTTTGGTATGTGAAAGGTTATGATTGGTCTTGGAATTCTTTTACGAGTTCCAAAAGAATGAGTCAGGTTGGGTCATAGTTTGTAGTGGAGAATAAAGTTCTTTATTGTGAATTTATTCCTTAAATGTGCTCAGCTTATTGGAATCTCTCAACCATTAACTACTGTTTCCATATTTAAACCACACAGAACTACTATTCACATGTTTAAATGTATTAAGAAGACTGGATTTCTCGACAATCTGTCATGTCATCACTCTATGGACCCTACTTTTTTTTCTCTAAGTCAACTTAGACCTTCTTCTTTTTTTTCTTTTTTCCTTTGTATATCCCTATAGTCTTAACATCTTCTTTCTATTCCAAGCTAGTTTAAGTACGTGTTGGAAACCAATTGGGCACAATAAAAAATTAAACAATTTTTGATCGAATCCCAGTAATTAGATACCTTTAATAATAAAATATGAATCGTAAAATTACTACTAATCAAGAATAATAGAACATTCTTTCTAATTACTTTGGAGTGACGAATCCTTTATTGGCTTACTCAACTATCTTTATATGGTTCATACTACATCTAAGTACTATTGACTGAATTATCCTAGGGCAGTTCATAAGTAATATCAAAACATTGTAATTCTTACATGAAATACCTTAGTAACCTCAAATCTAAGGATTAATTATACAACCATCTTATAAGGAAATTCACAGACATATAAGTAACATTTTATTCCGGATCCTCATAGTCGGGTCAGCTCAATAACTTATTCTCTAATAAGCACCCACATATTAGTTTAAGTATCTCCATACTTTAATTTATGAGATCAATTACTTTCTTAATAAGAAAGAAACATACTGTGTGCTAGTTTTATCGTTTCATCAATATCTTGTCTTGATAAAACTACAACTATAAACATTTATGAATAATACATAAATTTAAATTAAATCTCATAATTATGATCTCATCATAATTTCAACTACATAGTGATTATTCCAGGGACTTTACCTTTAGTATTAAAATATCCAATGTAATTAACTTAATTCATAAAGATAAAATACCTTTATTAATTACTTTGTCATTAAACTATCGATTGGTTCTAAGGCATAAACTAATAATCCCCCATTTGCACTAAGCCAATTGTTTAAGTATCTCATACCATATCACCATATGATGATTATGCTACTGCTAGGACAGTGGGTTAATGAAAGAATTTTACAAAATTCTTTGTAGTGAGCACTTATTTAAGTGTTACATCATAATTAAGAATATTTTTCCTAAATATATCTTTGGATCTTTGATGAGACCTCATATCGTTCTACATACCCAATGGCTCTAATATTCCATAGTACATTACTGTCTTGAGCAATGCAAGGAACTATATTAAGTTCACTAAAAACTTATTGATATAATTAATCATTTCCACTAAATCAAAATATTAGGACTTAATTAGCAACCATTGCTACATTGGAACCTTTTCCAATCTTGAATGACATTGTTCTTAAGTAAAATAAACCTCAACTAGGATTTACTTCTAAAGTAAATATCCATATAATCTTAAACTCAAATGTCAACTTATATAGAGAATAATAGATATCTTTAATAGTTCACAAGTATTTGATATCTCTTATACTAAACATCTTTAGTACAATATCTATGTACTTGGAATTAGAATAGGTGAACAATTTTCAATCTATCTCTATATATCTAATTCCTAAAATTGAGTTGTTACCTTTTCATATCCAACAAGAGTTGTTCTTGATAATTATATTTTCAACAATTGAAAGTTAGAATTGTTGTTTTCTATGAGCAATATATCTCCTCATACTCCAATTAAAAAGGAAAACTATACTCCCATTGACTTTTTTACAAACATGATAAATTTACAGCCATCTCAAAAACAAACTCTTTGAATTCATTAAGAAAGTGAATTTTTCAATGTCTCGTAGCCTTACATCAAATGTATCAACAAAGACACTAGTTCTAATTGGATGTTCTGTCACGAGATTTGAACTTTTCAAATTTCATCTTACTCTCACTACTTATCCTGAGAACTATTCTCCTATAAGTGTACATTAAAACAAACAAATTTTTCAATAGATTTGTAGGATTATATTCGACCTTTTGGATATCTCATAACCTTTTATTATCCAATTTAGTTCTAAATTTAATGGATAATGTATGCTTAAACCAAGCATCACATCCTTGAAATGTATGCTTAAACTAAGCATCACATCCTTGAATCATTAACTTTGACTTTTTCAAAAACTTAACGTCTCATATCTAATATGAAATCTTACTAATTGATTCAATTAGAACTGTTGAAGATAAGTCATCATACTAGGCAAAACTATAGAAGAAATGATATTGCATCATATGATATCATATAATTTATTTTCCTCTTTACATAAATCCATACTCTTATGAATTTAGTTCTGAAGGTCTTCATTAGAGAATCTTATTCCTTATCGATAATTGAAAATTTAAAACTGACCACAACGAATTGAAGTGCTTTAGCATTCTCAATGCTACTTAGATTTAAACAATTTGAACTTTTCAAAATTTTAAATCAACATTTAATTTAATACATATGATTGTATCTTATAAATTCAATATTAATATAATGAAATAAAATTATAATCCTTTTATGAATTGTTATTCCATCCAATACATCACATGTATAAGATTTAACAATTCAATACCATCATTATTCTTTCACCAAAGGTTGATTTGATTATTCTTCAACTTAGTAAGTTTCATATGATTCATAACCAAAAAGGATACATTGATCCTTGTATGTAACTTTATGATTCTCGTTATGTTGATTTAACCAACATGGCACAAAAGGATAGTCTCATTTATCCAACTTTTATTCTTGCCTTCTATATTAAACATGAGTCTCCTTTGATCCAGCACAAACAAACTATTTACATAAACTTAGATCAACTAATTTTGCTCAATAATCTATTTCTTATCATGCTTTGAACATTATAATAATGTTGAATCTAAATCCAGTATCAAATACTCATAAGCATGAACTAAAAATATATATGATCTCTATCATATCTCATAAAGGCAAGAAAAGTTACGTAATCATTTTCTTATAATGATAACTATTATCATTCTATAACAAAGCCTTAAATTGATGTCCTTATTTATGCTTTTAATAGGCTAAATTAAGTGGAACGATTCCGACAAGATACTATATCTTTCAGCTCTACTCTATGCAACCTCTTACATCTTGTTATCATGGTGTTGACATGCATCTTACATGATGTCATCAAAGTTTAAAAGACATTAATCAACTCAAAATGTTAATAAATTTTGTCATCCATATGATTTTGAAATGTTTATAAAACTTTAACACCAAATCCTCAACAAGGATTATAAAAAATTGCAAAATGGGCATATAATTTTCTTTTCTAACTTTGAGAACTCTTCTTAAACATATCCTATGTGCAAGAAATTTAGTTTCAACTACATGGAAAAATTAAATTAGATTAAACTCATTGATTCCTAAATGAATTAAATTCAGAAATTCAATTTAATTTGAAAACAAATTTTGAAATCCAATTGAAACTATTTCCAATTATCTTGACTTTTTTTAACAAAATTTAATTGAAAATAATTTTCAATAAATTGTAATTCTTACTTATTATGATTTAGAAAACATCTTTTCAAAAATTATTTAAATAACTCATTATGATAATTACTAATTCTAATCTCATTAGAAATTGTTTTTTAATTAGAAAACCTATTTTCAAATATTAAAAGGGAACTACTTTCAAAACTAAATAAAACACTTTTAAATTTAATTAAGAAAGTCATTGCATTATTCATTTAGAGATTGATTTCTTAATTAATTAGAAAATCTTTCCTTAATAAATTAGAAAATTATTTTCAAAATTATTAAAGAAATCTCATTTTTCTTAATTAATAAATGAAAACACTTTTCAAATATTTAATGAAGAAAAATACTTTTCTAACAAATTAAGAAACTTATTATTCATAAATAAAGAAACAATTTTTAAATAAATTGAATAATAATTCTCTAAAAAAAATAAAATAATAATTTTAATTTATCTCAGTCAAATTAAAATAAATAAATTTACTTAAGAAACAACTTTCTTAATTACTTAAGAAAACACTTTTTTTAATTTTAAGGAGTCTTATTAATTAATTTCAATCTAATTGAAACTAATTAATTCTAAATTTAGAAACTACTTTTCTAAAATTAACTAGGAATTATTATAATTATTAACCTTAATCATATTAAGAAAAATAATTACTTTAACTTTTAAAATTATGCTTTTGTCTTAATTAATATAATCTTATTATATGTATAATTTCTAACACAATCCAATTATGAAAGAAATAATTTAAAACTTTTGCTTTTTTTAATTATTGATTTGATAACTAATTTAATTAATAATTCAACTTCTTCAAAAACTAAACTAAAATTCAAAATTATTCCTAATAAAAATTACCCCTTGAAAATAATTTTTTGGAAAATACTTTTTCAATTTTATTAGGAATATATACCAATTTATTCTCCATTAAATTTATATAATTGAAATTAAGGCTTTAAAAATTAAAAGATCAAATAAAATAACAAAAAGGAGGCAGTCTATGGGGCCCGTGCATCTGTCCCAAGCGTGTTCCTTGAGATCGTGGGAGCGTGTTCTTCTTCCTTGCCGCTAGGTTATTTTTTATGTTTTGTTCTTCTCCCGCCGTTATCTCTGATCCGCCACCTCCTACGCCGCTGCTGTGCTTTTGCATCATGCTACCGCTTCCACTTCATCGTTTGCCTCCATAATGGACGTTAATCGCCCATGCATACCAGTGGTAACGTTCAGTGGCGGAGCCAAGAATATCCTGGAGTCGGGGCTGATTGGACAATGATGGACTGACGGTGAAGACTTCCGGTAAATTCAAAATTAATTCAAAAAATAATTTCACAAAGTAAATTCATAAATGAAGTTAACTAAAATATTCAAATTACAATGTCTTTACACATTTTTAGAGACATTAGAGTTAATGGATGATAATTATTTTCGACGAGTCGCTATGGCTTGAAATCACTGTAAAATAGTCTCATAAGTTTTGTAAATAACAATAACAATAACAATGTTTTAATAACAATTTCATTAAATGCAAGATTTATTTTTAATAAAATATTAAATTTGTGTTAGCGGTGACCTTCTAGATAAGTATGAATATGGAAGCATAGTGTATATATATATAACATTCAAATACTTAAAAAAAAAACATTCAAAGGCACCAAGGATTTGGCCAGGGATAAGCCCGCTTGTCTCATGTGACTCTGCCCCTGCTTGAAACAAATCATTTATTGGAATGAGAGCCAAATCCTCATCATGCCAACAATATTCAAAAGACACGCCCTCCCCCTATCTTAACGTTGGAAACAAGCAAAGAACAACTTGATCTATCATATACATACATATATATATATATTTGTAATGAAGTTTTTCCTACTGTTAAAAGAATGGAACGAACAAGTCCTTTTAATTAGAAAATGTAAACATTGTAGAAAAAGCAAGAACAAATTTTTAGCTTACCACCGAAATGAGCAGTGTAGAAACGACAAGGGTTTGGCCAGGGACATAATAATTATGGGAAGAGTACAAAACGCTGTTTACTATTATAGATTATGTCAGACTTTATGATAAAACATTGAAGAAACATCAACATAACGACATGTCTTCTTCACCTTCATTTAATAAAGGGGCAGAGCCACATGGGGACAAGCTCCTGCTGGTTCACGCGAGGGCTTGTCCCCATGTGGCTCCGCCCTTGGCGACGTTACTAGCTCTAAGCTGAACCAGTGGCGATTTGCCACTGGTTTCGACCACCCAACTAGCGACATTTCAAGTCACTGGTGATTTTAATGGAAAGCAAATGTAAGAAATTAACACAAGCAAAACAAGGCAGAAAATGCATAATAAGGCAGCTACTCAGAGACACAAACATGCACGCAAGGAGAATAAATTCATTCTAATAAGCAATAAATGCAGAGACAATAAACAAAACATAGAGTAGATGCCCTGATTCATGCATCAAAAAAATCTCTAGATATCATATACAAGTGTAAACCATGATTTCCAGAACTTATATACACGTATAAACTAGGTATTCTTGAAGGATTTTATTATTCAGAACAATAATCCATGCATAAATAGAATAAAACCCATAATAAACATAATTAATTTTTGAACAGATTCAAGTTTAATAAAAACCTTAATCCTTAATTTTATCAAATCAATAACAAGCATCGAATTTATGTTAAACAATTAAAAGAGTCTGTAATACCATTAAAAGGTTTTGAGAGAGCTAAGGGGAAAAATTAGACAAGATCTAAATGAGCCCGTGTATAGCTAAGATATCATATCTTAATCCAAAATCTTAAAGCAATAGGCTATAAGTCTTATCTTTATATATAACTCACTTTATCCTTATGTCTCTTTCCAATGTAGGATGACTCTACTTGTGAATTTCCAACACAATGATCATTCGTCTGTTTTAGCTTGTTCTTCACACAATTTTCTTTGTAATTCGTAGTATAGATTTTAACTTTCTCACCTCACGTATCTACAAAATAAAACAAACATGTGCCTATTTGATAGAAGTCTAGCGTGGGAGCTCGCACTGGTGGAGCCATACTTTATGAGGGCATTCGATGTTTTAGACACTAAACATGATGGGAAGATTAGCATAGATGATCTTTTTTTAAATTTCTGGTAAGGTCTCAAATGACGATGACATTATAGGAACAATGATGTTTGTTGCAAACTTTAACAAAGATGGTCTCGTGGAGTCCTGGAATTCGAACATGTCCTTAATGTGGGTGTTGGTTTGGAGTCATGGACAAAGATGGTGATGGAATGCTGAGCTGTGAGGATTTGAAGAGTTACATGCAATGGGTTGGTTTTGATGCCTCCTATGAGGATATTAGGGTCATGATCAAATTAGGTTATAGTGGTCATAAAGATGGTGTTTCTTATGGTGGTTTGATTAAGAATCTCACTCTTAATTATGAACAAATATTATATTGGTTTATTTAATACATTGATTCCATGTATAAAGAGTTAGTTGTTTTGATGGTTATTCTATTAGTTAGTTACAGGAGTTTATTTGTATAAAGTTTGGAACAAACTATAGCTCCAGGGTATGAGAAGTGAATAATTTTTAGCTCAAACATATTCTTGGTATTAGATCATTTTTTTCCTGATCCAAAAGTGAGCATGTAAAAATCATTGATTTTTTTATAACTATCTTCATCAAGGTATGGAGGAAGAAGATTTCGGTTCAAAATTATAAGAAGAAAAGGAATCAAGAATGGAGGACTTGGTTAATCAAAGTATGAATGATTCATTGACTTTGTAAGGATTTGATCATCCTGGAATGACGGGTAACAATTATATTTCATGGAGTGGTGCTATAAAGTTAGCTTTCAAAGAGAAAATGAATCTAGGTTACATAGATGATAGATAGAAAATACCAGATAAAAATTCACCACTTTATGATTCATGGTGTATAGTTGATACTATGGTTACCTAATGGATACTGAATTCAATCTATAAAGATATCGTTGATGCTTATTTGTATGCATCAAGTGCTTTTAAAATTTGGAAGGAATTAGAGAAGTATGGGGAATGTAATGGTCCTCTGCTTTATCAATTACAAAGAGAAAAAAGTACAATTAGATAAAGAAATATGACTGTTGTTAGATATTTTACAAGACTGAAGAAGCTTTGGGATGAGTTGGGATGTCTATTGTTGATGTTGAGGTGTTCATGTAGTCACTGCATTTGTGGTGTTGGGAAGAAAATGGAGAAGATAAACTCAATTAATAAGCTGATACACTTTTTGATGGGGTTAAATGACAGTTATGATCAGGTTAAGAATTAGATTTTGGTGATAGATCCACTACCAAATATTGACAAAGCTTATTCAATAATTTTGACAATGAAGAGACAAAAAGAAATACATATGATGATTACTAAAAATAAGAACAATAGTGTAAGGTAGTCAGAGGACAAATGAACAAGATAGATAGAGGAAAATGAAGTTATAAAAGAAGAGATGGATAAATTTGAATTGAAATGTGATTTCTGTAAAATGGCAGGGCATACTAAAGATACTTGTTTCAAAATCCATGGCTATCTTGAATGGTATAAGGAATTAAGAGCAATGATCAAAAGAATCGAAGAAAAATGTGTTAATATGGTAAAAACAAAGAAAGTAGAAGAAATGAATATGGAATCAGTTAATAACAACACAAATGATTGGTAGTTCAACATGTGTAGCATGATTTAGTAGGAAGTTGAAAGATTCACAAGAGGAAAGCAAAGTCTGGAGCAGACAGAGGAAACAATGTGAATTTCACACATTTTAAAGAATTCGCAAGTACCATAACATATCGATCTTTTAGTTCGCTTAAATTAATTAGAAATGAATCTTAGATAATAGACATTGGAGCTTCGAATCACATATGTATGGATGTTAAGAAAACAAAAATCGTAACTCCAACCAATCAGCCAACCCCAGTTTACCTAGCAAATAGAACCATCAAGTTTGTTCACCATACATGTGATATAACTTAAATAACACAATAACCTTAACCAAAGCCTTACATATACCTAGTTTTTAATTCAACTTGTTATCTGTTAACAAGTTAACCATTACAACTTATATAAAATTCACCTTTTATCCATCTTTCGATCTTCTATAGGACTTGAAGACTAATGAAAAACTCACAGTTGGAAAAACAATAGACAGATTGTATATACTTGATCCTTCTTTTTTTGATCAGCACATCATAAACTCCTATGTTGCTCAAACCAATTGGTTTCCTTATTCTTTTGCAAATAAAGTCTTTGTCATAGATTGGGTTGTTTGGCATAACAAACTTGGTTTCCTTATTCTTTTGCAAATAAAGTCTTTGTCATAGATGGGGTAACCACTCACATTTGTTCCATGAATAAAATTCTTTTAGATACCCAAATGTTTGTGATATTTGTCCTATGGCAAAAATGTAGAGAAATCCTTTTCCTTCCAGTGATATACATACAACCAGGTGTTTTGAACTTATTCATATGGGTTTATGGGGTTTATATCGTACTCCTGGCATTAGCTGTAGCATCCGGACCTACGCCGGATCGCTACTGTGTGGAGCCCAGCCTCCACCGCTATCACTCCAGGTATTGTCCTCTTTGGTCATGGGTGAGTCCACGACTCGAACCCATGACCTCAAGGTTTTGTTGCACTTTAAGTGCACGCCTCTTACCAATGAGCCAATGGGAATACGTGAAATGTGAAAACTGTTTTCATAGTTGTGACAACTTAGGTTCCTGTAATGTTTTGTTTGAAATTAATTATACAAAATGTTTTTCATGATTTTCTTTCACCAATCTGTTCATAAGATGTATGTGAATGATTTAGTGTGACTGAAAATTATTTTAATTTGATTAAAATATTTAATTTAATCTTTATAAGAACTTGCATGAAATCTATCTTTCTGCTAGGCATGTGATGTCTATTGGATAAACTGATGAGGTTACACATGATGTTCGTGGAATTTGAATATGGAAAAACATATGTGAATATATTTGGGACGTGTTTATGCTCTGTAATTTTTTTAGAATTATTCAAAGTGTTTTAATAATTTTATCAAACAATTTTCCAGATTTGGACAGTTTTTTAGAAATTGTAGGATCTGTTTTGTTTGATATTTTTGTAAGTTTATATTTTTGTTCCAAAACCTTAAAAATATTTTTATGTTATAATAAAGTGTTAATTTGATGTTTGATGTATGACTAAATGAATTTTCTTGAAATTTGATTTCCAGAAAATTTTAGAAGTCATATTTGATGTTCGGGAAATTTTAGGAAATTATAAAAATTAATTTTGAATTAATTTTAGTAGAGCAATAAATTTTCTAGTAAGACTAGAAAAATTGGCATGTATGAAAAAATTAAAGTTGTTTAATTTTGAACATCAAATAATTATTTTAAGGTAAATTAATTATGAATTAATTTATAGAATTAGGAATTCATGTTAATTAGATTAATTTTAATTCCAATCGAAATAACATACATTAGTGACTTTTGGCCAAGTTAGTAAAAGGAAGATAGTAAATCTAAGTGTTGGATTGGGTTTCCATGTTAGGATCCACAAGATGTCATAACCAAAATGATGTGTTTACATATATGCATTAGAGAATGCATGGTTAGGAGAATGTGTGGGCTTACATGATGGATGGTTATATATATATACATATATATGAGTTATAAGGCCATCTAAGTTAGATAAGACCTTAGTCAAACCCCTCACTTAGATTATTAAAACTAACACCTTCCTTTAATGTGGCGAGAATCAAAGTCCTTTTAAGGTTAGGGTTGTTGGGCAAACTCAAGCCTGCTCTACACAGTTATGTTCGAACCATAGAAATAGGATTTCTAGATTAATGGGTCAGTTTTAACTAAAAACGTTGGTTTGTTGGGTAAATCGAAGATCAGCGTGGACAGAGGCGAAGTTGGGTAGTGTACATTAGATGTACACATGTCAAGAGTTGATAGCCCAATGAGTATGCACACATCAACAGTTGATAGCACTGGATTCGATAGTTGCATTGGAGATGCAATTGGTATGATCGATACCTACCAGTTGAACTAAGGTCATTTGTTGGGCAAACCTAAGGTCATTCTTAGGGATATTAGATATTAACCCACTAAGAGAATTTTTCAACGAGTTCTCTCGGATTTATATTGAGGGTTATGAATTTATAAAAATAGTGGGAGCCCTAATGCGTGTTATTAAAGTCTCTATAGACATGCATTTAAGTACATTCTAATTTTTCTCTATTTGATGATAGGTTGCTATTGCCCGAGTCAACACCATAAGTACTTGTGTGAATCTAAGATCATTGATGGAAGCTAACAAGTTGACTGGATCAAACTTCCTTGACTGGCTCAGAAACTTGATAATAGTTCTCAAGTTTGAGAAGCTTGGCTATGTCTTAGAAGAAACACTTCCCAATCCCCCTGCTGCTGATGCTTGTGATGATGATCGGAGGGCATATAGGAAGCATCTCGATGATAGTGAGATGGTTAGTAGTATTATGCTAGCCACTATATCACAGGAGCTATAAAAGCAGCATGAGGCTATGGATGCTCATACCATAGTCTATGATCTTAGGGAGCTCTTTAATGAACAAGCAAGGTTCGAAAGGTTTGAGCCTTCGTGATTGCTCTTCCACTCCAAGATGGTTGAGGGACATCTCCAGTGCAGTGCACACTGAAGATGAATGGCTACATCAAGCGGTTGGCCCCCTTAGGTTTTCTTTTAGATCATGAATTAAGTATTGACTTAATTATGATGGGTTTAAATAATAGTTACTCAAAATTTATGCTTAATTATCGGATGAATAATATATCCAGCACAATTCTCGAGCTAGTCAACATACTTAAGGCAGTTAAGCCATCTGTCCGTAAAGACAAGATTGTGATGTTGGTGGACTCTTCTGGTTCGAAGAAAAAAATCAAAAGAAGAAGAAGTCCATAGGGCTAAGGGAGGTGTCAAGAAAGTGAAGAAGACCGCCTCGAAGGGAACTTGCTTCCACTGTGGCAAGGATGGCCAGTAGAAGAGAAACTGTAAGGCCTATTTGGAGTCCTTGAAGCAAAAGAAGGCATCTGATGCCCTATCTACTTTAGGTATTTAAGTTATTGATATTCATACTGTTTCTGATAACAACATATGGGTATTAGATACTAGTTGTGGTTCACACATTTATACTGACATGAAGGGCCTCAGGAATAGTAGACAACTCAATAATGGAGAGTCAGACCTGTGAGTGGGCAATAGAGCAAGAGTTGCTACATTAGTTGTAGGCAAATATGTATTGACGCTCCCTAGTAGGCTTGTACCAGAATTAGATAATTATTTTTATGTACTTGCTTTGACTAAAAATGTAATGTCTGTTTTTAGTCTTAATAAAGCTGGATTCCATTTAAATTTCAATAACAATGGTTGTTCAATTTATTTGAATGCAATGTTATATGCTTCGGGTACATTGTGCAATGGTATATACATATTGGATATGTCAAATCCGATTCTAAATATCAATAATAACAAAAGAATAAAATCAGATAATGTGAAATCGTCTTACTTATGACATTGTCACCTTAGCCATATAAGTGAGGGATGCATGTTTAAACTACATAAGTGTAGTAGTTAAGGTCATTTTATTATGAATCATATGACACATACAAATCTTGTTTATTAGGTAAGATGACTAAGTTACACTTTAAGGGAAAGGGTGAACGAACTAATGGACTTTTAGACCTAATACATACTGATCTGTATGGTCCAATATCCACACATGCCAAAGGTGGTTTCGTATACTTCATTACCTTTATCGATGATCATTCTCGATCTGAGTATGTGTATCTTATGAGATACAAGTCTGAAGCCTTTGAAAGGTTTAAAGAATTAAAAAATGAAGTTGAGAAACAACTTAGGAGAAGTATTAAATCACTTCAATCGGATCGAGGTGGTGAATATTTAAGCCAAGAGGTTTTGGATTATGTTAGGGATAATGGAATATTGTCCTAGTGGACTCCACCTTACACACCACAACACAATGCTGTGACTGAGAGGAAAAACTGAACCTTATTAGACATGGTGAGGTCTATGATGGGTTTAGCGAATTTATCAAAATCCTTTTAGGGGTATGCACTCGAAACTTTTTTTTATGTGTTAAACATAATCCCATCTAAGTCAGATGATGTTACTCCATATGAGATATGGACTAACAATAAACCCTATCTTTCTCATATGAAAAATTAGGGTTGTCCTACTTATGTGAAGCAGATTCAGTTAGATAAGCTTGAAGCTAAATCTGATAAGTGTCTGTTTGTAGGATATCCTAAGGAACAAAAGGTGTTTGTTTCAAAACATGCTGTCTTTTTAAAGAAAGAGTTTCTTCTAAGAGAAGATAGTGGGAGCAAAATTTAACTTGTGGAAGTTCAAGATGCTCAAACGGATGTGGATCAATTGCGTGGAGCTGAGGCTATTGTTCATGAAGATGAAACAATAGTTCAACATTCTCACACACAAGAAGTTCGTAGGTCAGGTGGGATACGTCATGTTCCCGAGAGATACAGATTTCTCATAAGTGAACTTAACGATGTATTTCTTATAGAAGATGATGAGCCTACTACTTATGAAGAGGTTCTGAAGAGTTCAAAATCTGACAAATGGCTTCAAGCTATGAAATTCGAAATGGATTCCATGTATGAAAATCAAGCATGGAATTTGGTTGACCTACCGAAGGGATAAAACCCATAGGGTAAAAATGGGTTTTTTAGAAGAAAAGTGATATAGAGGGTAATATAGTTACCTATAAAGCTAGGCTTGGAGCTAAAAGTCATCGTCATAGGTAAGGCGTTGGCTATGATGAAACATTTAACACAGTAGCTATGTTTAAATCCATTAGGATACTCCTAGCCATTGCCACTCATTATGATTATGAGATATGACAAATGGATGTAAAGACGACTTTCCTTAATGGAAACCTAACCGAGGATGTGTATATGACACAACCTAATGGTTTCATATCCATAAATAGAGAAAAGGTATGCAAGCTTCAGAAATCTATTTATGAATTGAAACAAGCATCTAAGAGTTGTAATATCCGACTTGATGAGATAATCAAGGATTTTAGTTTCTCACAAAGTTTGGAAGAGCTGTGTGTGTATAAGAAGGTTATTGCGAGTGCAATCGTGTTCTTTATACTGCATGTAGATGATATATTGCTAATAGGAAACAATGTCTTAGCTTTGCAATCAGTAAAAATTTGGATAGCTAAGATCTTCTCTATAAAGACCTTAGAGAAGTAACTTACATTTTAGGGATGAGGATCTATAGAGATAGATCTAAGAGGCTGCTTAGTCTTTCTCTATCTAAATACATAGATAAGATGCTAAAGAGGTTTAACATGGAGCAGTCTAAGAGAAGTTAGCTTCCTATGGTACATAGGATTACACTCTTTAAATTTATGTGTCCAAAGACACAAGATGAGAGGACTCGCATGAGTTTGATTTCGTATGCTTCGATTATAGGATCAATCATGTACCCTATGTTATGTACTAAACTTGATGTATCGTATGCTCTAAGTGTTACGAGCAGATACCAGTCAGACCATAGTGAGGGTTATTGGGTGGCTATTAAGATTATCCTTATGTATTTGAGAAGAACTAAAGATGTACTTATGGTATATGGAGAAGGTGATCTTGTGATAAGTGGGTATACTGATGCTAACTTCCAATTTGATAGGGATGACTCTAAATCCCAGTCTAGATATGTATTTACACTGAATTGTGGTGCAGTCAGTTAGAAAAGTTCCAAACAAGAGATGACTACTGATTGGACGACAAAGGCAAAGTACATTATAGCTTTAAAAGCGGCAAAAGAAGTGGTTTAGATTAAGAAGTTCATCATGGAACTTGATGTGGTTTTAAGCATCGCTAGCCTAATGCAGTTGTATTGTGACAACAACGGGGCTATAGCGCAGGCGAAGGAACTGAGGTCTCATCAAAATTCCAAACATTTACTCAGGTGCTACCATTTGATTAGAGAGATCATTGGTAGAAATGATGTCAAGATAGAGAGAGTTCTCACCGATCATAATATAGTTGATTCGTTGACTAAACCTATTTCCCAAAAGAGTTTTGTGTCACATGTACACACTTATGGTATTAGATATCAAGGCGATTAGCTTTAGTGCAAGTGGTAGTTTGTTAGAGAAGTGCTCTAAAGGCAATCACCTTTAAGACTTATTGTACAAATCGTTTTATGATTAATAAAGGAAATTTTCATTATTTCGATGTTCATACGTTTATAGATTTGTTGTTGATCTTAAATTGATTTAATGAATTCCTTAATACAAAACATAGCATGGAGGAAATCATTATGAGATCATGATAATGATATTCCTATCATGAGTAATTATGTTAGTATCTAAACTTTCCCAAGTCATAGGATTAATGAGATGGGATATCATTAATCGGGATAAACTAGCGCATGTTATACTCCTTGATTAGATCAAGAAGTAGATCTTATAAGCTGTAGACATGAGTTGTTTAGAGTTAACATATGAATGCTTACTAAGGATAGTAAGTATATTGAATTGACCTACTATGAGACAATCATATGGACAATCTATTTGTAACATCCCGTTTCCACATAGCGGGTCGGATCAGGGAAACGGGTATACGAGGAGACCGATTAGAGAAGTTAGGACAAACACATCTCATGCTCATGCATTTGTGAAAATGTGATTTTCGCACATGAAAATATTGGTACATGCATTCATGACATATTCCCGGTATAAGTGTAAATAAACAGAGTTTTTCAAAAATAGACTTTGTTTGTGTAAAATTGAATTGGAGAGGGTTCTAGTGGTTTTCCAATTTTTAGAGAATTATAGGAATTTTTCGGGAATTTTCTGGGATTGTTTCCAGACCCGGAAAATTGTCAAGTGACAGTGAGGGGTCAACCAGTAGTGAAATTTGTGGTCCAATGGCGATGGAAACTTAGACTTATGAAATTAAGAAATTTTGAATCGAGCCATTGGAATTTTTGAGAGAAATTGAAATGGAATT
>JANIIA010000191.1:30403182-30424905 GCA_027478495.1 Erythroxylum alaternifolium | reverse complement strand
GAGGACAATACCTGGAGTGATAGCGGTGGAGGCTGGGCTCCACACAGTAGCGATCCGGCGTAGGTCCGGATGCTACATTAGCAGTTCAAGATTCTTCATAACTATTATTGATGATTTTAAACAGATGTACATGGACATTTCTGCTAAAATATAAATCTCAAGTTCCTTCAATACTTCAATGCTTTTTTTAAATGCCCCAAACACAATTCAATCTCAAGGTATAAAATGTATGAAGTGAAAATGGATCAGAATTAGATTATCTCTTATTGTTATCCCACAATGGAATTTTACATCAACGATCTTGTATTCATACCCCTCAATAGAATAGAGTTGTTGAGAGAAAACACAAACACTTGTTGCAAGTTAAAAGTTGCAAGAGCCTTGATGTTTCAATCACATTTTCCAAATAGGTTTTGGGGAGATTCTATTCTTAATGCTACTTATATAAAAAATCATTTACTATCTATTAGACTAGCTTGGAAAATCGCATATGAAATTCTTTTCCATAAACGACCTTGTTATGAACACCTTCATAATTTTGGATGCCTCTGTTTTGTTGCAAATATTAACCCTGAGAAAAGAAAGATTGATACTAGAGCATATCATTGTGTTTTTATTGGATATAACCATGACAAAAGACGTATAAACTCTATAATATTCAAAACCATACAATTCTTGTTCCTGAATCTGATGAGATTGTTCCTTGTACTCATTCAAATGATTTTCAAACAGAAATTGATTCTTTTACTTCGTCGGATTAACCTATACCAATACAAGAACAACCAATGACCCAAGCATATGAACCACCAATGATAATGCCTGATGAGTCAAGTTTAAGGAAAGTGCCAGAGCTAGAAAACCACTTGCATGGTTTAATGATTTTGTTTCACATAATGTACAATCTGCTCCTTTGTTGACTAATTGCTTATACCTCACACCCAATACATTTCCTTATCATAAATCACTCAGAATGTTCTACATCTTACATATCATTTTTAGCTGCAACGTCTAATATTCAAGAGCCATTTTCTTTTAATCAAGCTAGACTTAAAAAGGAGTTGATAGATGCAATGAATGCAAAATTAAATAAATGTGAAAAAAGAAGACGTAGGAGTTGACAGAATTACCAGTAAGAAAAAAAGGCCATAGGATCAAAGTGGGTATATAAAGTGAAAATAAAACATGATGGAACAATTGACATATATAAAACCAAGTTAGTTACCAAGGGATATAATTAGGTTAAAGGGATTGATTTAGTGGATAGTTTCTTGCCAATTGTGAAGGTAGTAATAGTTGGATTGTTTTTGGTTGTTTTAGCAGCCTATTCATGGCCATTTTATCTGTTAGATATCAATAATGCTTTTATTCATGGATATCTAGGTGATTGCAAATTTCATATTTAAATCTTTCGTACACAGTTCAACAACTTAGTTAATTTGTTCAAGCTCCTAGATTATCACATTAGGATGCAGCTATGCTTATCTTGCGTTATTTCAAGGGTTCTTTATCAAAAGGTCTATCTTTCTCTTCAAAAAATTTGTTCAAAATTGAAGGCTATTGTGACATTGATTAGGCATCATGTATTGATACTAGAAGATCTTTAACTACTTTTTGTATTTTTCTTGGTGGGTCACCAGTATCATGGAAAACGAAGAAGCATAATACAGTCTCTCATCATCCACGAAAGCAAAATATAAAAGCATGCTACGGTTTATGAATTGCAAAGGATTATCTACCTCTTGATGATATTCAGGTTTTAATACAGTACCAATATCTTTATGGTGTGATAATCACTTTGCAATTCATATCACTTATAATACTATTTTTCATGAAAGAACTAAACGTTTGGAAATTGATTGTCATCTTGTTCGAAACAAATACAAACAAAGGTTTGATCATTCCACAATATCTTCCTTCGAAGTTTCAAATTATAGATTTAATCACAAAATGTCTTGCCACACCTTTGTGTCAATAATTTCTCTGCAAGTTGAATTTGCATGATATTCATCAAGCTCTTAAATAAATATTATATTGGTTTATTTAATACATTGATTCCACCTATACAAAGTTAACTTAATGGTTATTCTATTAGTTATTTACTGGAGTTTCTTTGTATAGAGTTTAGAATAAACAGTTGCAAAGTATAAATGAATAATTTTTTACGCTGAAGCTTGTTCAAATTGTCCCCATCAAGGTCATTAGTTCTAAGATCTATTTTTTAAAATAAAAATAGAAATATATTTACTTGGTAGCAACAATTATTAAATTATAAGTAAATAATTTTATTTTGATATACTTATATAATATCTATTAATAACTTTTAATAAAGATTAATTACATTTTATTTAAATTAATAATTTAATAAGTAAAAACTATCTATTAATTAATATAATTTAATTATAAAAATTAATATAAGAATTTAAACTTAAATATATCTATTAAAAAATATTTTATTTTTAAAAATAAAATTAAAAGTAATTATAAAATTAAATAAAATAGATAATTTAATTATATTAATTAATATTAAATAACTAAATAACATATGTTTGATTGATAATAAATGACAACAAAACTAAAACAGAAAATAAAAACTAATTTTTATAGTTTTTATAAATTTTGAAAATTAAGAATACAATAAAAAATTTAAACAAAGAAATTTTTTTAACTGGACTTTAAAATAAATATATAAAACTAAAAGACCAAGTGAAAACAAACAAACTTTATAATCGAACTTGTTCAATCTCTGTGGAATAAGACACCAATGGAAGGTTACTAAATAGCAAGTAGCTGAAATTGCTCCATGTTTCTTTACAGGAAATTGACATCCTAGTACTTGTCTCTTTTGACAGGATTTTATCTTATTAAATGCATTGCTTTTGGCAGTAATATTCACTATTTTGATCCGTCCAGAGATTTGAAAGATACAACTCTGAAGCAATTTCAGAAGGCAAACCCAATGGTAAACAACGAGAGCCTACATTATTGAGTAGAAAAACTGTAAACTAATGGCTGAATATTACAAACCATGCTTCTTTAAAAACACAATTTTGCGATTAGTGTATCATATAATTGAAATTGCTAAATTGTTCTCATACTAAATCTATCATACCCTTCTCAAAAGGCTTCTTAATGAACTTGTAACATGCAAAGGTAAGTAAATCGCTCTCCAACTCTGCTATTTCCGTGCTGCAAAAAGTGGATATTTTAACCTAGTCAGAACTCTGAGTCTCGGTGAACTAAGATAATAGTGAATTGAAGTTCTATGAGAGCAAACTATTGAATTCCTGATAGATGCTAATCACAAGAATACCTGTATTCTGGCTCGAAGTCTAGGCCAGAAAGGTATTGTCTAGCTTTGCAGACCACAAATGTGTCCAATCGTGGTGTTGGAACTGAATATCATCCAAAAGTAGATTAATTAATGAATACAAATAGATCTTCAATGCGATTCTTAATGATCCGCCATAACAAGGTGATTGATAGGTCATTCTCAAAATGCACAATAGAAAAATTCTTTGGTATGTCGGGAGACTATTTACATTCAGGTTACCGAGAGGGACCACAAGGCCATCCATGATTAATGCTCACAAGTCCATTTCAAAAATTGACATCCTCTTGATTAACATCTCACCAGAGCAAACTCAAGAAAGCAACATTATACAGATCAAACAACTGAAATGATCAATATTTCTTCGAATCCTTTAACCCATCAGTGCAATGTAAAGACAAAATTAGAAGTATGTGCGGAGGACCAACTATTTTGATATAAGGTCCAAAAGAAGAGCTTTGAGGACTAAATGGCCATAATACTAAATATAGTATCCTGAAAACACCCGTAAATTTCAGCTTCTTTATTGTGATGATAATTGAAACAATGTCAATTCTGGATGATTTACACAGACAAGACATTTACTTTAATTCATACAACTAGCACGATAGGGAAGCAAGAGATCTCAGCAAATTTTGCCATATATTGTAATATCTAAATACCATACATAGAAAAATCAGCAAGAAATATATAGAAATAGGGAACAATGAACCATGCAAATTAATTGAAAACTATGTACTGATATAAGAATGTTACTTACCCATGTCATCTTCTTCACTTGTTACTGACTGTTTGAGTACAGACTGATAATTATCAGGCAATCTTGACAGTACAGTCTCGTCTAGATGACTCCCCAGATCATCCGTGCACCTATAGATAAATTGTCAACTTAAAAGTTCCTCTGAGAATAAATCCAATCGCAACTTGCTACATGAAACAGAGTAATAAATTCTCGACCTTCTAGCAAACACCTGCTCCTGCCTAGAAAGTCGATTTAACTGGTCATCTGTCTTTAATATATGGAAAAGGTACTTCTCAATCTGCAATTCAAATGTCTATAAATATTAATCATCAAGAATTATCCACTCTAACACATAACATATTGCAAAATATATTTAGTAATGTGTTCTATCAAGCTTTTGGTTTTTTTCCTAACCATCATTTCTTAGCAATACGACCTTCTACTTGCCTAAGTAGCACATTTCAGAATTTTTCTGTCAATCTCTCCTGTTTGAAACATAACTGAATTGTGCAGGAATAAACCATATCCTGAAGGCACAAGTATCAGAAGCATCAACCTTTTGAAGACGAATTCGAAGATAAGACCTCAACAAAAATTGACTCCTATCCAGGTCCATCTGGTACAGAGAAACAGTGAGGGAACCTATGCCATTTGATTCAAACATCTCTACATTTTGCTCCTGAAAAATAATGACAAGAGATCACAGGTGTTAGATACCCATGCAGTTGGAGGGAAATGGGGAATGATGGAAAATAGTAGATAGTTATTGAAAGCGTAATAGTTAACATCTCGAGAGAAAATAGAAGGGACAAAACAATTGAGGATCCTTCACTTTATTTATCTTTGGAAAGGACCAACAGAGAAAATCCAACACTATTTATTTGGCTAGTGACGGTGAATTGATCCCACTGAGTTTAGTTTCTCGATTTGTCTCTGAATCAGAAACTTTTTCAGGAAATAAACAGGGTATTTGAATTGAGAAATACCGCCAACTGAATCTGTTCCTTGATCCTTTGAATCAAAGCTGTTTCATAATGGAGAATCTCAGGAGCTGCCTTCTCATTTCGCCAGGCCCTTTTGAGGAGCTCGACATCAGTTGTAGAAATCAATGTCTCATAATCATCCATCATGTTCACTGATCCATTTCCTGATGCCATAGTCACTGTATCTTATTCTTCGGTTGCAGTTACAGATTGAAACTGAGAGGGACACCAAAACAAAGGCATAATCACACAAAAGTAAATAGACATTATTGACATTTTCAGAGTAGTCCTAATCCTTCATATGTTATAATCTGTCCTAAACCATCTTAGAACAAACTACTTAAAATCCCAAATTGGCTAGCTGCTGGCGAAGCTGTTTAATGTACAAGGCATGGTTAGCAAACCTAGTCTGGCAAGCAACATGAAGTGGAGCCATATAGAAGTGCTTAGCCAAATTTTCATCCACAATGGATCAGCCACTTCGAGATTTTTAGCCAAAATCATCTAAAGTGCTAGCTTTCTTGAAAAGAAGTAGAATTGACAAAAGAACTGGCTCATTGACTATGATGCAAAAGTGTTGTCTGCCCACCCAAATTGGTAAAACTGTCTCTGTAGTTTCTTACAAATAACATTTGAAAATTTTGATGTAAAAGTGTGGGTCATAGGAGCTCTGATAGAGCTTCTTGGACAAATTAGAATCCAGAGAAAATATTTGTCCTTTATATGAAGAAAACAGTATTTAGGTCGTTGCAGCATTTACTCAAAGTTGTGGATGAATACTCTTCAAACTCATAGCATTCAACTTCTTCACTAGTACTATCTACTTTTATCTTCAACAATCTCACTGCATCAATCAACCTTCGAAGAAGCTCTAAAATATCCTCATTAGATTATTCTTTTAAACAACATCCACAAGTAAGTCATTGAAAAGCCCACCATTATCCATCGATTCTTATTATGAAACAATAAGCACATCAGCCCACCACAGTCGATAACATTTCTGGATGTTACCCAACACAACAATCAAGATACAAGTGATAAAAACATGGCACAAATTATGGGAGAGAATTCTTGTATTATTAAAGAGACTTCTACACAAGAAAGAAAATATTTTTCTTCTAAAAGACGTAATTGTTCACAAAACACACCCCATAACTCGTCCAAATTTGGAATGAAGTTGAGTTCTAACAATCAAGGCAATTAGTTACGAGAATAAGAACGCGGAGAACAAGTGAAATATAGGCAGAGAAAAACCTCAACGACGCCGTATTCTGCTCTCTTAAAGCCCGGAATAAGAGAACAATAGTCGTTGGCGATGGCGATTAGAGGCAGACGAGAGAGCGCGAGAAGGACAAGGAGCGCGTCTTACGAGCCCGACGGCGTCGTTTGATCATTTGTTTTCCCGCCATTTAGAGAAGATGGAAGCGCCAAATTTTTTTGAGTTAATTTAATTGAATTCAATAATAAGTAATAGTTTTAATTCAAGTTTTTGTATCGTATAGTTTAAAATTAAATTGGATGAAGGATGGAGATGGAGATAGAGATGGAGATGGATGGATCTTCATTCACTACCAACTCCCAACTTCTGTTGATTTGTTCTCACATCCAGCTCCGACCTCTGAGTTTATCTTGTAATCTTGGCTTTTTATTTTTTAATGGTAGAAATTAGAATGCTATTAAGATTAATTTATTAAAGTTTCGGAATTCATTGAATTTTCGTGAAAAATAGATTTACCAAACCATTAAATTAAACCTTAATATCTTATAATGATATTCCAAGTCCAACAAGATTATTAGTGCCCAATGTGTTAAAGATAGTGAATAGCTAAAAATCGACATTTTAATCCTAAAATTAAATGCGATTAAACTTGCATAATAATGAATTATTTTAAATTTTTAAACTAAATCAATTTCTTAAGTTGCTTCAATAATTGAGACCTTTAAAACGTTTTAGACTAAATTTTAATTAAATATAACTAAGTCCCACCTATATATAAGTCATAGTATAATTATATTTGTGTTTTCTTGCTTCTTTAATGTACAAATGATTATTCCTCTTTTACTAAATTTCTTTGTACATTTGTTAAATTGATTTATTTTTCATCCAAATTATTAAGTTATATTTTTTCATATAAAGATCTCAAATATTACTTGAAGAAATTATAGATAATATACGTTACAATTCCTTTCAAATCATATTTTTCGTCGGACAACTACTCAGTCAGTGTGTCAGCTAATTAGGCATATCTTTTGATGTTAATAAGAGACTTTCTTAATATTGTTTAGGAGTTTGTGATAGCACCTAAAGGGATCTATTCTATTTGAACAAGACCACAGAAAGCAAAGTCACATGGTCAACTAAGCCAAAGTTAAAGTTAAATCCTCTTCCTTTTTTTCCTCTTCTTACCACCAAATATAAGGACTTGTCCTTTTACAATTTTACAATATATATGGGCCAACTGTACCTATGATGATCTTATAAATTAAATAATTAACTTATGGTAATGGTAAGTATGAAAGAAATTATTTTGTTTGGAAATTAAAAGAATATTATATTACAGTTGACTGGGACAAAAGTTCAAACATCATACAAATAATATAGCTTATTTATAACTCAATAACAAAAGTTTAAGAGTGTATCTAAAGCTTGAACAATTGGATAACTAATTAGACAGTTGCGAATTGGATAAAAAAAGCTATATTTAATGTCTTAAGTGTCTATCAACAACAACAAGACTCCTTTCTTTACAGGTTCCATTTGCTAGCAGCTCTTGGAGAGAACTTAAGGCCTTCACTTCTTATCATTGTCATTTCCCTTATCTTGTCTATGTTGTTGGTTTTTTAATAACCTCACATTTCCCTCTAACCAGATTGCATAAATTGTATAACTAAATGCAATCTTAAAGAGGTTAAAATCATCCATACTAAGTTGATGAGGTACAAAAGCTCACCAAGTAATTCTTTCTTACTGATTTCATTAAAAAAATGGTTACAAAGACAACGTACGCTCTTCTAAATATCATATTTATATGACCAATCAAAGAAAAGATGATTGATAGTCTCTAAATTCTATAAATAAAACCTGTAAATAGGATTATAAGAGAGAGAACCTTTTAGTCTATTCAAAGCACTTAGTCTACATCTCACTGCTAACAATATGATAAAGAAGATCTTGGGGGAAGAAAATTTAGACTATACCAACCTAAACAAGGTGATTCTAAGAGCATAAAGCATGAACAAGTCCTTACAAGATTTATCGGTGAATATTTCATAGGAATGTCCTAATCAAATAAACATGTACTCCTTGTGGGAATTACGTTGATAAGAAAGAAAGCTTCTCAAGAAGAGATCAGCGCTTCTATTATTAC
The DNA here is from genome assembly GCA_027478495.1 of Erythroxylum alaternifolium. Taxonomy (NCBI): domain Eukaryota; kingdom Viridiplantae; phylum Streptophyta; class Magnoliopsida; order Malpighiales; family Erythroxylaceae; genus Erythroxylum; species Erythroxylum alaternifolium. Next base: position 30,416,484 of record JANIIA010000191.1, on the reverse strand, counting down.
AACACCAAACATTTCCATTAATAAGCACTTCAACTCTAGCATTTTCATAGTAAAGTAATCTTAGGGTTTTGATAATTAGGAAGGACGAGAAGACCTAACTCATTCAAATTATCAAACCATAACTATATTTTATCTTTATTCCCAATCCTAAATATGATGGAAGATTGTAACTCATTTTGCAATTTCATTAGGTGCATCATTATCCATTTGGAGCCTTTATTGGGTTTGAGTGTCCAAAAATTTTTATCTTATAGGAAATGTCCATGAAGCTATTTAACTCGTAAAGATTCCTTACCAATAAGAATTATCCACATTCCTTTCATAAGCAAAACTTTATTTACCATATAGATAGAGTAAATCCCTAACCCTCCTTCATTCTTTGGAAAATAAATTTCCTTCCAACTAACTTTAGCATAAGGTTTCAAGTAAGCCTCACCTATCCATAAAAATCTCCTTAGGAGCTTCTTTATTTCTCTAGTCATCTTCTTATGGACAATTATGTGGGAGGAATATAAGATATACAAATTGTTAAGCACATAAGTAATTAACTACGATTTGCTAGCATATATGAGACATTTATTACTCTAATGTCCTATTCTTCTTCTCACTATATCATAGAGGTTCATATTCTAAATATGTAATTCTCTTATTGGTTATTAGAACTATTAAATAAGTGAAAGGAGGGGAATTAAGTCTCAAACCATATAACTCTATAAAGTAATGTGAAAAATATTTTGTATCAACTAAAACCATAAGGTGATTGATGCTCATAACAAAAATCTTGTTTAAGATGTTAAGAGATTTAGTTAGATAAGTTATAGAGTAAAGATTAACACTTCTAAAGATAAGTAGATCATCATTAAATGATAAGTGGAACATATGACGCTGTTGAAATTGTTCAATCCAATGTTGTGAGAAATGATCATGGAGAGAACTTTTATATAGATGGTTAACAAATATAAGGAAAGGTGATTTTTTTTAATCTTATTCCTCTAACACCTTTCAATATATGCGAGGCTTTTTCATTTATGAGAAATTTGAATAAAGGGATGGTGATGCATTGACCAATCTATGATATGAATAATGTAAAGAATCCAAAAGCTTATAAGGAGTGAATGGTGAAGCCCCAGACCACTAAATCGAATTCCTTATGGAAATCAATCTCTCTGGTGTAATTCTACCCCGACCCTTTTAAGTAATAATTCTTCAAGAACTCTTACACAATTATGATATTATCACCTATAAATCTTCCATCTATGAAAGTTTCTATTGAGGAATTAACAATAGAGGTTAAGATAACTTCCTTCTTAAATCCAAGAGTTTGAAAATTAACTTATAAAAGGCCTTATAATAAGCTATGGGTCTAAAGTCTTTTATAAAAGAGGGATTAGTTATCTTGGGTATCAAGAAAATGTATGTTTTTTTACAAACTTTCAACTTCCTACTGTTGGAAAAGAATTCCAACATTGCCTTGCTTACTTAGGGTTTCAGAGTATTCATCCGTTTTAAAAGAAACATAGATTAAATAGATTGGGATCAGGAGCTTTGTTAGGGATGAGGCTGAATAATATTCTTTTTACATCCTTCACCAAGAAAATACTAATTAGGAATTCATTATATTACCTATAAAGTAAATTAGGAATAAAGGAATTTAGGTACTTATTAAAGAAGAGTTCATAGTAGATGTATTCGGAGTATTTTGAACATATTCAAAGGCAAGATTTAAAGGACTTATTTGATCATTAATGATTTTACCATCCTCCTTCAAAAGAGATGTTATTCTATTTGAATTTCTCCTTAAAAGAAGTGATATATAGAAGAACTTGGAGTTCCTATCCTCGTCTTTGAGCCAATGAATTCTAGACTTTTGCTTGCTTAATAAGTGGTGTTCCTCAAAAGTTTTGATAGAGTTTCTTAGGGTAAGAATATCATAACTCTATAAAAATACCATCATTTCATACAAAAAAACTATATATATATATATAAATACTATGTTTACTCTAATTATTAAAATATTAGAAGTAAGTATATATTACTTATAAAGAATATCATGATTTAATACAATCAATGCCATAAATCCACACAAAAAGTACCACTTGTACTCTAATATTTAAATAACATACAAAAAACCATCTTAAATAAGAAATATTAGCAGTGTCAAAACAACTACTATTAATATGTAGGCAAAAATACCATCACTTATATTCAAAAGTACCTTAACTCAATTTAGCGTGCCTCCTTTAAAGAAGAAATATAACCACTCTTAGGAAAAGGGTATGCTTAGGATATTCATTAATGTTATCACTTTTTTACCCAAATATAATTTTTCCAGTAAAATATCAACCTTCTTAGCAAGATTCAATCCTTTGTTAGGCAAATTCATCTTATACATGGGTTTACTAGGGTTTTATTTATAGGTGAGTTTTTATCATATATATTTTTGTTATTTTATTGATAAATGATTTATATGAATTTAAATGTCTTTATTTTCTCTCTCTTAAAAGATGTCTATTAAAAAAAGCTTTTTATATATGAAAAATACCTTCACCACATACAAAAATATCATTACGTTATACAAAATATACCAACACTTCATATAAAAATATTGCAGTAATTGTTGAAGTCTAAGAGTTGTACATCTATAAAAAGCAAATTCCCCACCTTTATTTGAGTAAGGGACATTAGGATGTCTTAAAGTACACATTAGGCTCAAATTTTGAATCCAACAACGAGAAGTTCTTAAATGAAATAATCAATATAGAAGCAGAGTTTACAATTAAACAAGGAAACGAAAAATTATATAAAGTTATATGCAATTACTAAAATATTCATAGAAGAAGTAAAGGTCATCAGAACTTAATTTTTTAGCTAGTCAAAAATCCCCTACACATGCACATTTTAAGTTTGCCACTCAGCCTTAAAGATTAATAAAACCTAGAACATATGCCATAGATTAATAAGTGATTTGACATCTTTAATAATAAAAGACTTCCACCTAAACACAAGTCATAAGCTTTGGTCAAAGATATTTTTGAACGCTATGTAAATGGTGGAATGTCATCAGTGAAAAAACAATTCAAAAGACATTAGTTATTGTTTATGTGCACATACTTCGACATCATGATGAAGTGTGTGGTCAATAGTAATCAAATGCCATTAGTATTTGAAACAATAGAGTTTCATCATAATAAATGAGTTAAAAGTATTAGAACTTCTTTTCTAACTTACAAACCTCAAGTGCAAGTCTCTAGAACAATAATGTGAGAAAACTTAAATACTTCATCAAGAAAATGAACACCATTTGCTTTTTTTATATCTTCTGCCTTATATGACAACAAAGTCGTAGTTGTGATGTGTAGAAAAACAACAAATTATATCTTGTTTTGCATATCAATACTTAAATATCTCCATGCTCTCAAGATCATATGATGATGCAAACATTAAGAAGTAAATTTGTAATAAGATCTGCATAAGTAATATAAAAAATCATAAGAGAAAGAAAAATGCAAATTGAAAAGTCATAAAAACTATATCCAATTAGAAAGAGAATTTTGAGCACTCCTTATGACTGATCTATATAAGTATTCTATATAAGTATTGAACAACTTTACAACTATCAAAATCGCATAGTAAATAGAAAATTAAAAATGAGAGAACTACAATAGGTAGCATCAAGTAACAAAGCTTTAAATAGTCACATTTGTATACCTTCTTGACCCATGAATCTTTGTACTCCATAATTAAAGGATTTCGCATAGAAATAAGCTAATCTATAATAGACTTGCCAAGAACTCTCTCTCTTAGTCTAACTAAATTGATGCATCAACAATTTAGTATAGACCATTCCAATACTAAACATTTAAAGTAAAGCACTTATAAACCCAATTCCCAACATCACGAGAATTTTCAAAACCATAAGAAACACACTGACCCATAAACTGAAGAACCTTAATTCCACATTTAACAAGCAACAAGTAGATAAAAGTCAGCAATCAACAACATAATTCATCACTTATTGAAGAAATTTTCTTTGCATAGTAAGGACGTTATTTCTTTTTTTAATGGTGTCCTGAAGTGTATCTTCTGATTTATCACCACTTTTCTCTTCCTTGTTAGTAACTCTAAGAGGCCTAAATCTTAGGGAAAACCTATGATTAGAAAGGCGTACATAGAGGAGCCAACATAGCAATGATACTTTAAGGACAAGAAGGCATTAGAAGATAATTGCATGATGAGTAACATTCACAATGAAATGAAGAACGTTATACGAGAAGAAAGTGTAATGGAATCCAATGTTAATCTTAGCTTCTAATATATATGCAACAGTTACTTGTCTTAAACTTGGAAGAAAAAATTCTTTCAACAAAGAAAGAATTGAACGAAGAACTATAAAACCAGCAATATTCCATGTAAATCATTATAACTAATAAAAACGACTAAGAAGTGCTATAAATGCGACCAAAAGTTGATAATATGATTGAAAGTTAGACGAGCAACAAATGATAGATATCAAGTTGGATGAACGTGGAAAGTTGAAGGCTATAGAAGCTAAACCAATTAGACTTAATGTAACTCAAGAAACCACCACAATAAAGTTCAAGAAGTGGAACATTAAGAAATCATTTGAAAGGGTACCAAACAAATATAAATTCCCACCGTCTAAGAATAAGATCAAGTAATAAGCTGGACGAATTACTTAAAGAAGAAGAACTCTCGTATGGATGAAGACAAAGACTAATGAACATTGGAGACAAAGACATACCACTGGCATAACTACTAGAACACGAGGAGGATAACAAAATGTGAGGAGGATTACGTAGGACGCAGACAAAATCATTGGTTGCTTGGTAATTAGGTTTTCATTATGAAAAATGACATCATTTTGGTAGATAAAACTATAGATATAACGTTTAGCTACAAAACTATTTTGTAGGTAAAAACTTTTGGCTATGAAAACATTTTCTTAGCCAAAATAAGAAAATAGAAGAATGGAGTTTTAATATAATAGGCTACGATTTGGCAAAAATGTAGCCAATGGGAGGGTGATCTTGCCAAATGTTGATCCTTTGGTGAAGCCAAAGGCTGAATGAACAAAAACTGTAGCCTTGTCAAATCTAGATGCACCAAAATTTCAATTGCCATTATGCTTTGAATATAATGAGAATTACAAGCTTGATGTTAAACTTATTTCAAAATTTTGTGACATCGTACAAATTGCCAAATCATATATTTTAAAAGAGAAAAATAAAAAAGTATAAATCTATCTAATATTAATTAATTTTGAGTTTATAGTTTTATAAATTTTAAAAATTAGATTGTTGTTAGATAAACTTATTCTTAGATTTAAAATCATTATAAATAATGTTAAAATTGATTTTTATGAATATGATGTTTAGTCACAAATGACCAAGTGAAAGTTAATGAATTCATAATACTTGAATATGATGAAAAAAGAGTTATTTTTGACAAATTTCTAACTGAACGGGTACAAGAATTAATTATACATAAAAAATATGAAGTGTAAAATTTTGCTTATGTTTGGGTTTCTAAATTAGGTCTAAAAATAATTTCATAGCCAAAAGCATTTGACTACAAAAAGATATTTATAGCTAAAAGAAAACGCATCAAATGTTTTTAATTGTAATTGAAGGATCTGTGAATTTTAGCTAGGATTTTGAAAAATGTAGCCAAAAGTGCAACTTTTAGCTACAAATTAAAAAAACATACACTTTTGTCCGTGATTTTAGAAAACGTAGCCAAAAGTGCAACTTTTAGCTACAATTTCTATACTATGATTTTGAAAAACCTAGCTCAAAGTGCAACTTAAGCCATGTTTGATTTATTATTTAATTATTTGACGTTACACTTCAATTCATAATTTTTGTCTCTCCTAAATCATGACTTAACCCATGTTTAATTTATTATTTAATTTTTTGATGCTATGCTTTTTAGGACTATAATGTAGTTAGATTATGAATACTTGAACTTGCCCATTTGAATTAAATTGACGTTTTATTCCAATTATACATTTACTATTTCATTTTATGACTAATGTTGTGCTTGTTAGATTAAGAATTGCATGTCTGACTATTCAATTTAAGACTAAAAGGCAATAATTGAAATATCATATTATTTTCATAAGATAGACATATTTATGAAATTGTATGTACTACTATGAATTTCTAACTTAATGAATTTCGTAAGTTCATAGTTATCACAGGGAGTAGTAGTTAATTGATTATACTAAATGAGTTAAGTGGGATTAATCTTGGTGAAATCAGAAGTCCTAGACTCGTTTAATACGACATTTTTGTTATTTTAAAAATATTTTATTCAATTACTTCTTTTTATTATTCATATTTGTTATTAGATTAATTTTGTAATTGTTAAACACAATCCTTATGAGAAAAACACTCTTTTCATTATTGTATTATTTGTTTGACATAATGCATACTTATATTAAATAAATTTAAAATAGGTTTTTGACATTGTTACAAATGATTTTTAGTTACAATTTACGATTTTGAAAAACATAGCCAAAAGTGAGATTTTTAGCTAAAATTCTAAAAAACGTAACCAAAAGTTTGCACTTTAGCTACGATTTTCAAATCGTCGCTAAAAGAAACGTAGTTAATAGGCTACTTAACTAAAGGTTAACCTTTGGTGACAATTTTCAAAATCATTGCCAAATATTGATCTTTAGCTACAATTTTCCACCTCGTAGCAAATAAAAAACATATTCAAAAGCCTACTTTTTTATAGTGAATTGATATCCTGTATATTTTCAATATTGTAGTTATTATCATGATATTCTATATCTTCCATTTTTAGCTACATATATTTGTATATATATGATAGGTTTAATTTATAGTGTATTTTTAGGTTATATAATGTGTTATTAGGTGTTTTCTTAGGTAATAATCATGTGTGGTAGAACATAGATTTGTGTTTTTGTTAGTATTTTTGTATGTTTTATCTTATTATTATTAATTAGGGAAAGAATTTAATCTTAATAGGGATGGTTAATGTGTTTGGATGATGAGTTAAGATAGGGAACTTAAAGAAAAGTTGAAGAAGAAGCTGGAGGAAGACGTTTGTTATGATCGTGCAAGATGGAAGTTGAAGCTGTTGGAGACCTTCTTTCACGGTCATGCGAATTGTGCATGATTGTACAAATTGTGCACAATTATGATAAAACGTGCAGATAGAAGAAGCGCACAATTGTGCACAATCACAATCGTGTAATGCTAAATGTTTAAGTCGTGAGATTTTTATATTTTTGATGATTTGGGGCTATTTTTGGAATATAAAACAAGTGAGGAAACCATAAATAGAGTCCTAGGAGGATCAAAAAGTATATAAAGGCAACCAAAAAAATAAAGAGAGGTGGATGGAATATCTAAGAAAGAGATCAAGGAGGCAAAATTTCAGAAGAACAAAGCTACAGAACTTTTTAGCTCAAGGATAATAAGAAGGATACATTCAAAATTCAAAATTTTATACTTTCCTTTCATTTCCTTGTTATTAAATGTTGATGATGAAAATTTTAGGATATATTTTGGCTTTGGATTTCTATATTTGTTTTAGAAATTACTCTCGAATTGTTTTATTAAACTTTTATATTCTTGATTTAATAGAAGCATAATTTATGGTGTTTATTATTTTTATCTTTGATCAAAGTGGAGAGAGTAGAAATTATCTATGTTATGTTACACAGCGAGAGATGATAACTTATAAATACCATATTAATAGGAAAATGAAGAGAAATGTTAATTGCTTGTTAGTTTTCTATAGGATTGCTTCAAATCTAGTTGGATAGTTAAGAGGAGTTTTGAGAGATTACAACTTAATTTTTATCTATTTTAATTTGGGTTACATGATTAGGTCTCGAAAGAGGGTAATCATAACTATTAGATATCTAAGGCTGAATATTATTAAATCAAGAAGGTAAAGTGAAAACAAAACTAGGATAGAAGCAACTCCTAAGTTGTCATCATTGATTAATTAACAAATTTCCTGATTCTTGTTAATTATTTAATCATCAATTTTCTTTAGTTTAGTTTATTTTCTAGTTACATTATTACATTGTTTACCTTAAACAAAGTGTTACAAAAATTGTTAGTTGTCAAAAATAATCCTCATGGGAATGGTACTGTTTATGCTTCAAAGATATGACCTATATACTTACAGTATAGATAGATTTAAAATCAAACAAATAAGTTTTTGACACCATTGCTGAGGATTATAAATTTAGCATTTAGTACAATTTGAGTTACTATTATTTAAGGAATTTAACACTTTTCTTGTGTGATTACAGATGCCTAAACATAAGAATAATAAAGAGTTATAGCAAACTCAAAGACACATAAAATTCTGACATCACTAAACAAGAGAGAGAACTGCGGAAAGTAAGACATGAAGAAGCTATAAAAAGACCAATGGTAGAAGAAGGAACTAAGGAGGTCAACAAAGAATTGCAATGGATTTTATGAGACCAGGGTTCAAAGCTAATCAACAAGGGATTATGAAACCACTGGTGTAAACAAATAGTTTCAAAATTAAACTAACCTTGTTGAAAATATTACAAACTATTGGACAATTTTATAGAATGACCAATGGCAATCTTAATACACATTTAGCCAAATTCTTAGAGATATGCGACACATCTAGATAAAATAGGTTATCTGAAGATGTAACCAAGATGAGATTATTCCTATTTATGCTTAAAGATCGAGACAAAGAGTGGTTGAATTCTCTTAGCCTAGAGAACATGACAACATGGCAGTAATCTATACAAGCCTTTATGGCTAAGTTCTTTCCCTTAATGAAGACCACATGGATTAAAAAGGAGATAACAAATTTCCAGTAAAGTTAATGGGAATCATTATACAAGGTATGGGAAAGTTTTAAGAAGTTGCCCACATCATAACTACCCAAAGAGTTCCTATTAAAAACCTTATAAAATAGAGTGAATCCACCCATAAAAGGTATTATTTATATGGTAACTGGGGGTTTGTTGACGACAAAGACATTGGATGTTGCACATGATTTTTTAGAGGATATGGCAAGCAATAGTTATCTATAGACTTTATGTAACGCCCCACTCTCGTAAGACATGTACCTCACATCCTGAGTCATGTTCGAAAACATACCCCGCGAGGGTGGCATGCTAGCACAGTCAGTCAGTAAAATCTCGTTACAAAGTTTTTTCAACACACATATGCGGAAATCAATAATCAAATTGGGCACATTCTTTTCTTTAATAACATCAAAATCACATTTATTATTATTACAATCAAGATCAATCTCATTTACAAACCTTTCCATTATGGAAAGTTATTACAAAACAGAAATATTCAAATATACATGTTACAATAATTGTGGAAGACTTAATTCGATACAAAAATAAGAAAATACTAATGCAGACGTGAACTGATCCCAACCACTTTCTCTTAATTGAATGCAGTGGCTATACTCCAATTTGTCTAACTAGAGTGACTCTTATGAGCCTAAAAAATATTGCAAATTTTGGGTGAGTTTTGCAAACTCAATGAGTGACCATTCTCGATGGCTGACTCGATCACATAACACATACAATTCATATAATCATATAATTCACATCATTTCATTGATAATCATATATCATCACGTATCACTTGGTCATTCATTTCACATTTCACATTCAACACATATCACATTCAGAAATTAGTCAACTATTTAAACTATACCTATCATATGCATATGTAGTGCTCAAGAGACTTACTTTCTTTTATTATTGTTGTGACCGAGTGCCTTTTTATTAGCCCATATCCCTTGTGGATACTGAGCTGTATCAGATAATGTCCTCTATCCCTTAGTGGATACTGGGTACATTCACAACTGAGCCTGAGGCTCTGATCACAGTCTGAGCTTTAAGCTCTTTTTCACATTCTAAGCTTTAAGCTCTTTTTCGGGTGGCTACTCCGATCACAACAGCCTTTATGTTTTATGCATTCATGTAATGAAATGCATCACATATATTCAGTCAATTAAAAGTGCTCATAATCCCACAATCATATTCTCCTTAACATGTCATCGGACCTTAGTCCGACATTCATCTTTAAGAATACACATATTTCATTTATATACACATTCACATTTTTCTTCAAAACTTGGTCCGACATTTAACATTTAAGTTGAGAAAACACGTATGTCATCAAATTCACATACAAGGAGCACTTCTAATGTTCTCACATTTATCAAACTCCTCGGACAATTAATGTTCGGAATTATCTCAATCACATTCACATCAGTAATAATTCAATGCAGAAATTGAAAACAAAATATACAATGAAATGAGACCATCTAGATCGACTCACAGTATGCTCTAAATTAGTGTTTTCTTTCAAGATCTAAAAATGTCTGGATGCAGACATTTTATCCTGCATATAAATATTATGCATTACATACGTTGTACACACATTAATAATTGCATAATCTTAAGTATTCAATTATGCAAAAATGTGTATATGGACTATGTACAATGCATGCTCAATGACAATCCCGGGTATATTATCAAATTTCACATTTTATCCACATTCTCATTTTATAACTCAATTACTCATCATTCCATTTTTAGCATTATTAGCTCTCACAATATCCAACTCTCATTCACTTCTATTTAATACCCATTACTCATTTCCTTTCAATCACAACTACAATCACATGAACCTCTACATTTCCATTATATAAATCTCTTTGGTGCTTTCATACCAACAATTCATTCACTAATGTTATTCTAACATTATATAATTATATAATATCCAAACTCTCATTCTTTCTTAGAAATTCTAAACCTTTGGGTCTATCTTTCTTGTTCATTTTGACAAAGAAAATGAACTAATTTGGCAACACTTTGTTCTAGAAGAATGTTCCCCATTGTCTTAAGTTACTAATGACACCAAGATCATTCAATTTGGTATAATATTCTATGAGTTATACTCAAAATACTACAGACTGAGCACATTTGAAACTTTGGCATGTATATGATCATGCTGTCAAATTGCACAACTCATATATCTCAATTTCCATATTAAAAAATTATGAACTTTATATTAGTTGAAAGATAAGAGAATAAAAAACACCTTTGTGAAGAAATCTTTATCTAATTCTGCATCTATCAATACATTTTATTCAATATAATCTAGATATGATTTTTTTTTCTCAATTAATACTACAACCTTATTCAAAACTTAATTTCAAGCCAAAATTTGAAATTCTTAGAGATAGAATTAAAATTCTATTTCTTCATACAAATTGTATCCCTATGTCTTTAATTTACTCCAAATTAAAAATCATTCCAATTGGATAAATACAGATCAATATATCATCAAAATACCGAATCATGTTTAACTTGTGCAGGAAATTTGGTTGCGGCGAAGCTAGGAGTTGGACGCGGCGAACTTGTCTAAGTTGGCTGGGGCGAAACAAGGAGTTGGCCACGGTGAACTTTCACAAAAAGTAGTAAATAGGACTCATCTTCTAATTTTTCTAGATTTTATAACTTCCAACATTTTACATCTAACCTATCTTGTAACTGGATCTCCTTTTCTACTTCATTTCCTCTTCATTCTCCATTCCATTTCAACTCAATATCATCCATAAACAAATTATAGGTCATGATGGATCATGAAAACTAATAACATAATATACACGTATATATACATTCACCATCAACATCCTACCCATATTCAACTTCATTTCTACTTTCATTTCACTTCTAACTACATCAAACATGCTTCATTCATCAAAGCCATGAAGAGTAATAGGTTACTTACTTGATTTACCCAAAGCTTCTTAAATCACTATGAAACCCTAGCTTCTCCAACATACATGATCCTCATCTTACCAAAATAGAATAGGTGGGTCTTTTATCAAGAAGAAAAGATAGCAAGAACCTAGTGATGGATAGGTTCATCTTTGATGCTTAGAGGAGAGAGTTTCATGAGAAGGAGAGGAAGATAAAGAAAATGAAGAAGATTTGAGCATTTCATGGGAGTAAAAATGAAAGACAAGGAAGATGGCCAATCAAAAGAGTAAAGTGTCGTGAATCATAAATGAAAGACCACAAAATGGTCTTTAATGTGGGTAAAAAAAAGTCGTGAGTGGATGCCACCTGTCACCTTTTTGTGGTCTCCAATTGGCTCTTTTAAAAAGCTAGTCCGTTTGTCTCCATATTTTAACCCAAATTTCTCCCAATTTTTAATGACACTTGTCAATAAATCTTAATGTCACATATTAACATTTCCACTGCCATTTGACATTTATTTCTATCACTATTCATCAATTGTTCTACTACTTGGCATTTTTCTCAGCCCAAAAATACTCTTAAATTTAAAAAAATCGTCATATTTTCACAAAAATTCTAAATAAGTGCTTATACTCTCAAAAATCAATTTTCCATACAAATAATTCACAATTCGAATTATAATCACATTTATAGATCAATTATACCTGAAAATGTCAATGAATGCATGTACAATCATTTTAATGTGTGAAAAAATTTAAATTCACGTTTGTGTATGCTAACATTATGCATGAGCATGAGATGCATTTTTCTTAATCTCTCACTGATCTCACATATACCATATTTTAGGGTTCTAACATTTAGTATGGAAACAGGATGTTACATTTCTCCCCCTAAATAAATTTCATCCTCAAAATTCTTATCTGACTGATCAAAAGCCAGGGGTATGTTTCCTTATATGCTCCTCCATTTCCCATTTAACATCATCACTTAAGTAGTTTCTTTCAATTAACTATATTCGATGGAATCAATCAATCCTTTTATTACTTATTCCACTACCATACTATCTTTATTATTTCCTTAATATTTTTCACTTCCTGAGTCGATAACACTAATATTAAATTATACTAATATTTCTTAGCATACTCACATATAACACATTATGAATCAATACAAACTTATATGTTAATAGTCCTATGCTCTCTATAACATCATCTGGACCAATATAATTCGAGCTTAGTTTATTATTTTTCCTAACCTGAGCACATCTTTTTCTCAATCTAAGCACACCTTGGCAAGGTGATAGTCTCAGAGAGATTTCATCTTTCGCTTGATATTTCACATCTCTTTATTATTAATACACTTAACTTGTATGTCCATCTCACTATATTCCATATGTCCAGTGTTGATCCACCTAACTCATTCATCTTTCTTGAATCACTTAATTTTTAAAACATTTCTAATCAATTATTGCCTTTAACTATTTTAGGCCTTATTCATCCAAATATAAAGGCAGA
>JANIIA010000191.1:30151214-30205582 GCA_027478495.1 Erythroxylum alaternifolium | reverse complement strand
TGCAAGTAAATTGGTTTTGCTTTTTATCAAATTTATTTTGATTACTATCTGTATGATTGCTTGATGACTGCTGAAAAAAAGCTGTCGCTATGTCCTGTTGCGGATTGATAATGCCAGAGTAAAACTTGTAATAAGTCATATTTGGTGGGGTTTTATTCTCACACAGCCTTGTCCCTTTAACCCATTAAAAGAGGTGATTAAGAAGAGATGCAACTTTGCTTGTTTCTTTGGAAAAGATGGAGATTCGGGTGACAACCGAATGAAAATTTCATTTTCTGATATAATTTCAGATGAAGTGAGGATGTGGGTATTTGAGGAGACATTACCAAGCGGTGATAAGCTAACTGACGTCATCAACAGAACCAATGTAACAGTCTACTAAACTCATTTCAAATTTAATTACATGAGAAATGAATTTCCCCATTGTAATATTTTTTCTTTCTTTAATAGGAAAACGTTAAGTATCTCCCTGGAATAAAGCTTGGTAGAAATGTTATTGCAGACCCTGATCTTGATAATGCAGGTATTCAATTTCTTGGTTAGATGAAGATTTACCTGTTGTGGTTTAAAGATGGATCGCGTGGCTATCATAGTCTAATGCACAAATTGTACAGTTACAGATGCAAACATGTTGGTGTTTGTGACCCCACATCAGTTCATGGAGGGGATATGCAAGAGGCTTGCTGGGAAAATAAAGCAAGGTGTGGAGGCTATTTCACTCGTCAAAGGAATGGAGGTTAAGATGGAAGGTCCATGCATGATATCCTCTCTCATATCTGAACAGCTTAAAGTCAATTGCTGTGTGCTTATGGGGGCAAACATTGCAAATGAGGTTAGCTATTAATTTCACAACTCATTTTTGTTTCCGGTTCTCCCATTACAGGGTGTTTAAAGCATTGAAAACTGAATTTTCAGATTGCTGTAGAAAAGTTTAGTGAGGCAACGGTTGGGTACAGAGTGAATAAGGAGATTGCAGAGAAATGGGTTCAGTTATTTAATACTTCTTATTTTATGGTTACACCTGTGAGTATTATATTAATGTTTTCGATTGATATATTTTAATTGCATAAAATTTAGCATGAATACTGTGATAAGTTTCTTTGAAGGGTGCTATAGTTCACTAAATACGCAATGAAACCTCATTCTTGTTCCTTTTGTATTATATGAATGATTAGGTCCAGGATGTAGAGGGCGTTGAACTATGTGGTACCTTGAAGAATGTTGTGGCGCTAGCAGCAGGTCAGTACTACTACTATTACAATCTTATTTACCTTATTATGTGAGATATCGTTATGAGTGATTAGGGTAATTGGCCTCGGATGGGACAGGTTTCGTGGATGGCCTAGAAATGGGAAATAATACTAAGGTATTTAGAAACAATTTCAACCAGGTTTGAAGGCTCTTTTGACCTTTTCTATACTCACTGTTTGTCTGTAATGTATAGGCTGCAATAATGAGAATTGGTCTTAGGGAGATGAGAGCTTTGTCGAAGCTTTTGTTTTCATCAGTTAAGGACAGCACCTTCTTTGAAAGCTGTGGTGTGGCTGATCTCATCACAACATGCTGTAAGGAAGTATTTAATTTTTCTTTATTTTTGTTTATATTATAACATGGAAATTTAAAATCACAATCTATGGCAGTGGGAGGAAGAAACAGAAAAGTTGCGGAGGCGTTTGCAAAGAATGGCGGGAAAAGGTAGGTTTTTCTATTGAAGGCATAAAATTCAGTAAAATCAGTACTAATATTTTTCCTCCCTGTTTATGCCTGAAGGTCCTTTGATGAACTTGAAGCAGAGATGCTACAGGGCCAGAAATTACAGGTGGATATTAAACTAAATCACTATGTTGAAAGATTCTATTTGTAATGGTAATTACTTCTATCAGCCGTGGATCAGATGTCATATCAAATCATAACAAATAACAACCGACTTATCCTTCCTTTGAAATTAGAAGAGTGATGTTTACGTTTAGAACACTTGAAAAAAGGCCTTTGAAGCTTCGAATTATCTTTTTTTTGGGGTTGTAGTGGCTTACTTACCCAATCTTCGTTTCCTTAAAAGGGTGTTTCAACAGCAAAAGAGGTGTATGAAGTTTTAAGCTACCGTGGGTGGCTAGAGTTGTTTCCACTTTTTGCAACAGTGCATGAAATTTGCATTGGGAAGCTTCCACCAACAGCCATAGTTGAATACAGCGAGCACAAGCCAAACTTCTCCCTGGTAGAAGGTTCTGCTCAATTCTTTTGACTTGTATGGCGGGGACTGATTTTCTTCATATATTCTGGGCATAGAAGTCCTTCAGTAATTTCTCTTCATTTGAGTATGATGCAAAAAAGGAGAACATTATATAGAAGTTGGGAGTTTGTTTTGTTCAGTTGTACCAAGTTTGGTACCATGATAATTCAGATGGTCTGTGGTGCTGAAATTTGGCGTATCGGTTGGCTCAAGTGACATTGGCTTCCAGTTTCATGTTAAAATTGTCAAACTTGGCATTTCATTGAACATCAATGTTCCAGTGTTGAAAGTTTCCTATACGCTGGTTAGTCCAGGGATCTTGTAATTGTCACTCAGAATGCTTAATAATGTCCAGCTGTAGATGTATACAGATTATGTCAATGGAGAACAAACTTCTGATCTCATATTCATCTCTGAACTATCACAGGGTTATTGGAGGGTAGGAATTTAACTCTGGTGAATATAGGGAACTCAAGAAGCTAAATTCACCACAGTTATTGCTCAAAGTACCAACAATCTGCAAAGAAAAAGATATTAACAGCAATTGCACATGTAAGTTGCAGAGACTGTCACCTTCCTGCAAGTAGAGGATGTCACTAGGTCCATGTCCAACCCTTTAATGCTTGAGAGTGGTCTGGTTCACTCTGTCCCATTAACATAAGTTTCCCAGGTCTATTAGTGCATTCATCTCCATCTTGCTTTTCTCTTCCCAGTCCTCAAAACTTCTGCTGGTCCACACCAATAGTATTTCAATCTTCCCAGCAGGAAGGAAGGATGCAACTTGCAAGATAGCAATTAGGATACTATTTCAAAAAATCCCAACAGTAATATATAGTCAAAAAATGAAAAAGTTGGGTTCTTGTTAGGAAATTGTTGTGATTAGGAATAGCCGACAGTACTTTTACTGAGAATGTGTTGTAAAATTAATCAATCAACTTTAGGAATATTTTCTTTTGAAAGTCAACTTCAGGATTCTAAATGACAAACCATGTCGTAAAGATAAATAATTCATGTGTCGGGTAGTTCTTTGTGCTCAACCTATGGTTTTGAAAAGTTTAATTTTAAAAAATAGCATACTTTGCATATCTTTTTGAAGTGATGTAATTTGATATTTTTTTAAAGAGTTGACTAATTTGTATCTGTGATTATTTGATCAGATAAGCTTGATGAATAATGATCCCTCCGTAATAAACCATCATAACATCAAAGCTTTCTCATTTCACGCCATTGTCATTACAAAGACAAGAATAACCCAACAACCAAAGAAACCGGAAAGGACCAAATAAATTACCCACCAAAACCACCAAACCCATGCATCAATTCTACTACTTTTGCTTTTGAGTATTAACCAGTGCGTATTCTATCCAATCTGTCGACACTTTTCCTTGCTCTTTCCAGTTGGTGATCAATGCTTTTCCGGGACTTTTCATGGCAGTCCACACTCCTTCGTGACCTTTCCATCTGAACTTGATCAAAGGAAATCCTCAACTTCTCTAGTTTATCGGTATTACCGGACTGTTTCTTCAACTTTTCCAGCTTCTCAGCATGGCTGGACTGGTTTTTTAGTTTCTCAGGCCTATCAGTGCTGTGCCTCGGCTTCTCTCTACGATCTGTGCTTTTCCTGGATACCTCAAATACGTCAGTACTCTTACGGGACTGCTCGAATTGGTCTGTACTTCTCCTTGAACTGTATCTTTGAGATGGGGACTTCTCAACAGTTGAAATGAACTTCTTTAGGTGTCTGATATACTCCGGATAGTGTTCTAAATCGCAGTGGTTACCCCCTTTGAGCCAAAGTGGTTCATACTTTTCCTTGCATAGTTCCCATAGTTGCTTACCATGAGAGCAGTCAACAACTTCATCTGAAGTTCCCTAAACATGAAAATGAGGCAATCGAAGTAGAAAGCAGTTAGAGTTTCATGCTTCAAGGGTCTTGTTCAAAGCATCCAAGAACCAAAATAACAGAGTTCAAAGTTCTTAAGAAGTCTTTGCACCAATTCCTTTTCACTTCCAATGTTGAACATGTACCAGTACTGTAAGATCCATGACCCAAACATTAAAAAGAACGAAGCAGAAAAAAAAAGGAAAAAAAAAAGGAAACCTTGCGGTGAACCAAATTTGAAAAAGGTCAACTTCAACAACTACATACAACAATGAACTATAAGAAAAACAAATACTGAAAAGCTGAAGAAAAGTTGAAGCACAATTAAAGAAAGTGAAAGTACTTGTGGTTGTCATTTACTAAATTATAGCTCTTCCATACAACAAACTATTCAAATACAAAATATCAGAGAAGACAAGATCCGCCTTAGATGAATATGCTAGATTTCTGAGGCAGTGAAATACAACAAATTAAGTGATGTCAGCCGACTGCCTTAATGATATGAATAGTTGAATACATACAAAAGTAACAGGAATAAAAGGATGGCCCATCCATGTTATCTATGTAAGTCTTTTCTCTTCTGTGATAGGCCAGCTCCTTGTGTCAGTTTCTACTGGATGACCTATTCTTGTAGTTGCTGATGTCCTTCGGCCTTTAACGGCCATAATCTACATGATTATATCTAACTAAGATGAATATTACTCTACTCATTGTCCTTCCAAAAATTATAGAGGGTATTTGGGAATTCCTGGCCTATGATTTTGTTAATTCTATCACTGATAAATCATTTGCTTGCTCTGGATCTTCAAGCTTCAAAAATTGGAAAACAAATACCACAACTCCTGAATAAAACATATCCAGTTGATATTAATCTAAGAATGAAAGGGAGAAGATTAATAAACTATATAGAAGAGTACAATTCAATACTGTTGACTGAAATTTACATCAACAAAACTTTTCAGCAAATGTTGAATCGAATGCTTGTTAAAGATAAATTTGATGCAGCAATATAGCAAAGATGGTGATTATATCAAAAACTGTGATCAACAGGAGAACATGTTTTGATTATTGAAACATAATAATTTTGAAATTAACAATCATGTCTGGAGTTGAAGAACTCCAGAAAACATGCACTCCGGTCTACAAGACACATCAAAATGCAGATTAAGAAAATTGAGTAGTACGTATGCTCTAGTTGATACATGCGGGCAACCAAGACTCAGTACCCCAGAAAATATAAAACAAAGGAAAGGCATGACATCGTTCTATGGGTCTAACAATATTATTACTTACGTGAATGATAAGGACAGGACAATTAACAAGTGGAATTTTGTCTATATTCTGCAAAAGAAACAATACAAAACAACCCCATTAGATTAGAAAAATGAGAATGATGAACTCAAGCAGAATAGAATTGTGGGAAAATCTAAGTATGTGTGATACCTTATAAATGTCAAACCAATATGAACGCTTTACAGGATACATGACTCTTAGACCTGATAGTATGGGACTGTGAAGAACAACAGCCCGTAACTGAGGCAGGCGAGCAGCAAGATCTAAAGTAGGCCCGCTTCCTACAGATTGCCCATAAAGGATGATATCTTCCTGTTTGGTACCATAGCTTTCTTCAAGACACTTGTATGCAGCTTCAATATCTGCATATGTATGCTGTTCACTTGGCTGCAATGCAGGAAATGGGTCTTAGATTCACACTTCGGTTACAATATCAGCACCAGAAAATTCATAGAATTAATGGTTCAAATTTACGGCAAACCTTTCCAGATGATTGCCCATAGCCAGAATAATCATACCTACAAAAAATGTTCATGAAAGATGAGAAAATGAACTTCAAAGATAGTTCTGGTGATAAGGATGAAAAAGACATTGATGGGAAAATGCGTGCTGAGAGGTGTCTATGAACAAGTTTAAATCATCACCAAAGATATTAATAGTAGAAGGTATTAGGACAAGGAGATATCTATCCACTAAATATTAGGACAAATTTTCTGTAAGATACCAGGACAACTATAAAAACACCCCATCTAGTTTCTCCAAACAACAGGATTGATCAAAGCAGGGCACTGGCAAGTATTACGGACCTCTACTAAATTACTACAATTTTCTAAATATGCCAAATATATAAACACCAATTATGACCTTCTCTGATTAATAAGAAGTCCAACCAAATCGCCATTTCAGCTGTTAAAGCAATCAGCACTACCTAACACCAATTTCTTCACGAACTAAAACCTACAGTTACAATAAAACCCATCAATTATTCCAGTTTACAATAACTAGATAACAAAAACCCAATTGTTAGAACCAGAAAACCCTCACAAACAAGAAAATAGAAAGGATCAAATTTTCCAAAAACCAAGATGATAAAGCACTTAAAACATCAAATCGAAAGTAGTAAAGAGTAACTAACTATATCTGTACCCCATAAGATTAACACGCAGGTGGATGCTTAATTCAATGAAAAGCTCATACATCTGACCCAGATCGGCAGCGTTGCCATGAGAGTAAAGCAGAGTTGAGGTGGCCATGGGATGCCTCACATACATTGCAACTATCTCTGTGCCCTTTCTTGTAGGCAACTTCAATATTTCGACGTTTTCACGGTGAGGAAAGGGGCTCAAGAGCAGAAGACCCGTTAATTCGTCCGTTACTAGCTTGTATGTAGGTGGGTTTGGCGGAAAAAAGGCGAATTTCGCCGCCATCGACGATGTCATCCCACCCATCACCGTATCTCTCTCTCTCTCTCTCTGTTTCTTTACTCTGTTTTTGCTCCGTTTTTTCTCTTTCCTAGATATATACTTTCTCCGTTTTGGAAAATATGAATTCACTTTAGATCAAACCCACTCCATTTAATTCCACCTTTTTGCCAGTTCCAGAGAGTAAACGCTTGTGAGAGAGGCGGAGAGAGTGAGGTGATTCTGCTTCAGGTAGCTATCAGCTGCTTAAAATGTTGGTATCTGTCTAATTTGAGGCTTACAGAGACAGAAGAGAGAGGGCTTTTTACTAGCTGTTTACTTTGGGTCATCACTAGGTCTTAGAAGCTTAAAATAATCCGGTAGGGTCAAAACAATGGTGGACAAGAAAACTTTGATGGCTCAAGTATATGGCACAAGCACCTAGCAACAAACCCATGAACCCCATGTGGATAAAGTTGATTTTGATTTAAGGAATTGAGGGGTTGATGAACCTTTTGGAGTTTGAAAAATTTTGATTCCATCTTCCTGTCATTTTATACACCATTTGTAATAGTTCACCAACAAATTTCTTCGGTTGCCTTCCCACTAATTAATTTCAAGTAACCCATCAATCATTTTCCTTTGGTCTTTTTATCTTTGGAATCATTTAACTCAATAATGATGCTTCATAATTGAGTTTTTAGTCCAATGCTTCTTTAGCTATTGAACATGGAATTCAAGCATGTGCAAGGATTGTAAATGCTTTTTGCTGGTAGAATTTCCATTGGATTTTGTAGCTGCTGGAGATGTATTCTGTTAATCTGAATGAAGTCATGCGAGATGACAAATTGTAATGAAGGAGGGGGAAATTCATGATCGATAGGATTCTTTGTCAAAAACTGTGAGACACCTGGCTTTGGTAAGAGTTGTATAAAAATGGGTTGTGGAAGAGTCTTATAATCTAAGGCCAGTAAACGCGGACTTCTTTTACGATAACTATGCACAGCACAGCTGTTCTGAGTTCTGTTCTTTCTGTAAGCGTAACTGGATGCGCCAGCTGGTTAATGGTAAAGTGCTGCTGCCGAACCTGAATCTGTAGGATTTAGGAAAGCCTTGTGGGGTAGCTACCCAACCAATATAACATTATAACATATCCAGGATTCCAGGTGTCCTAGACCAGGTTCATTGTAAGAAGCTGTAACAAATAGCAAGCATGAGGATCAACACTTTTTGCTTTTTCTTCCAAGTCTTGTTTCAATTAATTAAGCAAATAACTCCTCTGATATTATTTTATACAAATTCACCAATAAAAAATAACAATCAGATTTTAGAAAAAACGTTATACCTTAGATCCTTATCGTCAGAATTTAAAGTCTGATACAGTGATACATGAATGACGACACTCTTATTCGTCATACTAACAGTAAACATACACTCGAGGCAATTTAAGTTTCTTTCCTTTCTATCTCTCGCTTTCAACACGCTGCTTTACATGAGAAGGGAATTTGATCAAACTATAGCACTTTATTAGGTACTTGCTTATTGGGTACTTGCCAAGCTTTGAACTCTTTGGCCACCACAATGGAGTTTCTCTGGAGAACTTTTACGAGACAATGAAGAGGCAAGGCAAGTTCTCGGGCAAAACCCAATGTTGACAATACAGATGATGCCTGTATTTCACTTCCATGGTAAATACCCCGCAACGTAAAGAAAAAGGGTAACAGGAAAGGTGATATTTGTTTGTCATTGGTTTCTTCAAGGGCCCTTTTTGTTGAATCGAGGATATTGGCAATGCCAGCAAGTTTACGTAGTAATTATCCTCATTCCCCGCTCCAATCCCTATGACCACTGTGACCACCAATCCATAATGCCCTCACGTGCACTCTCTTGACTGAAGCACCAAAAGGTGGTTCTACCAAGGAAAGGAAATGTGGCCTTCCACTTTAACCACAGGTTAAAACTTAAAGTGCTTTTTTCTTCTATAAGCAACAAAACCACAACCTTTACGAGACTCCAAAAATTGTGGTTACAGTCCACCAGAATAGGATTTCATTTGATCCTGATGATCATTTTAGGAATCCTCCATCTAGTCGAAAAGTTCGTGAGGAAACGCAAAAATGAAGATTGATGATCTAACCTAGTCTAGAATGGCAGGTCCAGTGCTCATTTTGTATCTGCACGTAATCAGCCAAAGAAACTACAAAGGACTCAGCTTGGAATCAAGGCAACAAGACAAGCTCGATTGGAAGACAGTGACTTGTTAACAAACTTTTATTATAACCAAATAATAGTATATATGCATACATATATGCAGCAAATGACTTAGTCACAGTGCCAAATTAGAACCATGATATTAGGCAAAGGAAAGAGAAAGCAGTGATGGGTCTCACTTCACTAAACCCCATCTTTTTGTTATTGAGATGGGTCGATGAGACATGTCCCTTGTCTGCTGCAGTCATGCTTAAATTTTCAGTTAAACAAGCCAGTCTGTCTATATACTTGGATGTAGTTTCTAGATTTCTGACTTTCAAAATCAACTAATAGGAGATTCATCCATACACAGGAGAAGAAACTGATGAGAACGGTAAGCAACTCCTCTAGCATACCTTATAACAAAAGTTTAACGGGAAGAGGAGTTGAATTCTCTGACAGTTAAAACAACTAAGCTTGTTGCTCTTCAGACATAATACCAGAAAATCAAAAGATCTTATGAATATATCAATTTTCATGGTAAAACTAATGCTAAAAGAATTTTGAATTTTCAGAAAACCAATACAACATGCTCCAACAATAGGCAAAAAAGTACAAATTTTCATATTTTCTCTGCAAAGTTGTAGATAACATCAGTGGCAACACCAATAATTTTGGGCATATGCTACTGTGGTGCTGGTCAACACTTACCAGTGCCATTTGACTTTGTTAATTATTTAATAGGCTGTCTCCTTGTTGATAATTTAGTAGGTTGTCTCCTTCTGTCAAGAACAATGGGCCTCTTGATGTGAAATTCTCCAGGAAATAGAAAGAAAAAGGAACTAAGGACAGCAAATGACTTAAAACTAAAAAAATTTGGTAAGGGATTTATCACCAACCATTTAAACACTGTCACAGAAGAAATTCATACTGCAAAATACTAGGTTAAAGCTTACTAGCTTAATAATTCTGGGGTGAAAATAACTACTGCAAAATCAACCATCCATGAACACACAGCTTTAACCTAAAACTAAGTACAGGAAATGAATTAAAACTAAAGAAATTAGGTAAGATATTTATCACCAACCATTTGAACACTATCACAGACTAAATTCATGCTGCAAAATACTAGGTTAAAGCTTGCTAATTTACCCAATTCTGAGGTGAAAATAGCTACTGCTAAATCAACCATTCGTGAACATACAGCTTTAATTTTTAAGAACTCTAGTAACATTTTTCTTTTCATTGAATTGTTATGGAAATTGGTAGCTGTTGGTAGAATATTTCTCGTATAACTCATTTAATGCCTCGTCAATAAAGTTCTAAAACTAACCACAGCCATCTTGTCAACAAACTTCTTATTAGTCATAGTTTACTAAGTCCATTTTACGAAGAGTAATACTCTTTTCAAGAACAGGAATCTTCAAGGAGACAAATATTGTGTTCTTCACTATTTAAACTTGACAACCAATTAGGCAAGAAACCTGAAATCAAGTACTGCACAGCAACCTAAGGACAAGTCTTTTCCAATTGGGAAAATGGATAAATTGTTCTTGACTCCTTGTTTAACTGGAATTGGTAGCATACACGTCAGAAGCCCAATTATTGCTAGAAGAACAACCATTAACCAAACCTAAGCATATGTTTAGAGATCAGAAAAAACAAGGAGGATGAAAGACCAATGTAGGTATCAATTTTTCAAATCAACAGCTGCTAATAAACAATAACTTCAAAGATCATAACCATCATTGTTGGTCACACAAAACAAAGACTATTCAAGCCAATTCTGAACTGTCGTCCTTAACCATAATCAAACAAGCATGGCTCAATATACACACAATAATTCAATATTTTGAAAGCAAAAGAGAACGAGATAAAAAGGGGACTATGATTTCAGCTCATAGCAATTTTGCAAAAAACTAGGACAGTAAATCTTACAAATGATTCGTCTAGTTAATCCTAATAGCGCTTTGTGCTAAGTTATTGACCAAATAAACAGATTAGAAAGCCACTACTGGTTTCTTCAGAATCTGGAAAGAAAGGTCAATAGAGTATAAAAAAATTTAAAGTACCATGGATCACCATATGCTACCACCTATATCCAACGTTTTGGAGACTCTTGCCTACCTCTTACTGCTACCATAATGTAGATACTGCCATCATGTTCCAAATCTGTTATAAACTACAAGTTATTATTTTAGGCATCCAGCAAAATGAATTAAAGCACAATGAAGATCGTTCACTATCAGCCATCAAAAGCTCCTCGCGTTATTAAATCAGGGGATACAAACAGGAAGGAAAGAAAAAGAAAATTTCATAGTGATGGTGCCTATATTTATACAGAAACATATTGAACTCTCAAGCATATAAAATCACACAATGCAGGAATGCATCCCATTACTCCACACTCCTGACAACTAATCCAAAATAGACTTGCATCCAATTTCTTTTTCTTTGAATTCCAAAGATTCAAGCATGGCCAAAAATGAAATACATTGGACTTTTAGTTCATCTATAATAGCAATACATGCTAGTAAGAACGAGTTAAACAGCCTCATATATCTGGTAAATCAAAATGCGCCTTTAACCAATCTTTTCCAGTAATGCGCACCAATACCAGTATTCTCATTCATCGAAACAAAACAACAATCCAGTACAAAAATCTCCGAAGAAACAAATGAAAACCAATAAAAGTTCTCACCAAAAGAACGAATCTTTAAGTCTGTCTCCTAAATCGCTTTCTCAGCTTCTGGTACTTGTGCTTGTTCATCTTCTTCTTCCTCTTTTTCTTCACGCTATCAGCCCACATCCCCGAATCATCGTCCTTAAGTTCACCTTGGATCGACCCAGTTGATGAAATCGGATATGAAAAATACCCAGTTGGAGAGATGGGAAGATACATAGAGGGATACAAATGGGTAAATGAACCCACAACCGGAGGGACGTTAGAAGCGAGGTTTTTACTTGGATTGATGTAAAGATTGGGACTTTGGCGTTGAAGAGTAAATGGCAGAGTGGGATTTTGTGAGTTTTCAATTCGAAGTGGGTTTTGAAGCACGGAGATGATTCTTGTAGGTAGTGGCGATTTTTGTAAGAGGTTCTTGAGAGTTGACAATGCCATTGTACTCGAACCTCAAAGCTTTCCTACGCCCTCTCTCTCTCGCTCGTTTATTTGCTCCCTGTTTTAAAAGCGAAAGGGATATTGGCAATTAAGGTGAAGAACATTTATAGTCATTAAGGAAATAAAAATTAATGCATCCCAATTCAGCCTGCCCACCTCAAAGTCAACGGGTGAAGTTGAGTTTATCGCGTCATAGATCGGGTCTTTTCGTAGCTAAATTAAGAGTGATAAAATACTGTCGTTTTGTAAAAAAATTACGTCATTTTTTACAATTTTTTAAAAATAAATTGAGCAGCTCAACTCAACTCCCAGTTCAGCCACCGGCTGACTTGAGCTTGACATGTCATGATTCAAACTAAGCCTAACCCAATCTATTGTTATCCTTAAATAATATATGTTATATAATTATGATATAAATTAGCTTAACTGTCAATGAATCTAAAAAGACAACATATATAAGACATTTTATATTTAATCTTAAGCTAAGCAAGTATTATATTGTGAGATCAAGTAGAGAAATATTCTTCGCTGTTGCTCCTACCAAATTCATCCAACAAGCATAACTCAAGCATTACTGCCACATCAAACCAATAAAATTTTTTGATTAATAATAAATTTTAAAAATGACAATAAAGTTCGAAATATATAGTAAAAATAAAAATCTTTTAGCAATTTAAATTTGAAAATTTTGATTAAAATTTCAATTTAGCAATTTTTATTAGAGTTTCAAAAGATTTCACCTAATTTATGTATCTTAATAATATATCTAGATTTAGTATGGCACGCTACAATAATCTTTGTAGATACTTTGCTTTCGTAAGTGAAATATGTTTCAGTTTAGAGAATAATAACTCATTTCTCCAACTATTTTAATTTTGATATACCATCTACTTTTTCAACCTTAGTTAAATTATAATAATTCCTTTTCTGATGTATTTATCCAAAATGTTTTATGCTTTTAAATTAAGTTCTCTAAAGTTACAGTGAGGATTAGAATGGTAAGTTCACTAAATCAAATCAAAATCCTAACTTAGAATCCAAGTGATCTATATATTTGATTAAATCAGTTTAATGTTTGATTCTTATTAGTAATAGTTATAAAGATAAGTATGTTATTTTGGGTTCTGTACTTGTATGTTTTTTTTTTCGTCAATCATATTTGGCATAGAAGCAAATGGTGGTACACATTTGGATAAGGGTTTTAATTGAGAGAAGGGGAAGCTTGTACATGCATATTCTTTTAAGGACCTTAAAAGGATTCTTGTATGTACTAATGCTTTGTAACGAAATATTCTCAATCTTGACTAATGCCTATCTATGAAATATTCTCAACTACTACATTAGTTACAACAATAGCATTGAGTCAAATTTGTGCTATCATACTATCACTATATATATTATCACTATAATATCCAATTCTCTCTCTTTTTTTAACTCTTGTGGTTTTTGCGGGGAATGAACCCAAAAATGTTGAAGTTTATATTTATTTTCTTTATGTTTTTATCGTGCACGATAAATTTTGTTATAATGATGTGTAGGTTTCTTTTGAGAAATAAATGGTACTTTTAACCTTATAATTAGGTTATAGTGTTTTTATGAAGGATGTTTTGAATTCAACAAAAATAATGTAGAGAGATGGATTATTTTTGTACCGAGGTGGATGAGATTACCTTAGTTGATTTCATACTCAATACTAAGTGGTTAGGGTAAGAAAAAATATGAATTTTTACTTATAAATTCCCATATAAAGATGATTTGAGGGTATTGCAAAATGATAATAATGTTAGAAAGTTGATACAGATAATTTAAAAAAGAAAACTAAAGATGGTCAAGGTATCTTTGTATGTAAAGAAGTATCCCAAATAATGCACAATTAAGGATCCTGTAACATATATTCCTATTAAGGTAATTGAGGATGACGACGACTCAATATTGTAGTAGTGAAGTAACCACCAAGGGACCTGTTGAGGCACGTATATATATGAACACATTGGCAATGACCACTTATGGGTATTCGTAAGTGATAGACACAAGATGATAGAATGAAGTTCATAAAGTTAGTTTCATTTAAATTATCACCTTACTTGACGCTGAATTTTTCTTAACATTGTGATGCAAACTTACATGAATTGTTTGAGCATGTTTATATACACTTTGATCATCGATTGTCGACCAATTTAAAAGGCAAAAATAAACTATATCAGCTATTTACAAAGATCAAATGTGGAGTATAGCTTATGATTGTACTTGATACAGGTATGAAACGCAAATGAGTAATCTAGAGAGCATTAATAAGGAGGAAGATGATTGGTTGGCAAATATTCTCATGAAGAAATAGTGTAGACAAGCATTTGACAGAAGTTACCAAAGTGATTGATTATCAAAGAACATTGCCAAGTGTTTTAATGCATACTTGAGAAATGTAACAGATAAACCAATCTTGACTTGCTTACAGGTGATGAGGAGAAATCATGAAGACATTCAATAAGAAGAAGCGAGGGATGGCTGCATACAATATTGGTAATGCATACCTTAACACAATGTCAAAGGTGGAGAAAAAAACAAAAAGGAGGCTACTTAGTATTTGTCTCATTTTATAAGTAATTGTACTTAACAAATGATGCAAATTACTTAACTCATTTCTAACAAAGATAATATTTTATATTTCTATATATTAACTAGGCTATAATATAATATTTTCGGTTATAAGAATAAAGAACTACAGAAAGACAGAGTTTTTTTTTAGCCAAAGTGATTTTAAAAGCACCGATGCAATCTACAGCGTTTAAAGACTGTTAAATTCACGTAATTTTCGTTTAAAATGTATACGATAGGAGCAAATCTAAAATAAGTCTGAAACGAGAAGTACTGTAAAAAGATGAGATGACTCGGAGTCGGGGGGAGGATTGGCATACCTTGTGGTTGCGGTTGCAATGTAACCCTCTTTGATTAATCGTTTGGCCCGTTAAATCATGCATTTGAATTGCTTAATTAATGAATTATTACATAATTTTAATTAATATATTCAAATGATAATTAATAATAATTTTCTATTATAAAAAAGTTGTGATACTAATTATAAATTATGTAACTAAACTTATATAAATTAACGTAATCTATTTAATATGATGGTTAAATCTAAGAGTCAAAAGGATTAAATTTTCAAAATTTAATTATTTTTAAATTAAATTAAAAATTTTAATATTTAGTGTTTAATTTATATAAAATATAAAAATACTGATAAATTACTTATAAATAATTATAATTATTTCAAGATAAATTTTTTTGATATTTATTTTATAAATATTTATATAAATATCTTATTAAAAATTATAATTTTTTTAAATAATAAACATCTGATGAATAATAGGGTTAATTATATTTTATAAAATTATTAAAAATCCAAAAAATGAGATTACAAGTTGAAATTAATTGAAAATTTTATAACAAATGGAATTTCAAGTTCGAAAATAAAATCTAATTTAATATAGACTTTTCTTCATAAATTTAATTAAATTTTACCAAAACGGCAAAAGTCCACGCACACATCGATCACTAGATAAAGTTCTCAAACTGGGCCATAAAATCTTATGGACCACTAGATAGGATAGGACCATAGGAATCTTTTTAAGTAATGAGAAGAAAATGGTATTGGCTATGGCTACTGCCAGAGGATGGGAATGGCAATACACACGTCTTCTTCTGCAAGGTACTATTAGTCGAATCGAGAAGCACCTCGCGGAAGTAGACAGGTAAGGTCGCCTTCACGGGCGGGATCAGTGCTCAAGCGAAATGGGCTTCTGATGAGGATATATTGTTGGATACATGAAGGCCCAACACAGAAACAGCAAGAATTAGGAGGCGCTGTTACAATGAGTCTCAACGGGATGGTGAAAGAAAACGGGATTGGAATTGCAAGCTTCCGAAGGAAGACCACATATTTCCTAATACTGAGATAAGTGGAAATACCAAACTTTGCTCCATTTGCACTCACCAACTCGTCTCAACACCAATGCTATAATTACATAAATGTTCCGTAGCATAAAATCTTCTTTATGCTCACACTAATATAAAGTCTTCTATATTCACCAATATATGTTTACTCATTTAGACTCACGGAATAAGAGTCAAAACTTTCTCCATATTATAAAGCGGAGCTACGATTGTAAGAAATAAATCCTAATTATCAGTCTTCACAAAATAAAAATATAAAAGTTAATACCTAACTCCCACAATAAGTAGAAATACAAAATTAAAACAAATTCACTCATTTTACCATCAAATAAGATAAATTTAGGGTAATTAATGAAATTTATTAAAATTAAAATTTACTATAGCACTGTTTTGCTAATTAAGTCTTCTTTCGGCCTACACAAGAAAAATGAAGTGAAATTGAAGATGAATTAAATTTACTAGAAACAAAATTTGGAAGATTTGGCGAAGGACTCGTGAACACAGTACTTACATAGAGTCAGTGTTTAACGAAGTTTACTTCTATTTCTTCTTTGCAACCCTACAACCCCTTATAAACCCTTAGGATGATTTAGGATGAAAAATATGACTCCTTATATAGACCTGTGTAATCCTGGGATCAGATCCTCTATTTTAGTTAACTAGTTTCAACCTTGTTTCATTAAATATCATCTACATATTTATATGAAGTTCACATAAATGTATTGACCAAATTAAGGAGAACAGGGTTGGAACATCCTAATGAGAACATGGTGCTCCAACCCCTTATGTTAGCATTGTAATTTTTTTTAAAAATTACAATAAAGTACGACATATTACATAGACGGGGTCATGTATCTCATTAAAAGTTAGACTTTTGGGTTTTAAAGAAAAAAAGATAGTAAAGAAAGAAGTTCTTTTGGAAAAAACAAAAAAAAACATCAAGAAATCAAATTTGAAGTTGTTGTACGTTAGTTTTGATAAATCATTTTTTTGAAGATAAAGCAAGATTTTAACAAAAGTTCTTAGGATATTTAAGATTAAGAATAATGATTTTTAAATTTTATTTTATTATTATTTTCTAGTTGTTATTCATGGTTTGGTTATGATGTGATATATTTTTATAATGATTGGATTGAAGGACTAAAAGAGAACAATTATTTGATTTATGCATTAAGATTCAAGAGATAAGATGTGTGTTTAGATCACAACATGAATAAAAAGGATTAAGTGTGAGTTATTTGAGGAAAAAACACAAGAGTTTTGGAAGATCTACATCAAGACATGGATGATCCAATAATGATTCATTGTGATAACAAATAAAGATTCATTATGATAGCAAATAAACTATTGCAATGACAAAAAGTTCAGCATTTTATGGGCGAATAAAGCATATTGAGATAAAGCACCACTTTATCATAGAGCTTGTAAATTAAGGAGAGATCAAGATGAAGTTTTGGAAGATCAATGACCAATTACTATATATCTTCACTAAGCTAGTCTTAACAGAAAAGTTCATTAAATTGAGAGATATACTTGAAGTGCTAGACTTTTCTAAATTAAGGAAGAGTGCTAAAAATTAATCTAGAAAGTCTATAAAATTGTGAAGAAAATTAAACTAGAATGTCTAAGAAAGTGTACAGAAAATTAATCTTAAAATCTTAAAAAACATAATTTCCATAGTCTTACTTCCACTAATTTGCTCATTCTTTAAGATAGTTCATTAGATTTTAGTCTTCTCATGGTGTGTTTGATCAACATTTGGTCAACATTGTATGCCATTGTTGTGAAGAGATTGTTAGGATTATGTTTTTCACCATTCATTACAATTGGTCGAATCATGTTTAGTACTGTTGTTGAGAGTGGCCTTAGTTTCATTAATTTTTTTGTCCTTGTTAACTTCTCATAGCAACAGAGGGTTTGGATTCATCCCTTTAAAGTTGCTTGTAAGTAATCTTTTTTTTTATTTTACTTCAAGTAATGCATGCAGTTTATGAGTGTTGTTAAGGATATTAAGCCTATTATCTTAAAGGTGATTAGCATTGAAGCAATTATAGGCTTAGCATAACAGATACCTGAAGTGTCTCATGAGCATTTTATATGCATTTATATCAAGTATGTTTGATTGATTGAAATGTCAAAATTTCCTATGCTGGAGTAAAAGTGTGATACATGATCTATTATGCAAAATTTTGAATTTCATGTTATGTGAAATGGTGTGTTGCATGAATTGAGTGAACCATCGATGATAGTTACCTTATTGAGTTCGTAAAACTCACCCAAAATTTGCAATTATTTTTTAGGTTTGAAGAGTACCCCATTAGATAAACAGGACTATACCTATAGCATGCAAGTAAGGGATAGAGGTCGGGATCAGTTCGCGTCTGCATTGTATTCCTTTATTTTCGTAATGATTTGTATATTCCGTAAATTTTTGTATCATTTGTAATTGAATATTGCGGCATGTAATAACTTTTGGAATTGGAAATCTTTTGTTTTTGTAATAGGCCCAAATGACTATTAAAATTTTGATGTCTGTATTGCTATGATTGAAAACGTTTATAAATTAAAGTGGGCTTGATTTGGTTATTGATTTCCACATACTATGTCGTGGTTTTAAAAACAATTATACTAAATTTTGAATGATTGAGTGCTCTAGCATGCCACCCTCACGGGGCACAGACTCTAATATCCCTCAGGATGCCGGGTACATGTCTTACAAGAGTGGGGTGTTGCAATTACCATCCAATACCCAAGTTTTTTCTTAACGTCCAGCCCGTGTAAAAAAATCTAATCCTAAATACTTCAGTGACAAATACATTAATCTTACCACTAAACACCCATTACCCACTACCCTTGAACCTACCACTGTGACCCAAGCCATTAAGGACCTCTCTGGCGACAAGCCATAGATGCTGAATTCAATGCACTATTATAAAATGGTACTTAGGAGTTAGTTCCACCATCATCTCATGTGCTTATCTCTTGTAAATGGATTTTTCACATTAAACGAAAACCTGATGGCTCTATCGGCAAGTACAAAGCACACCTTGTGGCGAAAGGTTTCTTACAAGAACCAGGGCATGATTACTTTGAGACCTTTAGTCCTATAACCAAGCCAGCAACCATCCGTATTGTTCTGTGTCTTGCTCCATCACAAAATTAGCCCTTACATCAATTAGACGTAAATAATGCATTCTTGCATGGCACCTTACATGAAGATGTTTACATGGTCCAACCTCCTGGCTACCTTCATCCTCAGTACCCACATCATATTTGCAAACTTTGAAAGGCACTCTATGGTCTCAAACAAGCTCCGCGTATGTGGTACAATAAACTAAAAAATTTCTTGCTTCCTTCTGGACGCAAATCACTTGCTGATGCTTCTCTGTTTATTTATGCCCAAAATGGACTTATTGCTTATTTTTTGGTTTACGTTGATGATATTGTTCTCATGGGTAACAACTCTAAGTTCTTGGACACATTTATTGACAAGTTATCTAATTGATTTTCGATTAAGGACATAGGTTCCTTATACAGTTTTTTGGGCGTTGAGGTTATATCTACTCCCTCGGGTTTGTTTCTCTTACAACATCAACATATATATGATTTCTTAAATTGTTTTAACATGACTGGTCTAAAGGAGGTTGCTACACTGCTAAGCTCCTCTGAGACTTACACTCTTGTTGATGGTTCCCCAAATGTTAATACTATTTCTTACTGTAGCCTTGTTGGTTCTCTACAATACTTAGCAATCACCCGCTCGGATGTTTCCTTTGCTGTCAATAAATTGTCCCAGTTTATGCATGCTCCAATTGAGCAACATTTGCAAGCTTTAAAGCGGGTTTTCAGATATTTAAAGGGTACAATTCACCATGGACTATTTTTAAAGCGAGACTCTCCTATATCTCTCACTACATTTTTTGACTCTGATTGGGGTGGTGTTAAAGACAACAGACGTTCTACTACTACTTATGTGTTATATTTGGGCTCTACCATTATCTCTTGGTGGTTAGCTTGTCAGAAATCTGTCTCTCGTTCATTTACTGAAGCTAAGTATAAGGCACTAGCAAATGCAGCCTCCGAGGTTATCTCGGTTCAGAACTTATTACAAGAATTGGGCATTTTGCTTAAACAATCTCCAACCTAATTTTGTAACAATACAGGGGTAATGTATTTATGTGCTAATCCAGTCTATCACTCGCGCATGAAGCATTTGGCACTTAAGTATCACTTTGTCAGAGAGCGTGTCTCCGATGGGTCCTTACGTGTCATGCATATTAGCTCCAAAGATCAATTGGCTGATATGCTTACAAAGACTCTGGGTCGTAGTCAGTTTCTTGCCTTTCATTCCAAAATTGGAGTCTCCAATGGATCCTCCATCTTGCGGGGCGTGTCAAGGATAAGGCTAAAGATCAATAAATTAAGTCAAAATAAATCAGCCTTGATATTATTGCAATAGTTCAGATTTATGTTGTTGTACAGCTCACCCCCTTTTACTTTGATTTGTTGTAACTATACTTGATTTTTTCGCCTGGATATGTGTAACCTTCTATATAAAAACATAGTCTTACTATCAATAAAAATATCAACTTTAATATTCATATAGGTATGTCCTAAACTCAAAAATATTTAGGCTATAAGCTAGAAATGTGGGTAATTGAGTTAAAAGTGAAGTGAAAAGATGGAGACCACACTTGAGTTAGTCCCAAAAGATGGCAAAATACAATATGCTTAAAGAACAAAGCCCCACAGTTGGTGTCTCTTGTTTTTAAAGCAAGACCAGACTGTTGTGTTTTACATGATATATAAACAAGTTTAGTAACTTTAGTTTGGAGGAAATTTCGGATTTTTTTCTCGCTACTATAATTACTGTTACAAATTTAGTTATGGTATGATATGATATCAGGATCAAGGTACTATTTTAAATAATTAAATAAAATTATGAAATAGTCTTCTCTAATTTAAAATAAATATATCCTTTTTATTTTTCCTTTTTATTTTATTTTATGAAACCTATTGATATGGATTAATAGTTTTCTCACATAATATATTAGTTAAAAATATATATGATAATTAAATAATTCATTAGGAAGAATTGGGATTTAATTGTACAACATTAACCACACTCCTCGTTTGAGAACAACTCAAAACCATCCTAAACATCGAGAAGTAAAAAAAATCCAAAAAGAGAGGTTCGTTGTACAATACGTGTCACACATGTAAGTACATCTCTTATGCACAAAACATTTGGATTTAATTCCTTCGTATTGTTTAAGAATTTCCATCACTCTTGCATTATTGTCTAAGTGGTTGAATGTCAATTGATTAAATAAGCAACAACACGGAGAAACAGCAGCGAGCTAGTGACGACCAAGTAGCAATAAGCCAGAAGCAGCACAGCGGAGAAGCTCAGAAGTGACAGGTCCGCTCAAAGAAGCAAATGGAGCGATGGATGAAGAAGAGGCGTATCGAAGAAGGCACGACAGTAAGAGAGAGGAGCAGAGATAAGGTTTGGTCTGTGTCCCAATGCGTGAGTGAGGTACAAGACAAGCGGTAGACATGTGTTTAATAGATATATTTAATTTTGGTCCTCAAACTTTTGAAATTTATAAAAGTTACAAATAATTTACTAGTACTCTTAGTACCAAGAAAAATCGCCAATAGCAACGGATACTAATATTCGATATGAATTAACAACCAAATGTGCAACAGAGGGAAAGAGAGACAGTTGCATTTACAAACTTTATGAACAGATGGTTTGCATTCATTAGATCTCCATCTCCATGTGTTCCCTCTCTAGGCCTCTACATGCCCCCCCTCCCATGTTTAAATGATTCAATAAGTAAAAGAAGTCAATGTATATTGTTTAGGTAAACAATCATCAAATGCATATAGAGACATTCACAAAATCCAAAACATAACTATTTTATTTTATATTAAAAGAAGATTTTCATCACAAAAATATTGTCTCAAATTGATCTTTATTCACTACACTTTTTCTTTCTATTATAAACACTATGTCTTTCACTATAATTTTTAGGAATCTCCAAATCGAATTCTCATTACCTTCAACCGAATTTATATCTTTACAACAACTGGAAGAGGAAACGATATGACTGTATATGCCCACAAGTTACTATTTCATGAATGTGAAGAGGTTATGGTTCTAATTATGTGGTCATCATCTACATTTATGGAGGTGCAACCCAATCCAACCTCAATAAATTAACACAAATTTGATCCCCTCCTCCTAGAAGCAGTGGAAATGAGATTATGTGAACAAAATCATTTGATTTTACTAAGACAATAATTAGTTTAGGAGCTAATTTTTCATAATTTAAATAAACCACCATCCTACACTTTTCTTCCAAATCTTATCACTTGAAAGATACTATATTTTCATTATTGGAAATTTCATGTTGAGCCTCCGAAGTTTAGTTAAAAGTTGTATCATGCAAAAAAAGATAATCCTTATAATAATTGAACTCAAAACTAAAGAGAAAGGAGCATATAAACAACCCACTTAACTAGCTATAAACAATCAAATTAGTTATTAAATCACCTAACCCATTCACTTTAAGAGCATAGTATGCTCAAACTTTTCAATTAAAGTGTCAAATCTCATTGTCCAAAGCTCTACAAAATGCTTCAAACATTAAAAAGAAAATAGGTTCAGTTCAGTATCGAATATGACCTTTGGTGACTTCTACGTGGCATCCATTACTAGAATTTAACAGCAGTTCCTGCTTAACATCAAATGACCAAAACCCCAGAAAAGCTTTCTTTTATTAATGCTTATAAAAATTTATATTGCTTTTGTGAAGCTAACTATTAGTATCATAGCTTTAACAACATTAATTATATGATTAATGTTCTATTGATAGATTCCCAAGAAATCACACTACAAGAAAATATGAAGTTTAAAGACACAAAAAAGGTGGAGTTTTTAAACGTTTTTTTGCATCTTAAAAATAATTTTAGATGCTTTATAAAACATTAAAAAACAAGTGTTATAAAAATTATTTTCGACGATTTTTTTAGACACATAGATGCGTTGAAAAAACATACATTTTTTACTCATCTAAGCGTCAAAAATCTATTTCTTGCGTTTGTGATTTTTCAAGGGCAGTGTTATTTTAGACACTTTATGTAAACTTTTAGATGCTTTTCTCTATCGATATTTTTCACTTTTAGACAGTTTTTTACGTCGAAAAACTCCACCATTTTTTAGTAAAAAAATAAGCTTACAATTTTCTTTATGTATCTTTTTTAAGATTTG
The DNA here is from genome assembly GCA_027478495.1 of Erythroxylum alaternifolium. Classification (NCBI taxonomy): domain Eukaryota; kingdom Viridiplantae; phylum Streptophyta; class Magnoliopsida; order Malpighiales; family Erythroxylaceae; genus Erythroxylum; species Erythroxylum alaternifolium. Next base: position 30,182,233 of record JANIIA010000191.1, on the reverse strand, counting down.
TGCATCTTTTTTAAGATCACTCATATGCATATTATTATAATAAATTTTACAAAATAGTTTAAAGTATCCGTTTATTATTATAATAAATTAACACTTTTGTTAATAAATATTATATTACACATATTTATATGTATATAATAGCATAAATTAGCAAAAATAGATTCATATAATTTAAACTACATGAAGCACAAAATGTTAAGATTATAATTATTACAACTCTTATTTTAAGAGTAACATAGCACTTAAAGTATAAAGCATTATTACAGGTATCTATAAGTTCCACAAACCTTCTTTCTTTGCCAACTCCTTTAACCTTTCCTCCTTTGGGTGTGCCATCCAATGTGAAGAAGATTGAGTAAGCTTGTAGAATTCGTTTTTCATAGGGTATACATGATCTTCCATAAACTAATCTATTCCTCAGGTCCTGAACCTTTTTACTAGGAACAAACTTCCCACTCTCATTTGAAGGGCCTTGATGAATGCTCTCACCATATGGTTTCATATAATCTCGTGCCACTAGAAGTCAATAGCAAAAGAGAAAAGTATCTTAAGTAAAAAATTTGATTAAAAGGTTTTATTGCCTTAATTAATAGGTGGTTTTGTGTATAAATAAATTAAGCACACTTCATGGTCCAATAATTTGCTTCTCGATTATGGCCACAAGTGACATAACATAGGAGATCCAAATTCAAAGTCAAGATGTTATTGATAACAGTTACAATAAGGAAAAACTAGGCAAATTGCTATACTTCCTGTCTGCTTCCCTCAACAAATATGTAGATGCAATCCATTTTGAAAGGTAAATGTTTCACATAGAAATATGTCGTGACTTAAACTTATATACTTAAGTATCAAACACTCCGCCCCTTCCCCATCTTCAGAAAAGGAGAAGGATAAAGTGAAGAATTGTAAAAAGATAGTACCATAGGAGAAAAATCCTATTAAGAATACAGCTCAACTAAACCTATACTAGCTCACCTTATTATTTTAGATACTGCAGTGTGGTAAATCACCTCATTAAGTTAGTTCTATAGACATATTTCAACATGGTTTTCTTCATCAATCACTAAAGCAGAGTAAAACGTCATAAAAACTATCTAATACCAAATGAACGAAGATAATTGTAAGATGGAAGTGATTTAAAGCATTTGGCGAATCAGATATAAGAAAGACACAAAGCAATGAAGGCACTTGGTTAATTGTAGAAGCTACAAGATGGAGGGTGATCAAGAAGCACAAACTTTCTTACTATATAATCCAACACAGATTCTATAAGACAATTTGCTAGAGTTTATGCATTTTGAGCACACTCTCATCCTGAAGCATTACCTTGTAAACAACGTAGTGATCATTATTATGTTAACTATCACAAACACCTAATGTGAAGAGAATGTGCGAAAAAAATAGTTTTGGAGCAAATAGCATGTGTATAAGCCCTAGGGAATATTTCGATACACAAATCACATCATAGAGCAAAGTTTGTTGATATAATGCAGCTCTCCTCTTAGGTGGCACACCCTGATAAAAAGACATTTGATACAGCCCATCAACACTGTTAGCTCGCATAGCTACGAATTGTAAATCGTAGTGGGCAATGTCATTCTAGTTCAAATTCTGAAACACTAACAACTACTTTATAGGAGAAATTGTTCATACCGATACCTTTAGGTCTATAAAAAATACGTCCTTCTACGAACTCTATGATGTAGAATTCAGTTCCAATAACACTCCGATCCAAACATAAACAAAATACTTTAGGAACTGGAACCTCTGTGTATTCACCCAAAGTCTGAAGAACCTGTCACACCCCACGTAAAAATAAGAGGAAACCTTTCAAAACTCTAACTAAAAAACATGTCCTAAATCTCCTTTTTTATTTTGTGATTCTCTGAGAAATCAATAACAAAAAACCTAGTAAATCCACCATAAACTACCCGATACCCTCTGTCCACGGCGTAAGCTAAATCAAAGGCATAAAATTAATGAATGATAAGAAGAATAGTTAGCTAATATGGGACCAAAATCATTAACTACAATGAAAAGATCTTTAATGAAAAGCCTAGTCATTAGTCATTTTGCAAGATCAGGGGATCAAAATCATTAACTACAATGAAAAGATCTTTAAATTTGAGCTGTAAATGAATATAAAAATCATTTGAAAAATTCAACGCATAAATCTAATAATTAAAAAAAACTTATGGTTGGTGGAGCCAAACATGGTAATTTACAATCACGAAAGCCCAAAAGCAGTTGATCCTGAAACCAAAACACAGAGAAGATAAAAATTATTCGATAAGATAAGATGTTCTCTTTTATTTAAATTACTAATAAAAACTTATTTTTACATAACTATGCTCTTTACATATTTGTTTAGTCGATCCAGAAGCTTCTGCATTTAATAACCAAAAATCCTCTCACGCTTCAGTGACATCCTAAGATCTAGGTACGTTTTGCTCTTTCATCAATTGTAATACTCCTCCGATGCAAGTATATATCTGTTCTCATCTGATTGAAGATCTTAGCTCTATAGATTTCTCCCTGAAAGCTCTTCGATTTATCTCTTCCCAAATCCTTGAGACTAGGTAAGACAACGCAACTTTGAATATTCATTCCTTTGCTCTGTTCTGCTTGGCGTGGTGTGTTGTGTTGTGTTATGTGCGAGGACTGACTGACTGAGGAAGAGATGAAGACGATGTGCGTGTATTGTGCATACGTGAGGAAGAGACGATAGGGTGGTGCCGAGTGCGTGGTGGAGAGTCGCCAGAGAGATAGAGTGAGAGAGAAATGGAACATGCGAGACAGTGAGAGAAAAAAAAAGTATGCATGGGGCACAACAGTTACAAAGGAAACAAAAAGAAAAAGTTAGTGAACTACATTTTTACAGAATAGAACTACATTAATTAAACGTTTTTTTATAATTACTTGCTTTCGACATTAATTAATTGTTATTCTCATATGCATACTTGCTACAAATTATAAAAGGCACAAATTCTTATCCTGTCAATTGAAAATTTTAAAAGTTTTAGATCATTTTTAATATATTTTTTAGACAAATTTTTCGTCTTAAATAAATGTCTAAAAACTCCACTAATTCTTAGATTATGTAAGACAATTATCAGATGCGTCTAAGCATAAGCATCTAAAACCTCCTTATTTTTGTGTAGTGTCATAGCATGACTCATTGGAAACCACATCTTTCTCTATTTCCTAACTAATATCATAATGTTTTCCCAATTGTGTACAAACTTAGATATGAGGTATTCTAATAGTGACCTTTTGAGGAGGATTAATGAATGCCAAAATAAATTATTGTGACTAAGCAAATATGAAGGAAAATATGGGCCAAATGAGATATGTCTAACTTACTCTAACATTATAGATATAACAGTTTCAATCATATAAGCAAATACATTTATTTCTCTTTTTTTTTCTAGACGAAAAAACACCAAGTTAAATCAAATGAGAAAAGAAAAGAACATGAATATAACAGTATTGCATCAGTTTCACCTTAGAACATTCCATAATATATGGACGGGTCATGGTTTTGTGTATTAAACTCCAAGAACATGATAAAAGTAGAAAAGAAAATTTAAAATTTCCTGTATCAACATATCTCATATGGGCATCACCACCAAACATCGAACATTATATGCAATATCATTATAAAAACCTCCTTCTTATGTTAATTTATGAAGTAAATGACGCATTTCTTGATTAGAATCTTTTAAGAACAATTCAGAGTGAAGAAGTTTGTATTAAGGATAGAGAGTTTAAAGTTTTTATGAGTCATTTTTAAATAGAGTCTATTATAATTAAAAAATAATTGGATTGGGCACATTTTTATGGAGAATTGTAACTTTCATAAAGAAAAGTTTTGACTCTCCATTTTTGGGTATGTTGTGATCATCGACATTATTCTCTCTCTCTTCTTTGGTTTAACCATGCATGAGTTTAGAATGGCCATCACTTTTGTGTTCTCTCTTAGTATAAACTTACAACTAATGTGGTTAGTGAGTCTGGGTATATTCATCTCTTCTATAGTCTTTTTGTGCTTAATGTGTGACCATGAGTCTAATGTGGCCATTTCTCCTTCTATTTCTAGTTTTTGGTATAACTGTTCTCTTCATCTTTATGAGTGTTTATTACCATCTTTTCTTTTGGACTTTTGTAGAAGCTACTAAAGTTGAAAGTATAAGAGAGGAACTATCGTGGTATAAAAGAAGATCATAGTATTGTAAGAAACCATCATGCACTACAACAAAATATACATTTAACTACATTTTTTTCGTGACGTTATCAAAATCATCAGCAAAAGTAAATATTTTGTGATGATTTTACAAAATTGTCATTAAAACTAAGCCTTTAGCGACTAACTAAAAAAGCATCAGAAAAGGTACAACGCTTAGTGACGAACTACTAAAATCATTGCCAATTGTTAAACATTTAGGGACGATTAAGGAAAATCATCACAAAATGATCCACAATGGGTGGTGATTTTAGGAATTTGCACTAAATGAACTTTTGGGGATGCTTTCCAGAAATCTTCATCATAATTTGTGAAATTTTTGGTAACCAATAACCGAAATCATCACTAAAGGGTTAAGAATTGGTGACAATTATACAAAATTGTCAGTAAAATGACATTGGGCTTTTTTTATGTCTTGTATATTGTAGCTAAAAGTGATCATTTGGTGACGATATTTGGAATCGTGACCAAAAGATCAACATTTGGTGACGAATTTTGAAAATCGTCACCAAATGTTACACATTCAGTGACGATTTCTAAAAATCAGCAGTAAATGTTGACATTTGGTGACCATTTGCCTAAAATTGTCACCAAAGGGATGACATTTACCAAAATTATTAAACTAACATTTTTATAATCTATCACAGTTAAGATATGTTTTATTAGAGATTTGTTTTGAACGTTTACAGCGTATTGTTGAAAAAACACACACAATATAATTTTAAGTGTTAAATAGTAGTATTAATTAATCATTAATATTTACTAACATTGCAAAAAATAGTTATAAAAAATTTAAATAATTGTATCAGTATAATAATGTGATATATGAAGTAGTACAAACTTTGAATTAGAAGTTTAACAATTCATTACAATTATAGAACAAGAGCAATAACAGTTCACACTTAATAGTACACAACTTGACCCCTAACTAGTCGAGAGGTTGTTTGACAAATTCTTACAAATACAACAATAAATCAACTTTAAAGTTGAGTCCAGTTGATTACAATGATATAATTAATTTTTTAGATTCTAAGTGACATGAGAGTCTGTAAAGATAAATGAGTCCCTTATGTCTGGATTCTCAAGAAAGGTCCGTACATGTTTGAAGGCACCAATTGAAACAGTAATAGTGCTTCCCTCAAGTGTAAGGTTTTTCACACCCTCTTGCAACAACGTTTTCGCTACAACTAAACTTGTAAAGGATATAGTGCATGAGTCGTCAGATTTAGTATCGAAGACAAGTTTGCCAGATGAACTGCTAGTATGTAACGGATTACCTAAAATATAATCAGTATAGAACTTAGATATTGTCATATTAGTAAACTGTTAAATTTAATTGAAATTAGAGTGAAATGCATACGTGAATGAGCAGACGAAGTTTGTGGAATTGACTAATTTTACAAAACAACCAATTTCCCTAATCCTTTACGAACTGTTTTGACATCTCTCCCACCTCCATGGGCATACATGTCATAATCGAGACTCAAGGAAGCTTAAAACATCATGTAGTATATACCATCAAATGTGAATATATAGCTTCACAAAAGGAAATGAGATGTACATAATAAGGAAAGTGATATTGTTTGAATGATACTAAAAACCTTGAAGCAGAAGATCGACCATGGAAGGCAAACGATGATTAGTGTATGAAGTAGAGATTTTTCTGCATTGTTTATTTTTTCAGTAGGGACAATTTTGCCACATTTCTCCCAACAGAATGAATTAGGGCCATTTAGAACTAATCTCCATGTCGACATTCCTTGGTTAATAATGTTAATAGGTCTATTCTGCAAATGTCAATTTAGAATAAAATGATGATATGTTCAACTCCAATTTCGATGATAAGTGAAAGTAGTCCATTTTAGCACTTATACATCTTCAATGTACCCTTACTAAAATTTCAAAAAATCTATTATGTAGTTTATATCATAAGAAAAATTTATAATTTAAAGTAGAATAGACATGACTATGTTCTTGATGTATAGAAATATAGTATTATCTATATTGGGCTATATTACTTCAAAACACAACCATAAAATGCATCAAAGATATAATAAATAAAACATAGCCATAATAAATAACAAAGATAGACAGACATAAACAAATAACAAAGACTTCAAAACACAACCATAAACACAACTCATACATCAAATGCATAATTAAGAACTCACAATAAACACCTAAAGGTGTAAGTTAAACTTAGCACAACTTCATTGATGAAAATAGAACAAAAAATAATACCAATTCAGTTAATAATGGTTCTTCGGCGATGATGACCACAATACAGAATCCAAACAGAAGAGAGGATGGCTCAGAAATGTTGATGGCTTGAATGAGAATGGAATAGCCTTTTATGTTTTCGTCTTTGAAAATCTAATACAAAATGACGCCGTTTATCTTGTTTAGGTAAACGATGTCGTTTATCGTTTACTGTAATTGTTTTGAAGTAGTATTAATTAATTTGCTACGATGTATTGTATTTGATCGACAAACGTTAGATGTAGTGACTAATACATGATTCGTTGCCAAAGCCCATGGGTTCCTAAATAATTTTTAATAAATTTATTTTCCTATTCCAAACAAATCATAATTTGAATTAAACATTAAATTATTCAATTAAAAACTATTTGCAAATTAATTTGTTGACCGTTCAAATAAATTACAATGAGCTTACAATTTTCAACTAATTATACATTTTGATTATTATAATTTCAAAAAACGCATTTCAAAAAATTATACATTTTAATAATGGTTGGTCACAGAAATGGTCTTCTAAGACTAAAATTACTTCGTTGCTAAAACCCTCGGGTATTTAAATTAAATGTATCTTTTTATACAAATAATAAGGTTAATGGTAGATTAAGGGCTAAAGGATATATATTGTCATGTTAGTGATGAATTTGGTTTAAATGATATGTGGTTTGCAATCCTTATTAATTCAACTAATAACAAAAAGAAGATATAAATTTTTAAAAATTTTCCCATTTTATTTTGTTTATCAATCAAATTAAAAATATAGATTAGTAATTCCCAAAAATTAAGCAAATCAAGAACAACTCCATATGTAAGCGTAAAAGACATATTTTTCATTTTATTATTGGTAATAGGAAAAACTCATATATTTTAATCAATTAAGAAAATTAAGAATGAAAACAAAATGTTTGGGTTTTGGCAACGTTGTGTATAATTGGTAGCGAAATGGTGATAGGCGACGAAAGTTTTGAGCATCGTAAAAGGTAAAAGGTTTAGTATTAGCGATGATTTATCAATTTGGTCGCAAAGTATTATACATTTTATTTTTATAGAAAAAGTTTAACATTTGGCGACGAAATGTTAATTCGTCACCAAATGTACTAGATGAGAAAAATTAAACGTCGTCATTTTACTTGTATTTGGCGACGGTTATCGAATGTGGTAGGTAAATGTTGGGCATTTCTAAATGTCACAAAGCACAAAAACAATTATAGGTGAGACGATGTCATTTGTTTAACGACAAACGACATCGTCTCACTCTCTAAAACTTTAAACCCGAAGACCCTCCCTCTTTATCCCGCCTCCTGACTTCTTTCTTCCTCCTCTCTCCCGACTAATTTTTAGGCCATTTCTGCTCTCTTCGTCTGTTGTTTGTAGAAGTTTCTCTGTTATCTTGAGTTGTCCTCTATTGTCTCCCTACAGTGCTAATCAACTAGGTAAGAAGTTCTTGGATTTGTTCTGGGTTTATTTTTTGTCTTTCATTGTGTTTGTTAAATGCTATGTTCATCATCAAACTTAGGATTAGTTGTTGAATTGTTTGAATGGATTAGTTGTTAAGTTGTTTGAATGTGTTAATGATGGTGAAGAAAGGGAACAGAGAGAATGAATGTTTGAAGAAGAATTGAGTTATGTTATACTTATAAGGTGTTCGATGAAAGTCCTCTGGATAAGCGAGCAAGACTTTTTGTACGGTTGGTAGAGTATGAAAGTGAGCAAGCAAGACTTTTTGGTGAATTGATTTGTAGAATATTCACTGTGAATTGATTAGTAGAATATGAATTGACTGGTAGAATATTTGTACAGTTGTATTCAACCACTTTATCATCCCATATTATCTTTCTACTACAATTTGATCAAATTATAAGTGTCAAAAAGTTTTCTTCTGTTTTTTAATACTAATATATATATATACACTATACTATACTATACTAGTAACCAATAAATTATATCAAGAAATCATACAAGTTGTTGTGTGAGAAAAAATAAAAATTAATTCAAGATCATCGCAATTATGATGTGATACACTTGATGATTGAAAGTTGAATAACTAATTTTCATATTCTGTTTAACGTAATGTATTTATACTAATAGATCAAATTATTTATCAATTAATTAATAGATTTTAAACGTTCTCACCCTGATTCCATTTATAAAGAATTTATTGTGTTACAATTAATTTTTTAATTCTAAATTAGATTAATATTAATAAGCATAGTCTATATATCAATAAAGGCACTTTTTTTACTAGCCATTAATATTGTTTGTTGGGAAAATTTACCCTTTCATGATCCAAAAGGCTAAGGGTTTTAGCTTGTGTATTAAGCTAACGTTTAAAATACTGCACCACAAGTTTGTTTTGCTTGATCTTGTAGTTTGTTTTGCTTGATCTTGTCTATATACTTACTTCGAAGATGAATTTGCATTGCATCAAGAACGAAAAGGGCATTCTCATTGGGTTTTTGAATTTCAGACAAAAGCATTAATCATTATTCTTTACATTCCATCACATTTTCTTAGTTGGGAAATCAATAAAGTTATAGTCTTAAATGAATTAAAGTTACCAAGTCCACAACAACTGCACTCTATTACCGTAAGACTTGGTTTTTTTAGACATTAATGAAGTCCATTGAGCTACGTAACCAATGAAATTTAACCACTAATCACTGCAATTGTTGGTTTTTCAAATATACGAATCCCATTTTTCTAATTATTGACTATATTTATTTATTTTTATTAAGTCCTTAAAACAAAATAATAAAAACAGAAAAATAATATCTTAATTGAAGACAATAATATAAATTACAATGGAATCCAAAATGAATAAAGAGAGATGAGACTTATCATGAACTGTTATCTTGTTCCTCTTCAAGATTTTTCAATTGAAGTTGAGAAACAACACTTGTAGTTAAAGACATCAGTAGTTCGTCATAATTTGTACTAATCTTAAACTATGAATTTATCCTTTAGAATTAGATTTCACCTTTCCATATAAGAATTGATAAAATGTATATAATCTTCATCTTGATAATTGATTGAGAAGCAATTATCAAATTGTTCAACATTCTTTGTTGTGCTTTAAATATGCTTTTATAGTACCATCAAGAAGAAATTTTGTATTTAGTTGGTGATTGTATATAGGGTTTATTTGCAGATTCTGTGTTCCTCTGTTTGATTGGAGCCAAAATCTCAGAATTCGTGTGGCATCTTTAGGTATGCGAATTAGTAGTAAACATTATTGTTATTACGATGCAGTAGTAATCATCTTACTAATTAGCTTGTTAATTAGTTGTTTTATATATCAGTTGTCGTTTCATTTTATTGTATATTGTTTACTTAATTGGTGTGTATGAAGGTGATAAATGTAGTATTCGTTTTCCATGCATTGATTGCTTAAATGTGGACTTCAAAAGTCAAGATGTGATATATCATCATTTGTTGATCCGAGGCATAGACAAGTTCTATACTCCATGGTTTTATTATAGTGAACGTAAGGAAGCAAGTTGTAGTAGAAGTGACGGTACATGTTATGATGACAATTACAATAACGATGTTGATGATTATGATGTGAATGATGATGGTGATGATGGAATTGACGAGATGTTAGACTATTGTCAAAATTATATGAAGACTATGAATGAAACAGGAGTGCCTAACATAATTGGTAATATTACAGAAGATTATTTTGGGAAGTTATGAAAAGTTGCTCTAATTTCTCACAACTATCATTTGTTGTGAAGTTGTTACATTTGAAGGTTTATAATAAATGGAGTAAAAAGTCCTTTGATATGTTAATTGACTTATTGAACGATGCATTACCTATTGGACACAGGTTGCTAAAATTTTACTATGGTGCGAAGAAACTGTTAAGGGAACTTGGATTGGGATATATTTCAATTCATGCTTGTAAGTATGACTGTGCTCTTTTTTGGAAGGAAAGTAAAGATCTTCAGGAGTGTCCTATTTGTGGTACATCATAGTGGCAGGTGGATGATAGGAGAAGGAAAAAGATACCGAGTAAAATCCTTTGATACTTTCCTAATAAACCACAATTACAAAGACTTTTTATGTTAATAAAAACATCCATAGATATGAGGTGGCATAAAGAGAAACGCATTGATGATAACATTATGCGTCATATAACATACTCAATGGCATGGAAAGAGCTTGATAGAAAGTTTCTATAGTTTGGACAAGATTTTCGTAATGTTTAACTTAGATTGGCCTCAGATGGATTTAATCCTTTCGATAATATGAGTAATTCATATAGCATGTGGCCAATGATTCTAGTGCCATACAATTTACCTCCATGGAAGTATATGAAGGAGCCTTTTAAGTTGTTGTCTTTGCTTATTTCAGGACCTACAACTCCTGGTAAGGACATTGATGTATATATGCAACCATTAATTGATGACTTAAACGATCTATGGGAATTTGGATTACAAACTTTTGATGTTATTGAAGGTAACACATTTACAATGCATGCTGCTGTTTTGTGGACTATAAATGATTTCCTAGCTTGTGGGAATTTGTCTGGGTGGAGCACTAAAGGGTATATAGCTTGCTAGTTTGTAACCATCAAACATATTTAAAAAGTATACGAAGTAAAATATGTTATATAGGTCATCGTCGTTTTTTGGAATATGGGCATAGATGGTGAAGAAGTAAACAGTTTAATGGCACAGTAGAGTTGGGTAAAGCTCCGATGCTGTTGTCCAGTGATGATATTATTTATCAACTATCACATTTGGGTGACATTGTACTTGGTAAACACCCAAGTAATAGAAACCGTAAGAGAAATGATCTCAAACTGAATTGGAAAAAAAAGTATATTTTTTAACTTGCCATATTGGAAGGAATTACTATTGAGACACAATCTTGATGTTATGTATATTGAGAAAAACATTTGTGAGTCCATTTTAGGGATTGTCATGGGAATGATGGGAAATCAAAGAAACAATTAAAGCTAGACTAGACTTGGGAGATATAAATATTAGAAAGGATTTGCATTTGAAAAGAAGAGATGATGGCTCATACTTTATTCCTCCTGTTTGTTACAACATGTCAAAAAGTGATAAACAATCATTTTATTAGTTCCTCTAATCAATCAAATTTCCTAATGGGTATGCATCTAATATATCATGTTGTGTGAATATTAAAGAGGGAAAAGTGTCAGGGTTGAAAAGTTATAATTGTCATGTACTTTTGCAACAACTACTTCCTGTTGGAATACGTGGGTGTTTGCTGAAGGATGTGTTCTTTACTTAGGGTCAAGTCAGACAGTTTTTAAGCAATTATATTGCAAGACACTTAGAGTTGAAGAGCTTGATAAAGTGGAAAAGACATGACATTTATTCTGTGTAAGCTTGAACTATTATTCCCCCATTGCTTTTTGATGTTGTGGTTCATTTGGCAAATCACTTACCATATGAAGCAAAACTTTGCAGATCAGTTCAATTTCGATGGATGTTTCCGATTGAAAGGTAATTCATATTAAATTCAACAAGTTTTTCTATGCTATTTGTTTGTAACAATACATAAGTTTATAACCATTTATGTTCAGGTTTTTATGCTCTCTTAAGCATTATGTACATAATAGAACTCGACTAAAGGGGTCTATTGCAGAGGCTTATATAGCAAATGAATGCTTGACTTTTTATTCAATGTACTTAACTGATGTGAAGATAAGATTTAATAGACCAGAATGTAACTTTTATTTTTATAACAATGGTGGGTTATCTATTTTCTCCCAAAAAGTTAGGCCACTTGATGTGGGTAAATATGTGGAGTTAACTAAAGACGAATTCGAAATCACCCATTGGTATATTTTGAAAAATTGCGAGAAAGTCGATACATACATGGAGTACATATATTCCTTTTCATTCAAACAATCATATTACAATTTTCTTCATTCACTCTGAGATCTTACTGTCATTGTCTTTTTTAAATAAAGAGCACAAAGACACAATTCGCAGCAAAGGGATTATTAATGTTGAAGAAAGATATAGGCAAAAGTTTGTATCATGGTTTAGAAATCGAGTAAGTTTTATATTGATTACATATTATGAAAATATGAGAATATGTCTTATCCTCATATTTATTTTCAATTTTTTGTATAGATGATACGATTACATAACTGTTACATGCAAGAAGCGACAACAACATTATATAATTTAGTATGTGGGCCTCATATTTGTGGGAAGAAATGTATAGGTTGCATTATCAATAGGGTGAGATTTCACATACAAGATTGAGATAGTCGAGTTAGAAGTCAAAATAGTGGGGTTATCATTGAAGGATGTCATGACGACAAAATCATTGACTTCTACAGTTTCATCTCTAAAATAATAGAGTTGCACTACATCAAGGATAAGAAGGTTGTTCTACTTAAATGCAAATGGTTCGATCTAACTGAAATGAGAGTGAACGGGCATATTACTAGCATAAATGTTTGTAAGACATGGTATGATAATGATCCGTTTGTCCTTACAAGTCAAGCCAAATAAGTTTTCTAAATCAATGATACTTTATTGGGTAGTAATTGGAAGGTTGTTCAAAAGTTTGAACAAAGAAATGTCTTTGATTTTTTTGAAAGAGATATTGGTCAATTGGATGAGGATGCAGATGAAGTCTATCAAGATATTTGATTGGAGTTTAATAATGAAGGCATTCCAGTAGAAGATGCAGATATATCATCATTCTATAGAAGAGTTGTCGAGTCCAACATAGTTCAACTAGATGAAGTCCAAGCCCATCTTATCTTACAAACAGAAGAAGACTATACTCAGGATGATTTAAATGACAATAACGATACTTTGCTCGAATATATTAGTGATGAATAATCCAATGATAATGTACTTATTGATGATGATTTTCAAAATCTTGATTATGATGATTGAATGTAAATAAATTTTTTGTATTGTTTGAAATGTTATGTTCATAATTGATTTATGTTATTAATGTTTTACTTATTTTAATTTACGATGACTAGATGCATATTTTTAATATTTTACTTATGTTTTTGCGGAATGTTATATCGAATGTCTAGTATTTGTCTATTAATCTCCTGATATTCATATGAAAATTTGATGTTTGAGTTAAGATTATACGTTATGTTAATATTTCGTTTTACACAGGTTCATTTTAATAGCACCTAGTAGAAACAAAGAAAAGAGGGTGGTAACGATCAAAGAAGTTCCTCCCATAGAACAACCAACAATTGCATCATCGAATGAAGAAAATCAGCAATAACCTTTACCATCATCTTCTGTTAGTCATGAGGGATCTTCATGTCTATTATTGTTAACCAAACATATTTACATTAATGCTGAATTTTTTGTGTTTTTCTTATTATGAATTTTTTGTTTTCAGGTTCCAATATTGGCATTAGAAAATGAGGTAGAGGTAAGACAAAAGAAGTTGAGTTGTAACGGATGAATGTTGCAATGAACAACAAGTTGTCTGTGACCATTGAGCCTAAGCAACGTTGCCTGCTGGATAAGATCCAATCTACAAAATTGGCCAATGAGTTAGGCATCATTATGAGGAATGAGTTGCCTTGCCTTCACTATGTCAAGCAGTTGAAGGAAGACAACTTGCTCTAAAATGCTTTGGACAAAGTTTCGGTAATATTTCAATTCATTTGATTATATGTATTGCGATTTTACTTAACAAAAATAATAACTTAACTTATACGTGTTCTTTATAGATGAAGTTTAATATCGTTGATATCGACACGCCTGAGGTTTTAAGTAGTGTTAGTTCACTGGGAAACAAAGGGTGAAGGATCGTCGATATAGACTTCATAAACAAGGAGACATGTTCTGGAACAGGTGACTCTAGAAAATTATAGGGAAATGTGTGATTATTGGGCCTCAATGAAAGTTCAGGTTTGTTTTTTTCCTCTTCATATTTCCTTCCATTAATTTTGTTTATACATTTCATGGCTACTTCTCTTAATGTTAGAAAAGTGTGAGAAAGACAAAGTGAACAGAGCAAAAATGAAGACTCCTCTTAACATTGACTCTAAGTCATTTATTGTCGTCCGATAATAATTTGTAACTATAATGTCTTCAACTTATTATTTATTTCTTAATATAATAAATTCTATTATCTGATAATTTTTTAAATTCATATAATAGAGTAAAACACAGTTCCAAGGATAACAGTGTGATAGGATCACACTTTATAACCTAACACACTACATGAAAGGTCAAGGCTGGATGTCTGAAAAGACACAAAGTAATTATGTAAGTACAAACAAGTTAATATTACAATTTATTTTTCTACGTAATACTAAGAAATAATTTTTTAGTTAACTCGATTTTGTACTTTAAATTGTAGGACAAGATGCAAGAGTTGTTGTAGATGTCTGAGGGGAATTAGCTCAATGTTTGTGACATTTGCAACAGTGTCCTTAGTACAAGATTGCGCTATATCAAAGGTCTTGGGTATGGTCCTAAGCCTGTTGGTGCATATTCGTCACAACCAGCATATGTGATGGCATTTCAAGAGGAGAACCAGGAACTAAAGACTAAGTTAGATCGTAACATAAAAGAAGTGAACAAGCTTAAAATGATGGCTAAACAATTACTAGGTTCTGCATATATTAGTTTGTATATGATGTGTAAATATTTGTTTATATAAAATGCATTCCATTTTATATGTTTATTTAATTTCATTTTATTATTATTTAAAAAATATGTCACTAACATTAACTATAAAATGTGACATATTTATATTTCAAACTGTCTTAAAAATTGTAATAAATTAAAATAAATTTGTTTTAACAATTATAATAATTTTTAAATTTAAAATAAAATTTTGTCAATAGATATATATTAGTTACCAAAACAAAATCGTCACAAAAAGTTATTATCTACGTTTACAAAAACATCTCTAAAAATATTTACCTATAATAAGAAATTAGTAGTTAAAACTATTCTGCTATAAAAACAGAATCGTCACTAAAAACTATTAGTTACCAAAAAAATCATCGCAAAATATTGTTACCTATGTTCACAAGAACATCTCTAAAAACATTTATCTATAACAAGTAGCTAAAACTATTCTGCTATAAAAAAATCATCACTAAAAATAATTAACTACGACTCTGGTTTAGTAGGTAAAAACTTTTATCTACAAAAAAATACGTTGCAAAATCCTATGTACGACATTATTAGTTATCATTGGTTATATGTTTTACCCACTAAAATATGGTGTATCCAAAATCTTTTTGTCGCAGATATTGTTTTTCTACCAAGATTCAGTGACCATTAGGGTGACGATTATTTTTCGTCGCAAATTATTATTTGCCACGATGTGTTAATATTTAACGACGTTTGGTTTCATCACTAATAACCTTATCTGTTGTAATGACTATAAACTTGATTCGAAGTTATAGACGTAAACTATAGTGGATTGAGTTATCCATCCAAATAGTTTATTAAAGCATCTTCCATTCCACCACCTACTTTAATCCTTATAAAAATTACAAGAGCTAGTTGATAATATAGCTATAAACAACTATTAATGAGGGAACTCAAGGCCATAACATAAATTAAGAGGTATTTATGATGTTGATGTGGTGACAAGATTAGATACAAAATTGGATGATTTCAACAAGAACATCGATAGTATAGGTTTAGTAGCTCAACATGTAAAAGTGATGAATTTATGACATTTATGATGGTGAATAACCCAATTATGAAAATTATGCACCCAATAGTATAGGACTGAGTTCATACACTCCGGAAATATTTCGAAGATCTCTTTGCCTTTTTCTTCTTCATTTAATTCCTTTTACTTGCTAGGTAAAGGTAAAGAGTCAGTCTCAACAATAATTATGAACTTAGTTTTTACCTTCGAGCTATAAGACATATCTTTTTCTACTTTAAGCTCCTCCTCAGCTTCTTCGTCACAAGCAATTCGTTGAGGATTGACCTCAAAATTCTCAAGCTCCTTATCACTTTGTAAAGTTTTTGCACAAACGTCCATTGGGTACACCTCGGGTTGATACGGATGCTCCTCTTCACTTTGCGGTTTCAAATGATTGATATCTCCCCATCGAGGGAATGCATCTTGCTGGAATTGTAAAGCATCTTGTCGGATTTACTGTACACCTTGCTAAAAAAGTTGTTGCATATTCTGTTGGAACTGCTGCATATCCTATTGAATTTGAAGATTATTAGAAGCCATAATATTAAGTAATTCTTCTAGAGAAGTACCTGAGTCATGTCGGCTCTCTGAATCTTGGGCACTAGACCATGAATTTTGTGGAAATTGCCTTCCATACTGTTGGAATTGTAGAGTATTCTGCTACAATTGCAAAGTATTAGCATTCACAATATTAATTAACTCTTCCAAAGATGGACCGGAGTCATGATAGGAAGCTTTTGGTCTGTACGAGAATTATTGTGTTTCCTGCAAACTATTATAGAAGTAATTCAGCTGATTATCCCATCCATAACAAAAGTTAGGTTGACCAGTCTAAATATTGTTATAGGATTGAAAATATGAATTAAAGAAAAAATTACTTCCATCTATATCAAAAACATTTTTAATCATAAACACAAAACAAATGTATGAAAAGATGATGAAATAACTAAAAAGAAATCAATTACGAGCACATATATACGAAACACCAATTAAAATCACAAACAAAAACTAAAATACAGTACTCTCTGGCAACAACACCAAAATCGACTAGCACGTCGTAACGCTAGTCAAAATAAAATAACTGGACTACTACTATCGCAGTGGTGAGTCTAGGTCGATCCCACAGGGAGTATTTGGTTAGCTTATGAAATGAAATTAATTGATGTTTAGGTAATGGGGGGAGTTTGGATTTAATAAGAAAAAAATAAAGTAAACTTAATGAAAACAAATTAAAGAAAAAATGTGAAAAATGGTAAAATTGGGGAATTCGATAGGGATCAAGTTATTTGGTTCAATCTCGGCCTACACCCTAATTAAGCATAATTTATTAATTTATTGTTCTTTTATCTCTCTTAGCAATTATAGGTCGTAGATTAACAACAAAATCTGTTAATCCAGATTTTTCCTTAGATCCTAGTTAATTACCCTAGTTAATTACGAAGCACTCGTTAATTAATCCTAGCTATCGGGAAACCTAGAATAAGCTATCTAAGTTTATCTGGATAACCGCCTTACAAATTAGAAAAATAGACCAATCTAGGTAATAATCACACAAGCTCGGATTATTTAACCTATGTTTTGATATCTTTAATGATTCGGAATCATTAGTTGCTACACATGAATTAGGAATACATTGATTACGTTTTGCATTCGATTCTAGCAATGAGTTTTCATAAAAAAACGATTCAATAGAGCATTAAAATCATCACCATTCAAACACCCAATTGATCCATACAAGATAACATAATCAATTTCTAATGAGAGAAAGAAACAATAAAACAATAAAAAAATGCTCAACTCGGGTTGTCAGAGTCGACGTAGCCTTCGAACCAATATCGAGACATCTTGCACTTTATGAGTCTTTCCTTAAAAAATGCATCAGCCCCCATGTTATAACCCCACCAAATACCCCTTTCACTGCACCTCCCTCTTCTGTTTTCTCTTATAGCTACCATTCACTATCCTCACTATTCACTGATTTGATGAATGAACCTTGTGTCCACCGTCACTATTCACTCTTCTCCTCTTCTGTGTTTCATGCCAAAATGCTCTCCTCGAATCTTTGGCACTGTTTATTCTCCCATTATAGTTATGATGTGACGAATTAAGATTATTGGGTCATGCCACTATTCACCCAACTTAAAAACCCTCTAGTTACTCCTCACTACGTTTATGGTTTGCTTTGTTCAATGTGGCTGTGTGTCGTCGATTGCTCCTTCCCAACTTGGTTGTGTGCTTACGTTTTGGTTTACACTTCCAACTGTTGCATGTGTTTGCTCCTTTATGTTGCTTTGTCATTTTACTCCTTATGCTTCCAACATATGGTGCTATTTTTTTCACCTCCCAGTAGCTTCTAGGTTTTTTTTGGACTAAATTTATTTTCTTCTTGCTCTAATTTTCTTCTTCTTACTCCATAAAGACAAGTGAATATTAATCTTCGAAAAATGGTCCAATTGTCGTGCTTGCGAACCACTTTAATTTCTTTGTTTTGAAATTGTACCTAAGATCATATACGAATTAAAGTGAGTATATTAAGCATTTTCATGTCATTAATCGATAAGTGTAAATAATTAAATGTATCAACAATTAAACACATATCTTGTACCTTCTTTTCCTAGTAGGTTGGCTAAACCAAAAGATGATGAATATGAAAGAGAAATCCTAGAAACCTTCAAAAAGGTGGAAATCAATATACCGCTTCAGGAAGCCATCAAGCAGGTTCTGAAATATGACAAGTTTTTGAAAGAGCTATACACAAATAAAAAAAAATTGAAGGACAAGGAGAGAATAATTTTAGGTAAGAATGTATCAGTTGTGATAAATAGCAACTTAGTAAAAAAAAAAAGCAAAGATCTAGGTATGTTTACACTTTCAAGTGTTATTGGTAATAAGAACATTGAGTGTGCCATCCTAGACTTAGGTGCATCTATTAATGTCATCCCATATCTAAATTCTTCGCAAGAAACTAATGTGATTATTCAACTAGCTGATCATTCATATGTGCATCCTATTAGAGTTATTGAGGATGTTTTAGTCCAAGTTATTGGTTTGGTATTTCCAATGGACTTTTACATCTTAAAAATGGATGGAGATAATGTTGAACATTTTTGTTAGGTAGGTCATTTATGAAGACAGCCAAAAAGAAAATCGATGTGGATAAGGGTACTCTTTCCGTTGAATTTGATGGAGAGATAGTGAAGTTCAATATTTTTGAAGCAATGAAGCACCTGAATGATTTTCAATCCATCTATCATATGGATATTGTGGATTCATTTTTGCTGGATATATTTAAGGAAGAAAGTGTTGAAGATGTGATGGAGCTTAAAGCTAAATTGGAAGTGCATGAGCAAGTTGATGAAACTTGTGAAGTTGTAGAATCATTGTCAGCAATGCTAATAGATTCAGAAAGTTTAAATGATGAACTTAATAACTCACAACAAAATCTTTCCTTTTACTTTTCAGGATTCAAAGATAGAATTGAAGATGTTACCTGATCACCTAAAGTATATCTATTTAGGTGATAAAAAGTCATTACCTACAATTATTTAAAAAAGTTTGACGAAAGAGCAAGAGGAAGGGCTAGTAACACTAGTTAAGAAGTACAAAATCACAATTATAGAGAATTTGGAGAGGAAAAAGAGACATCGAGCATAATGACATTAAACAATTGCACTTTACTAAAGGCAACCCTGAATAGGATACTTTTATTGATTTTGTTTCAATTCTATATAGCTTGCATTTTCTTGTTTTTGAAACATAAATTTATTGGCATAAGGCAAAAAGAGGTCTTAAAATTCCATATTACTAAATCTCATAAGGCAAGATCTTGCCTTATGTAATTTAGTGTTCTAGAGTGAAGAGTTAAAAATTCCAGACTACTAAATCTCATAAAGTGAGATCTCGCCTTATATAATTTAGTGCTATGGAATTTTAGACTACTAAATCTCATAAGGCGAGATCTCGCGTTATATGATTTAGTGTTCTAGATTGGAACCCTAAAATTTTCTTATAAATTAATATCTTTTATTTTAAAAATAAAAAATAAAATAAATTTTTTTCTCATTTTATTATTTAATTTCTTTATTTACTTAAATATTTTGAACAATTTTTATTTAATTTTTTTATAAAAACCATAACTCTAATATGTTTTCACTAAGTTTATTGCTATCGTTTATTAGGTATGGAATGCTATCACACCCAATCAATGGATGGTAAGTTTCAGTGTGGATGCTAGGTTTGAACCAATTAATTTAGGAAAATTTGAGACTTATTATAACTATCCTAATATGTTTCAGACTAAATGCTTTAATTGTGAAAATTACTCTTTTTAGACCAATGATCAATGTTACAATTAGATGAGATATTTCCCTTGAGTCAGGGTTGCGTATTCTTGAATTTCTCCCTTTTATATTCAGTCAATTTATTTTGAATCCTTATTAATTTTTGTTATTCAATTAATTAATTAATCCAAAACCATCTATTTTATTTTATTTCTTGAAATTAAGAAACTAGTATTTAGTTCTCTAGGGATTCAACCTGGTTCCACTTAAGAAGTTTGGAGAATCAGAATTATTTTGGGGGCTTTGATAACTCGAACAAGGGCTCTCATTAGGCTTTTTTAAATGGAATTACGAAAATCATTGATAAATTGCATAGAGATTTCCTTAAGAGTGGAACAAATAGTCGGATAAAGATTCGTAAGATTAATTGGGCAATTGTTATTTACCTGAGCAAAATAGAAAGTTTGGGTATGACCTCAGTTCAATTAATGTGTAAAGTGTTACTCGTCAAGAGACTATAAAAACTATATACAAATGAGGAAAATTTATAGGTGAAGTAGATTCACCTCCTACTTCTTAATAGATTTAAAGGATTATATTCTGTCAAAGTGAACCACAATATCTACTGGACCTTAAGATAATTGTTTCCTAAAAAAAACTTGGTCTAATTATCTTTCAAACATAAGATGGGAGATGTTAGAAGCACTCACTTCTCATTTAATGTTGGCATAATATGGAAACACTTTATAAGAGCAGGGACTACTAAAAACTTAAAGCAATTATCCCTATAAAGACTAGGTACAAGCACTAATCATATACTGTTGTTGTCAACTTACCAATGGAAAACTTTCCACTTGCAAGAATTTGACAACAAGAATGAAGGTCAACAGTGGACAATCTATTCACAATTGTAAACTTATATAGGAGGCCTACAAAATAGGCCTTCCTAAATGATTTTACATCCATTCTAAAAAAATTTTCTCTTCTCCATTTTCAACCCCCCAAAATTTAGAGAGTGTTTCTTCTATTTCGTGAGAGAATTAGTGTTTTTTCTTGTAAGATTAGAGAGAGGTCATAGATTTTAAATTTTTCATAGTGACATTTCTTCCTCTTATCTATGGATTTGACCCTAATTTGTTTGGGGGTTTTCTACGTAAAATCTATATATCCATTTCTTCAATACTATTTGTGCAATCATATTTAGCTATGAACATGCTTTAATCCGGTCAATTTTTCATAACAAGTGGTATTGGGGCTAAGTCATCACTGTAGCAACTATCACTATTTACGTAGACAATACTATTCATATGTACAAGTAATGTCCAAGTGAAATAGTGGGAGATAAGTTCTGCTCATGATAGAAGTAGTGACAGCAAAATTTGAACTTGAGAAGTTTAATGAGAGTAACTTCTCATAGTGGAAGTTGAAAATGAAGGCTATCTTAAGAAAAGATAATTGCTTAGTGGCCATTAGCGAAAGGTTGGCAACATTCAAAAATGATAATAAGTGGAATGAGAGAGACAAGAATGGTATCACAAATCTTCATCTAGAATTAACAGATGGGGTGTTGTTAAGCATAGAGGAGAAGAAGATAACCAAGAAGATTTGGGATTATCTTACTAAGTTGTACAAGGGTAAGTCACTTTATAAAAAAATTTTCCTTAAGAAAAAATTATAAAATCTTTGGATTTCAGAATCTACTTCAGTGACAGAGCACATCAATACCTTGAATACTTTATTTTTCCAACTCACATCATTGGGTTATAAAATAGTCTTAAGAACGTGTTGAACTTATCCTTCAAAGTCTATCAGTTTTTTATGTTCAGACCATCATTAATTAAACAAATAATGTTCATGCGGACCACTTAGTCTTTGATGATTTTGCAACCTCTATTCTTGAAGAAGAAAACTGGAACAAAAACAAGGAAGAAAAGCAAGTGACTTCACAAAAATCGGAGGCATTGGTGGTGATGAAAGGGAGATCAATGGAACGTGGCCAAAGTGAAAACTACAATCATGGTAGGAGAAAGTCAAGAAGTAAGAAGAATTTAAGATGCTATAAATGTGGCAAAACATTTAATGTGAAGAATAATTGTCATAATAAGATAAATTTCAATCCTCAAGGAAATGTGACGAGCACTTCAGATGAAGGGAATGTCCCATGTTATGAGGTAGTGACAGCAACTGAAAGAAGAAAAAGATTTAATGATGTATGGCTTTTCAACTCGGGAGCTACTTGTTACATGACCTCTCAGAGGGAATGGTTCTATCATTTTGAACCTATGTCAGGAGGATCTGTGTACAGTTGCAATGATCATGCCTTGAAGGTCTTTAGTGTAGGACCTATTAAGCTGAAGTTGTATGATGGTACAATTTGTACTATTCAAAGAGTGTGACATATAGAGGGCCTAAAGAAGAACTTGTTGTCTTTAAGAAAACTAGATGATCTTGGTTGCAAGGCTGAAATTGAAAAAAATATCATGAAAATAATTTGAGGTTCGCTTGTACTTATGAAGGGAGAAAAGCCACAAATTTGTATACGCTGAAGGGAGAAACTTTGTAGGAGATAGAAGCATCAGTTGTTTCAAGATGATAAAGTGCAATGGTATGGCATCAGAAAGTTAGACGTGTGTTTGAACAAGAAATGAAGATTCTTGCTGAGAAAAAGATACTTCCAGGGCTCACAAAGGTATCTTTGCCTTTCTATAAAAATGGTGTTACAAGCAAACAAAATCGATTGAAGTTTAACACATCAAATTTCATAAGCTAATCAATTTTAGAACTAGTTCACTCTAATGTATGGCAAGCACCAGTTCCATCCTTGGGAGAAGCAAAGTATTTTATGTCCTTCATTGGTGATTATTCCATGAGATGTTAAATGTATCCAATAAAGAGGAAGGTAGATGTGTTTCCAATCTTTAAAGTTTATAAAGCACAGATAGATCTTGAATATAAAAAGAAGATTAAGTGTCTAAGGACAGATAATGGAAGAGAACACACTGTCACTAAATTTAATCAATTCTACAAACAAGAAGGCATCAAAGGCAGTTCATATCGGCATACACTTCACATCAAAATGGAATGGTAGAGCAGATGAGTAGAACTTTGTTAAAGAGAACCTGAGTTATGTTGGCAACTACAAGCTTAGATAAGACTTTATGGGCAGAAGCAGTAAGTATCGCTTATTATGCAGTAAATCGGGCCTAATCAACTACAGTTGAGTTGAAGACGCTGATGGAGATGTGGACTGGTAAGCCAGTTAATTATTCAAGCATCCATAAATTCATAAGTCATGTGTATATGATGTACAATCGACAATGAAGCTAGATCCAAAAACTAGGAAATGCTTATTCTTAGGATATGCTGATGGAGTGAAGGGGTATCACTTATGGGATCCCACTGCCCATAAGGTTATCATCAGTAGGAATGTAATATTTGTAAATGAGCTACCAAAGAATGGAGAAGATGATAGCACATCAAAGGAAGATTTAGAGACTACTATTGCTTAGGTGGAAAAGGAATCCCAGACGGACTCTTCTGAAGCAGCATCAAAGCATGAGGTACAAAAAACTAATAGAGTTTGAAGCTCCAGAGCTTGTTGATCAAATCGCCTAGAAAGATGACCAGATTGGCATTTAGACTATATTACTGAGGGCAATGTTGCATACCATCTTTTAACTAAGGATGAAGAGCCATTAACTTTCCAAGAGGCAATGAACAGTTCAGATGAAACTTAATGGATGACACCAATGCAAGAAAAAATTAAAGCTCTTCATAAGAATAAGACTTAGGAACTTGTGCCATTACCATGAGGAAGGAAGCCTATTAGAAACAAATGGATTTATAAGATCAAGCGAAATGGTGATGATTAGTTGCGATATTGTGAAAGATTGGTCATGAAAGGATAACTCAAAAGAAGCAGTTTGGTTGAAAATGCTATTGAAGGAGCTCAGACACAAGCAAGAGAGGATTTCCCTATTTTTTGATAGTTAGAGTGCCTTGTATCTTGTAAGGAATTCGGCTTTTCATTCAAAAACAACACACACAAGTTCAATATCACTTTGTTCGTGAGAAAGTGGAAGAAGGAATTGTAGATATGTAAATGATTCATACTAAAGTCAATCTCACAGATTTTATGACGAAAATGGTCAACACTGACAAATTTATTTTATGTCGATCCTATTGTGAACTGATGGAGACATGAGCGATATGGAAATGGCAAGGAAGAAAGAATAGTGTGAAGATCTAATTGACATTCAATAAAATTTTCAATCGGGAGATTGTTGTTGTTGACCTACCAGTGGACAACTGTCCACTTGTAGAAAGTCAGCAACAAGAATAAAGGATAGCTATGGACAATCTGTCCATAGTTGTAAACACATATGGAAGGCTTATAAATAGACCTTCCTAGATGGTTTTATATTCATTCCAAAAACATTTTCTCTTCTTCATTTTCAATCCCAAAAAATTTAGTGTTTATCATATTTTTTGAGAGAGTTAGTGTTTTTCCTTGTAAGATTAGAGAGACGTTGTAACTCATAAATTTTTCATAGTGAAATTTCTTGTTGCTTGTAGTTCTTACCCTAATTTGTTTGAGAGTTTTTCACGTAAAATTTGTGTATCAAATTCTTCATTATTAAGTATTCAATCCTATTTAGCTGCAAACCTGCTTTAATCCGGTAAATTTTTCACAACATATACAATAGCTGGTCTTGGCCTGCTTTGTCTACAAGAAGATTCAAGGACATTATAAATAACTTATCAAACTAATCTCTAGAGTCATCCGATATGATATAATCCAATGGGCAAAGGACATGCCGATGGAGTTCACAGCCCCTTCTTGCTGGAAATTCTTGTTCAGACCCCAAACTCGAAATGTCTGGACTAGGCTGACACCAGACCCTACTCTAAATCCATCTAACTCTTTCATCTCATGGTTTGCAGTAAATAGGAGGCTTGAAATCAAAAGACACTCTAAAATTACCCTCGGCAGACATGAATTGTGTACTTTATTCTATCACCAGTAAGGATTTGGACTATCCGTAATTGAGATGCGGTTTCTTCTCATTCACGTAGAATCACAACTTTAATCTCTTTGACATAAAATATAACTGTTACGATTGGATAGGCATTATCTCTTACGCCTCTAATACTTTTTTCCATATTGAAGGGAACAAAGAATGTTCAAATTGGCATATGGGACTCTGGTGAATTCCATTTGACAAGAGAGAAATAAAAGGTTGCTTGGCAATGAATTATTCAATGTTAAAAACCACTTTCCACAGATTGTTGTTTAAGATTAGAAAAGCTGTACTAACTAAAAATCTTATTAACACCACGAGCCTGGAATGAGTTATAGCCGGAAAGTTTTACTCATTTCTTTCCTTGGTTTGCTATTCATTGTACTATTTGCCTTGTGCTTACTACTCTGATGTTTTTCTTTTGAGTTGTAATTGTTGAGGCTGTTGGAACTTTTCAATAAATTTCTTTTAACTTAAAAAACAAGAATTGTAGATTACATGTTCGTAGTTGAACCTGTAGTGGTCCCCTGAATGTCAATTACTTTTTAGTAAATCCTACAACAATCCTTATTCAGAATGTCAATTACTCATTAAAAAACGAAAAAAACATACGCAAAATCCTTCCCAATTCACATAATTTCTCTGCCGAGTCGTCATTTATACGAGTGACTTCTATGGACTAAAAGATCTTAAGAACACGCTCTATATTATTCATCAAACGAATAGTTACTCTATAGACTTAGCCATATAGGTCCAGTGCCACATTTTGCTATTTTCTGCGGAGAAAAGTATACAACTTTGTTATGTTCTTGTATTCTGGGGATTTCCACCCTATGATAAAACTTGCTTATAAGTTCATATAGCTGAAAGATTATATAGGATAGGTTTTGTTCAACTTAAACCAAAAGGGTAATTATGTTTAAGTTGTCATTGGCTGGGACATTTAAACAAGTAATTCATTACTTATTCTGTGAAAAGTGACTTGATCAAGTTTACCAAATCAGCAAGTAGACCAGCTCCACCAACAGGCATATCTGTTTCTTTGGACCATGGGAATGGCATCATTGGCTTAGTTGCATCCAGCATAGCTTCGGTGGGAATTTTTGGTTTGGACCGTTCCAGTGGGACTATTTCGTGGTTGTATTTGCTGAAGTCTGGGCAGTAATCCTGAAAAGGGAAAGGAAACTGTATAACTATTTTAAACATTTTGAGTTACGACTGTTCTATTATACTCGCCTCTAGGCTGCTTACTTGATCAGCATGCATTTTCCTCACAAAGCTCTTGAATAGCTTCAAATTGTTTTGCTTCATCAGAGCATCTGATAGACGAAGATACGTCAGTCCATACATCCTCAAATTTGGATGGCCGTCCCCATTGACACCATTGGGTCTGGCATTTAAAATTATTTGATTGTATGCCGCAGCATCATATCTTGGAAGTGCATTCTCCCCTGCGACCTCTATGTTCTCTCTCCACCCTGCAGACAGAACCTGCACCACTCCATGTACAAGACAGCATCTCATAATGCACTCAACATGCGCTTATCATTAATTTTCTATTCTATATATATATATATATATATATATGTTACCTGTTGAACAAGTTCCTGAGGTCCACTTTTAGCATTGGTAATCTGCTCGTCGTTCCGCATCTCCAGGCATGTGAAATTCAGAATACCGTGATGCCTTGCCAGCATTCTTGCAATGGGTCGATAACCATCTCTGTCATTCAAGTTGTAGTATCCAGCAGTAAGCTCTGCAGCATGATTCTCAGTCTTATACCACCAGTGAATTCCAGATACCTATTTTGATAATCAGAATATGATGCAAATTAGCAGTTTTATTGATTTCAACGTCTAACAAGGATGGACGTTCTGGAAAATTACTTTTGCTGCTAATTTGACTCTACAACCAAGAAAAGCTTGGTTGGCTTCATCAAGAATCTCATCCCCATGAATCAATAACTTGTTGGAATACCAAGTCAAAAAGAATTTTCCTTTTTCAGATATGTATGTGCCATTCGACTTAAAGAACTCTGTTGTTTCTGGCTTGTCATTGTATTCTCCTGCATCATCGGGTAACTCCCATTCAGGATGGCCTGCAATTGTTGCAGCTTCTTTGAATTCTGCTTTCAGATATTTGTCATAGCACTACAGGTAAATGACATACGACGTGTGAGATAACAATTTAAGTTTTCAATGGAAATAGTTCCATATCCTTGTTCAATTATTCAAGACAGCTCAGACCTGAAATTCTCCGATGCCAGGAAAAACCCAACCCTGAGATGCTTGATAAGAGGAATATCTTAGTTCCCCTGCAGGACCAAGCCCAACTTCAATGTCTATTATCTGTCCAGCTTCAAGAAAATCTGACATGTTCTCTCTGAAGCTCTTCATGTAATGACTATATATCTATCAAAAATGTTAAAAGCCAATGTCAATATCCAGGTGTGAGTCTGATAGTAAAATGTGAAACCTCATTTTGCACATTTGCTTGTCATACTTGTATAATGTCACTCTGTATGTTGACACAAAACTTACTTTCCGTATCGTGTAAATTAGGCAAGAAAGTAAAGAGATTTCTTAAATAGATGATGTCTGCTAAAATATGCCACGGACTACATAGAGTGCCTCACTGATTGAACTTACCTGAATGGCAGTTCGTCCTCTGAAGAGTGGCTCATGATCTACACCTAATGTTAGGTACTCCTTGTCTCTATTACCTGACCTATTCGTATAAAAGATGTCAGGGTTTCTTTCCCCAATATCAAGTATCCATTTGGGAAGTGGGATATTAACAGCGTCTCCTACGTTGCCTCCACATTGATGGAACGACATTATGGCTTGTATCTTGAGGTCAAATCTTTGGATAAGTTGAAACAAACTCCTATAAGCATTCCATGCATATTGCTCAGGTCCCTTGGATTCCACGATCCCCCACCAGACGTCGACCATGACCCCATCAACACCAGCTGCTCTTAGTTCCTTGAGCTGCTTCTCAAGCTTAGCTTGGTCTTCGAAAACATTATCAACCGAAATAACTTCCAGCTGTAATAGAGGTGAAGTTTTACAGAAAAATGAATCATTACTCTAAAATAAACTTGGCCTGCAGTCTAGAACAAGTGAACCAATAAAGTTTCTTTTCCACTTACTGGGAGCATTACATAGACAGGAACGTAGTTGGCTAACATTTTTTCATCATATTCCTTAGGACCCTGCATGATTCAGAGCGAAGATTTCAAATTTGAGGATTTCTGTGAGAGGGTGAGTAAGTATTCGTTACTTTTTTCATATTCTATTTTTCCTTTTGAAGAATCGTTACTTGCTACTATATAAGCTCAGTCCAGGCATTAATAAACAAATTTGGAACATATCACTTGTATTGGTACAGTAACCTTATCTCTGCATGAAAAGGAGTGCATATGTGAGCCTTGTCCAAGTGGGATGCATTTGTTGGATGTAATCGACAATGCCATTTCTGATGCAATTGCAGGGTGTGTGTAAAAGGACTACTTTATGGCCATTGTTGTCTTGTTCATTTTGGATAGAAATGGAGATAAATTATCGAAATTGGGATCAGCATGGTCCATTCATTGTTGATGACCTCGATTGCTGTCACAGATACGCAAGATAGTATAATATTGATTGAAGCAAATACCACTAATTAGATTGTCCAATCTAAGCTAAGTTGTTACGGGCCATGATCACAGGTACTATGGTTTAAATGATTTTCTTTACTAACTGCAAAAATGGTGTTAGAGCTACCTGTATAGCAATTACAGAGGATTACAAGTCAAGGGGTTAAATTATGACTGGAGCGCTCACCTGTAGCTCTGAGTTCGAAATGTCATCCGTGACCATGGCTCGAGGTGCTTTCCTAGCAATACTGCTAGTGTCAAATGTGAGACTTTGCACGGGGCTTGACTTTTTTGTTTGCATCTTTCCTTCTTTGACTCTCTCTCCACTAGTGGGTGTTATTTCTGATATCTGAGGCCTATGGTGAAACCTCATTTTCCCACCTAAAGATTCTTGTGCTGGATACACCATTCTTGTCACGGTGGCAATATCGTATCGTAACCGAATACTTACGAGTAGTATTATCTACCCAAGTCACAGAATAAATTAAGGAACTACTGATTATAGGCAACTGTAGAGTACCCTTTTCCTGCTTAAAAGAAAGAGAGAGAATTTGTTTCGGTTTGTTCTTTCCAATGGAAAATGGATACAGCACTTGGCTGCAAGAGTTATATCTGGATACATGGTATGCACAAGCCTTTTAGAGCTTTTCAACGGAGTCCTCTTCTTTATTTGTTAAGTGAAAGACTAGTTTGGCATAGCCTGTAATGGGAACTCGTGGACACTATTTCTCGGCATATGGATGCCTATGGATTACAGTACTGAATTTTTCTCTGGTCATACTTTTCACAAGTTATTGCCTTCTGGTTTGGTTTTTTATGGAACCCGGCTGGACAGGTAACGCTGTTGGTGATATTTCAGTAGAATAAGGAAAAATGATAGACAAAGATTTGAACAAACCGGTTTAGTTTTTACTTGTTTGCTGAAGAAAAAGCATATTAGCTGGAATTGTTCTCTACTTTCCATGAAACGGAAATCAGGCAAACGGGTCTTTAGTGAAGAGGAAAAGTACAGAAAGTGCCGTCACATCAGGTAAATTCATTGCCTCGGCCTTGAAAGGCCATTAAAAATTTCTCCTCAACATAACTTGTCTTTTCTATTTTGTCGAGTAAAAACACATTTTATGTAGTTTTACGAATTCTATTAAATAATTAAAATTTCTTGTATTTATAAAAAGTTAAAATACTTTTAAATTCCACTTTCTAAACATGTCAACGAACAATGCTGAAAGCGGCGGGCTAGTGACATGATGAGCCATAGACAGGCTAGGCCAGCCCGGGCTATTCGATTATATTTTTTAAAATAAAATTTAAAAAGACATCGTCTTTAACGTTTTGATCAGGTCACCAATCAGGTCGGGTCAGCCCGCGCTCGGCTTAGCTCAGCCCGTAACCAGCTTATGACTCGTAAGACATGTTGGGCTTTAAACTCTAATTCCGTGTGAGCCCAATAATTAGTGAAGTAAACCAATTCGGTAATACTCAGGATGATCACAATGAACTCCTAGACAGTATTACTATTCCACATAAAATCCCAGTTGGCCAGAGGGCTCACAAGTAGTCTCTTTTAAAACTCGACCTTCTAGACAGAAGTTACGTGTACGGTGTATTTATCATAACTTCACCCGCAGCAGAATGCCTCTAAATATTGACTGAAACTTGACCTGTTGAATCCTCCAGAATAATAATCACAGTAAAATAGAACAATTACTATGAATAGTAACTACGGTAAATAGTAATGTTGTAAATAGTAACCATGGTGAATAGTAAATCGTGAATAGTAACCATCGTGAATAGTATCTACCGTAAATGACAGATAAAAGTAACAACACCGAGAATTTACGTGACAAACCCCCTAAATAATTAGAGGGAAAAACCACGGGACCGAGCCGGTAAAATTTTTACTATATGTGTGATAGTTTGCAAAGTCA
>JANIIA010000191.1:30102151-30120512 GCA_027478495.1 Erythroxylum alaternifolium | reverse complement strand
TTGTGTTGTTGTTGTTGTTGTTGTTGTTGTTGTTATTGTTATTATTATTATTATGATGATAATGATGCTTCTCCTTATTCTCCTCCTCCTCCTCCTTCTTCTTCTCTTTCTTCTTCTCCTCTTTCTTCTTCTCCTTCTTCTCTTTCTTCTCCTCCTCCTCCTTCTTCTTCTTCTTCTTCTTCTTCTTTTTGGTGATTTCCATTCCGCATTTTATAGGATCTATTTTAGTAGTGCTAGGTAAATCCCCCTACAGTTTGTCAGATAATATCTTCTCTAGTTAATTAACTCGATTCACCATATTATGTATAATCCTTTGTTTCCTAATGCCTCATATTTGATTCTTGAATAAAATTGGCCATCATATCTGCTAGAGTTGGCTCCTTAACTTGAGGTGCTTGGTAATGTAAATATTCACCTGGAGTGTAATCATTCCATCCATAAGTGTAAGAGTTGCTCAATCCTAAATTGTAACTATTCTCGTATGGTGCACCTTAAGGTTGATTGTATATGTTCGATTGCTCCCATATATAAGTTACTACTTGAAATTCAAGATTGGGTTAGTGTTTGACATACATGCTCATTTGAGCCTCCAAAAACATGTAAGGAGATCTCTCTTTCCTATATGGTGATGTTACATATTTCGAAGACACATTGTAGCTCCCATAAAAGTACTACCTACTCCATCCTTCCATTGTGAGTTGTGGTGATGACATTAAACCTTAATTCCTAAAATAACCTACAAACACACTGTTAATGTGAAGAAGTTTAAAAGATAATTAAATGAATAAGCTAAGAATACAACAAGATACAATAAATACAAAAATAATGGCTAAAGTAATAACATCCAAGTGTTCCTATTATTGTTGTCCCTGATAATGCCACCAAAAACTTAATTAATTAATTTTAGTTTGTCAATGTTTGAATTAACCACAAGTACACGACATAGTTATAGCTAGCACAAATAAGTACGGGTCGATCCTATGAAGATAGTGATTACTAGCAATTACCTTTCTCCTACCATCTAACCTATGTACTAGATTTTTGGTTTTAATAATAAAACTTAAACAATTAAACTAAAGTAGGACACAATAATGAGCATAAAAGCAAAGGAAATTACTTATGAAACTCAATATCAAGGAATAGTTTCTAGGTGATGAATACCTAAAACCATTAGATAATTAACTTTTATCATGCAATTGTTTTATTAACTATTAGACCTTGAAAATACCTATCTTATGCTAATAACTCTCTCGAGAATACTAACAACTAATCCATAGATTTATTAATCAAAATCATTCAAGTTAAAGTTTCTAGGATTGCTTTATCAATTTATGAATTCACTATTTTGTTTGATATTAATCCAGAGGATTTATGTTGACCTATCCCTAGGTTTGCAATAAACTCCTTTCAATTATGGTAGATCGATTCATACACATGATTTCTCAATCTCTATGTATTCGTACACAGGATTTCTCAATCTCTATGATATGAAATTAGATTATGTACTAATATTCAGGATCTATTTGAACATATACAAAACACATAATTAAATCACAGTAGATCAATCAAAATAGTTGCATTAACTAAAAGAATCAAAATATGTTGTTATCCCAACGAGGGTTCATCACACCTATACACTAAATAATGTTTAGTTACATGTAATAGAAAATGAAATTAAAGATAAACAGGAAGAAAAACAAATAAAAGACAAAAGTTTATAATTTTAAATCTCCCTTTTTCTTTTATCAAAAGTTCTTCCAAGTTTAAGATTTGATGTTGTAATCTATTGGATCTTTTGATGATTTCTTTACATTCTTCATGTTCTTGGATCAATATCGTCCATTATGAGCATTCTTTACATGTAGAATTGGCTCCAAAATTCTACTTTCCTTATTTGACCTCCATTCATGTCTTTTTATAGTAAATTTTATAGTTATAAGAGATACATGGTCTAATAAATGGGTGTGTACTAGACTGTATATATTACATAATCTCCAAAATTTGCAGTTCTACACAGGCTATGAGACTTACTCGGACATAGACATAGCCATATACCTCTTATTTGTTTCAAATCTTCATTTTATGCCATGTCTTCATCTGAATTCTTCTCCTTTTTGATCCTTTAAGGAAATTATTAACTATAAATACAATTGGAGCCTATTAAGTACCAAGTATTCAGTAAAACTACAAAATATTTAGTAAAAAAATCAAATATGGGTGTATAAATATAGTCAAATATGCATTTATCACATCTAAGACCAATTTTTAGGATTGATGGATGCTTCCTAAAGACATAATTTCAAGGCCGATTGTTAAGTGCAGTTGGTAGGGATGGTGATGGAGGAATGTATCCATTGCCTTGGGTAGTTATAAAGGTAGAAAAAATAGATTCATGGACTTAGTTCATGAATTTGTTAGCATTTGATTTGGAAATGGAAGACAGTGAAGGACTTACAGTGATATCTGATATATATAACATATGTTAATATACTTACAATTGAAATCACTATATGAAATATTAACTAATTTCTCTTTAATTTGATTTAGGGATCAATAAGGGTTGTAGAGGAGACTTTGCTAAATGCAGATCACCGAATGTGTGCCAAACATATATATCGCAATTAGAATGACAACTAGAAGGGAAAGGACCTTAGAAATAGTATTGGAATTGCTTTTGGTCAATTTATGTTGAAGATTCAATGAGCAACTAAAGAGGCTTAGCGAAATAAACCCTAGATTTGCTTCACCGTTACTTGAATATCTAAAAGAAAGGTGGGTAAAATGTTACCAATCCTTTGAAACTAAATGTTTAATAGTTTACAATAATATGAATGAAACCTTTAATGGGTGGATCCTACCAACAAGGGATAGACTAATGATTAGCATACTTGAGACAATTATAATAATGGTGATGGAGACGCATATAAAAAGAAGACATTTTGTAGTTGGGTGGAAATCAAACATTGCACCAAACATAATGAAGATGGAGAAGAACAAAAAAGAAGCAAAGTAATAGAGAATTGTATAGAATGGAGATTTTGCTTGTGAAGTTTCAAAGGGTGATAGGAAGCATACCATAAGGATTGGTAGACAATAAAATGTAGTTGTCAAGCATAGAACTTATATGCATGCAAACATGTGATTAGTGCAATTCATCACTTAAGATAAAGGGATGAGACATTTGTAGATTCATGCTATAGGAAGGGTTAGTTTATAAGTTTGTATGAACACATGTTTCAACCAATTAAAGGTGAAATTTTTTAGCCTTCAAGTGATGTAGAGGTGATAGATCCTCCTCAGCGTAAAAGAGTTATGCCCTATAGACCTAAAATTTCATGATGGAAATAGCAAAATGAGTCAAAGAAAATGAAAATTCCAAACAAATTGTGTCAGAAAGGACAACTGCAGAAACATCGAAAAAGTGGTGATTCTAGTCATAACTCTAAAAAATACAACAAGGACATCTCAACTTAATAGGATGAGGCTTCTTTACAAGTATGTATACCTTACTTCAATCGTATGAATACAGTTTTATAAACATATAGTAACTAATGTTTATAATTATGTTAATCAGGTTAAAACAGAGGCAATTTCATTAGTATACCACTTTTTAGTGTTATATTAATTATTATTAGCTTTAATGATTGGCAAAGTTATTTTCATTACAACTATAGTTAACTAACATGAATTTAGTAGATAATATTGCTATACCGAGTCAACAAGGCAATATTGTAAGGAATGTGTTTTTTATTAATTTTCTTTAGTTAAAATAATTGCCAAGTGTGTTTCTAATATTTTATCTTCAATTTTCTAGGTTGGTACATCTGGACATGCTAATAAGAAAAGTTTAGAGATGTTGACCCACACACATTCCAATTATAATTTGAACCAAAGGGTTTACAGTTTAGAGGACGTTTTAATATTACTTCGCAACGGCTACAAGTTGAAGCAATTAGAAGGAGGGCTTTATTGACACAATCACCACAACTTGAACTTTCGTACTCATATACAAGTAAGGCAAACATCTATTAGCACTGCCTTAAACTTTTTGATATTTTGATATTTTTCCCATTGGCTTTTACATAGTGTGCTACTGATAATGGTGACAAATGTTTATCCCATTAGTTTTTAGGTGTGCTATTGATAATGATGAAAATGTTTGTGTTGTATAAACAAAATGTAAATATTGTTTTTTTTAAAGATCAATATAAGCTACTACACATTCACTTCAACCTCTCTCTATCTCTCCTTTAGCTTGCTTTTTTATGCATCTAGATCTTGTTCTTGAGAGATGGACAACTCAGAAAGTAAGAAAAATTGTCTTAGTTGAATATATATTTCTTTATGGCAACGTGGTCATTTTTTACAAGATATTTAAGGAGTGAATTATTCATTTTCTATTGGCTTCATATAATAGTATTATTTTTGCTTCATTAAATAATTCATTTATAAATTTCAAAACCAATTTTTTCATAATATATTCGATTACATTGTTAAAATTCGATACAATATCCCAATAACATAAGTACAAATAAAAAGTAACAAAACCATAACAAATCCTATTACAATATTCATTAACATAAACTTAATTTCTTTTTTCTTTTCTCAATAAATTCTCAATAAATTTGTGCTTGTTTCAACCTCCTCCTTTAACATTGATAATTCTTTCTGTAATTTTTGATTCTCTTGAACGACTCTTGTGGTAAATTTTTCATCATACCATTTGAAAAAATTGCATCTCCTAACCTAAAACACAAGTTTTTAATTAAATAACAATAAATTCTCACTAGATAATTGGGGAATCCATAAAATCTCTGACCATGATTATGATCACTCCATGAAGTCCTTAAGGGGGCCTTTAGCCTATAATAGCAAACTATGTTACCTAAATTTGAACTTACTATTGTATTAGTCAATAATGATGATTCCATCTGTATACTAAAGAAAATCACAATTTAATTGCCTATAAAGACAACATAAATGCCAAATAAAAGTTAATCTTGGCATGGTGATGAATATAAACCCTAACTGTCCTAACTTTACCAACACAGTATCACTCAAGTCACTTCAATATGACGCCGACCACTTAAAGAGTCATGCATGCTTATTAATATACCTACCAAAGGCAAGAGTCATGCATGCTTGTTAATACACCTACCAAAAGCAAAAAAGATTGTGTATAAAAAACAATGTTATATAGAAAGATCTTTTAGAAATTTGATGAGAAAAGAAGAAAATGACTATTAATGCTAATGTCAATATTGTACTTGGGAATAGATTATATAAAGAGTTAACAAAGACAATCAAAGGAAACCAATTTTACAAAACTATGAGGAAGGACAAAGGATTGAATAAGATAAGTTGCCTAAGTTTCTTCGAGCTAAATCATGCCTACCATCAACCACTTCTTCTTATGTATATCAACTCCAGCCTTATAAATGCAAAAAGCGTAGTATTTGCATCCAAAATAGCTATCAGTTTCAATACTTTTCATTCAAAATATGCTATAATAATAATTGTACACAAGAATCCATAAAACTAAGACTAGTGCATATCAGATAATTGCATTTGGTATATAATAATGCTTTTACATATGAGAAACATCTATATAAACTAGATTCGACCTAGGATTCTACAATTTTTCAACGTATGCTAATGCTATTGATGACCTTGGACCAACCATACTCAAACTAGGAACACCCTTTGACTAAAACATTTGAATTCATCTGTATGCAAACAACTTAAATTCAACCAAAAATAGAAAAAATCAGAAGATTTATTATGACTATACCATTTTCTATAACAATCAAAGAGAACTATAGAAAGATGAAATCGTGTCTTAACATTTGGAACAAGGTAAACATCCTTAGAAGGGACAAAATTAATCAGAGCTATAGATATCTTAGCCAAAGCTAATGTCAGAAGCATGACTACATATCCTCAAGCAAAGTTTTAAAAAACCTTTCCTAATGACCAAACACTATAAACTTGATGCACGTAACATCAACATACATCCACATATCTGAAAACTAGTGATTTTCCCCTAAATTGGAATAAGAAACTGAATTTGAATTAGGAGTAAGTGATGGTGGTTAAGAATGAAGAATACATTTCTTTCTTCCATTTCATGACATCCATTTTGGAAAAACCAATAAACAAACAAAGCCTAAGAAAAAAAGAAGCAAAACAATTTTCATTACCACTGATTGTCATGGTAGTGATAGGCCACTACAACAGAAGGGACCTTTAGCGATAAAAAGCTGTCTCTAAAAGTCCTAAAATCATCATTAGCAAAAATTTATATTTGTCACCAAAATCGTCGTCAAGTCCTCGTAGCAAAAAAAATGCTACGTTTTCACCAAATTATTGCTAATTGTTTTTTGCTATGAGTAGTTTTTGTAGTGAAAAATTATAGGCGACATTTTTCTAAATCTTCACCAATAAGTTTTAGCTATGATTCATTTTCATAGCTGAAAAAATTGCTAATAACTTTTAGCTACGAAAAAAAAGCATAACCAAACTTATTGACGACGTTTTTAAAAATGTAGCTAAATATTTTTTGCAATGTTTTGAAAATTTTAATATACATTATAACTAAATATTATTTCATGTAAATTATAATTATGGTGACATTTTTAATCGATATTATTATATGTAATCTTTAGATTTTTTGTTGTTTAATTTATTATACAAACATATAATAAAAATAATTAAAAATTTGAAGCATTGCATATAGAAAATAAAATATCAATAAATATGATCATGTACAAGATGTTAATTACAATTTCAAAAATACTTATATACAAAAAAAATACAAATATTAGTTTAATGAATGAGACTCATTTTCATCTTGACTGATTACATAATTCGGGCCAAGTAAATTTCTGACCAACTTTTCAAACTTGGCCAACTTTTTTTCATTACGTTCTAACTTAGCATGAAGCGACTCGTTGTCCTCTTCTAGACATTAAACATATTGTGGTCTTGACGAGGAAGAAGTTGTTGACTTTCGCCTAAACCCAAGATCTTTGATGTAGCCAAATCGTGTACCAAGCACCTTGTTTCAAATGTCATCTACATTTGGGTCTTTTCTGTCAACCATTGATGTTTAAAATAACTCCTGCATCTTATTTTGAAATTTAAAAAACAAAACTAATATTCAATTCAGATATTATTAGTTAGTACTACATAAATAAATAACCTTAAAATTTAAACAAGTTTTCATACTTACTAATTATTGTGCGCTTCTTCAGACATTCAGCCTTCATCTTCTTATAGTGAGTTAGTTTGTAGAGTGTGATGCTATCACACTATTCTCCATTTAGTTCTTTTGACTCTATTTTATGAAAAAAATACAAAACACAATAAATAATATTGTATTTACTGTTATAATTATAACCGATAAATAAATAACTTACATATTCATTTGGCAGGACAACAAAAGATTTGGAGCCTTGGATGTGAGGAGTTTCATTTTTCTTTTGTAACCTTGGCTTTCTCAAACTTTTCCTAAATAAAGAAAAAAATAGTGATTAAATTGTGTAACAAAATTAATGGAAACAAATGTGAAGAGAAAGAAAACAAACCTTAAAGTTGGCAGAGACCCAATAATCACACATATTGCTCCAATTTTCTAGAAACATCCATTCAGGAACATGTCTCCTTGTCTTCTTATCGAAAGGAAAAGATTTGTAATATTGATGTAGTCGATAATGACGATCCATGGTCCTTTGTTTCAATAGTGAAGTCACACAATTTGAAATATCAAAATTGTTGATATTGACGATATTGAGCTTCATCTATAAACAATAAATAAAAGTGAAATTAATCTTTAAATAAGTAAAACAATATTGTATATAATTAACTAAATTGAAAATTTACCAAAACTTTATCCAAAGCAATCTCTACCAAGTTGTCTTCCTTTAATTGCTTAGTATGCTTAAGACAAGGCAATCCAATTATAGCAATTACTCCTAACTCACTAGACAATTTTGCTGATTGAATCTTGTCTACAAGATGATCTTGGGAGGTATCAATGTATACAGACAACTTGTTGTTCATTGCGACATTCACCCATTACAACTTTGGTAGTGCATCGTAACGCCACTCAAAATAAACTAGACTACTACTATAACAGTGGTGAGTCTAGGTCGATCCTACAGAGAGGGTGTGTAAAGTTATTGAAATGAAATTAATCAGTTTTAGGTTTTCTTTTTTTTAGGGGCGATTATTTTAGTTTAAAAATAAGAAAATAAAATAAAACTAACCTCATGAAAAAAATTAAAGAAAACATTAAAATGATAAAAGTGGAGAATTTGGTAGGGATCTGGTTTTTGGTTCAATCTCGGCCTAAACCCTAATTAAACATATTTCATTGATTTGTTGTTCTTTTACCTCTCCTTCAACTATCGGTCGTAGATTACCAACAAGCTCTATTAATCCTGATTTTTCTTTAGGTCCTGGTTAATTAGGAAGGGTTTGTTTATGAACCCTTGCTATCGGATAACCTAGGATACGCTCGCAAAGTTTAATCAGACAGCTGCCTTACGAGTGAGAAAAATAGACCAATATAAGCAACAATCACAGAAGCTTGGATTATTTAACCTAGATTATATTATCCCTAATGAATACGAACCATTAGTCGCTACAAATGAATTAGAAAAACAACGATTACGTATTGTATTCGATTCTAGGAATAAGTTTTAACATAAAAAGAATCAAATAGAGCATTCAATCATTTTTACACAACACCTAAATATTAAGCATATAATAACATAAGCAATTTCTAAAGAGAGAAAGAACCAACAAATACAAGGAGAAATACACTTAATCGAGTTGTCAACATCGATGTTGGGAAACTACCTCTCCATGGGTCTCTCAAGGTTGAGAGCTTGCTCACAAAAATAATGCTTCAGCCCCTAAAGAAATGTCCCAACCGAAAACAGCGCCTCCCTTTTGTTCCCCTTTTTTGAAAAAACCCCGCATATGTTCTTCTTTTTTCTTTAAAACCAATACCCATTAAACCCTTTGGCCCAATGTCAGCGTTTTTACCTCCTACCATACGTCTGCGTTTTGCTTTTCTTGGCCCAACGTTCACTGCGGTTTGATGCTCCTTGGCTGTGCGTCTATTCTCCTTCAGCTGTTGCATAGAGCGTCTACGTTTTGCTTTTCCAGCATCTGTGCTTCATGCCTTCTGGTTGTTGCCTTTTGTTCTCCTTACTATGTTGTGTTTTGATCCATTTTTCCCAGCTGCTCGTGCGTAGTTTTCTTCATGAACTGCTGCTGTTTTTGCTTCATTGTTTGTCCACCAATGCTGCAGCCGTGTTCTTCATTTTCTTCTGTCGTTTTGGGCTTCCATATTTTGAGCTGCTGCATGCAACGTACACGTTGCTTGGTTTCTTCTTGCGGTGCTATCTTCCATCATCTAACCATTACTCATTTAAATTCACGTTAAAACATGCATGGCATGCACAGATTTCCTACTCCTTTATCGTGAGAAACTTCGATTTTTCTTATTTGTGTTTTCATTATTTTCGTCTTTTTTTATCTTTCATTTTTTTCTTCTGGCTCTAGAAAGACAAGTGAAATTTATCTTCAAAAAATTTCCGAAATATCGTGCTTTTAACACATTTTAACTTCTTTGCTTTTGAATTATGCCTAAAATCACATATGAGTCAAAGTAAGTATCTTAAGCAATTTTATAACAGTAATTACTAAGTGCTATAGAATAAATTCATAATCTATTAATCACCTATCAATTTTTCCCACACTTAGCTTTTGACCATCAGGCAAAATGTCAAAATTAAACACAAAGACCCAAAAACATTTACTCAATTTCCATAGTTTCCAATAATAGATAATCATAAGCAAAGATGAATGACTTTCAAATATCATAACGAAATTCAACATTCAATACTTCGACTCATGATCAATTTGTAGCACTCTACTCCCATAGAGCATATTCCCAAACACGCCGACGATATTCGAAAATACACTCTATAAGGGTGGTATACTAGGATAGTCAGTCAATCATAACTATTAAAAAAAATTTCACGCAGCACACGCACTTTTTTGAAAAACCCATAATCATTTCGGCCCATTTTGTTTAAAACATCAATTACAATTATCATTACAAAATCACATTTAATAGTGAAAGTGAGACCATCTAGGTCGACTCACAGTATGCTCCAGATTAGCATTAGCTTCCATGATCCGGAAATGACTGCATGTTAACGTTCTATCTTGTATATCAACATTATGCAATACACATTGCACACATATTATTAATTGCACAATCACATAAACATTCAAATTTACACGTATGTATATGTGTAATGTATAATGCATGTTCATATTGACAATTTTGGGTATATTTCCTTTATTCACATCTCATAATCATTAATAACATCTTTCAATCATTCTTTAATACCTAATGCACTTTATTGACTTCACTCACCTCATTCATCATGAGCTAGGTTCACTTAAGAATTCATTCAAGCCTAATTACCTCATATCGAAGCACTATAACATTCGTTGGTTCAAACTTCACTCAAAAGACAATTCTTTTTCTCTATAGGTCTGGCCATGATCGTGGTGTCCCTGTCACGATCATGACAGAAACATTTTCTGGCCAGGCCACGATCGTGGGGTGAGACCACAATTGTGATAGAAACTTTACTTTGTCAAGCCATGATCGTGGGATAAGAGCCACGATCATGCCCTGCACTTTTTTTCCTTCATCCACACGAATTTAACAATCATACAAACATCAATTCTACACTAAATTTTCCAGAATTCATACACATTAATGCAATTTCATTTCATGCTAATTATAGTACCCGTTTATTGCACTAAACTCTCTAACCTCTACCCATTTGATTCAAGATTTTCTACTTAATCTCTTCATTCATGAAATCCTATTCTTTTTCCACAATTCCTCATTCATAATGCATTAAAAAATTCATTCACTAAGTTATGTCCTCATTTAACATTCTAAACATTTCACATTTGGATGCATTGGCATCAAACATCCTTTTCCTTAAAGTATAACATCAAGATCAATCAAAAGCTATCACACATTTAACCAACTTTTCCAACATCAAATTATGTTCATTTTAAGCCCCAATTAAGTCCAAAAGCATCATAGTTATATACCTCATCCTTAATTGGTTCAACCATTGCATAAACAAAACATTACCATGAAAAATCACTACCTATGATCATAGCATCCCCTACCATAATCGTGACAGAAACTAATCTCCCATTTATCTTGCAATTTTCTAGTTTTTCTTAGGAGAGATTTTCAGGTCAGTTTTCTATGACCATTATGACCTAAAAAAATGAGGTATTTAGGCAGTACCTTCTTCTAAACAAATGTTGCTATATGTCTTAAGTTTCTAATGTCAAAATCAAGTATTTTGGTTAAGTATTCTGTAATTTATATCCAAAATACTACAAACTATTCTCATACCACGATAGCACATAGTTATCAACTTCAAGCCAAATTTTTAGACCCTTAAAGACAGGATTCAAATTCAATTTCTTCATGAAAATTGTATCCATATGTCTCTATTTAATGTAAATAAAAAATCATCCCATTTGGATATCGACAGCTCAAGTTATGACCAAAATATAGATGCATGTTCAGGAAAACACTCCATCTAACAAACTCCAGCACACTTCATCATCATTTTCATCCTAATTCACCTATTTTTCTTAGTCTATCATTTCTAGCTTAAGAAATTATTTCCTCTTTATTCCTATTTTCATT
The DNA here is from genome assembly GCA_027478495.1 of Erythroxylum alaternifolium. Classification (NCBI taxonomy): domain Eukaryota; kingdom Viridiplantae; phylum Streptophyta; class Magnoliopsida; order Malpighiales; family Erythroxylaceae; genus Erythroxylum; species Erythroxylum alaternifolium. The sequence goes on along the minus strand of JANIIA010000191.1, from coordinate 30,108,742 downwards.
TCAGCTCAGTATCAATCAGAAATGACCCATATTCTATGATTGATCATTAATACCAAAACAAAACATATCATATACACACATTCATCATGTGCATTTATTCCATAATTTCCTTACATCATTTACACTATATGTTGATCACAAATGATCATTGTCCATATTTTCATTTAAATAACCCATTAATATCATTAATGCACTAAAACATAACCTATTATTATACCCATGTTACAGCACGTATATATTTCTTTATGATCATGATCATCAATCTCAAAATAATCACCATATTTATGTCTTTTACAATAACCCATAAATATTAGAGGGCTACTTAATTGATTAAGCTTCAAGATCTTCAAACCACACTCAACCCTAGCTTTCCATCTTCATACGATTAACATCATTCAAGGAGTGATTTGGTTCATTTTGTATTAAGATGAAGAGGACAACAAGGATCTTGAAGTGGGTGGTTTTATTGTCAACAAAAATCAAGGTTATGAATATGGAGAGCAAAAATTGTAAATGGAGAAGACGAAGAGATTAAGAAGATGAATATGAGAGAAGCTTATGAAGAGAGGAGTAAATAGCAAGTGAAAGACCAAAATGAGAGTTGGTCTTTCACTTAATAAAAATCGTGGGTTAAGACAAGTGGTGTGGCAAGTGACAACTCATGGTCCTCTTTTGATTTTTTAAAATGCTAGTCCATTTGTCTCGCAATTCTAATCCAATTGACTCATAATTTTAAATGACATGGGTCATTATCCCAATATCATATATCAATTATTTCTTTTGTCACTAGTCACTTATTTCTACTACCATTTATCGATTATTCTGCTACTTGGCATTTTCCTTAGTCCATAAATACCCAAAATTCCAGAAAATTCTCAAATTTTATAAAAAATTCTAAATCGCCAATTATACACACCAACTAAATTTTCAAGACACAAAATCCACAATTCACATTATAATCACATTAAGACAATCATTTATACCTAGAAATGTTAAATGAGTGCATAAACAAATTATTGTAATGTGTGTAATAATCAACTTCACGTACATGAATGCTATATTATGCATGAATATGAAATGCAATTTTCTAATCGCTCATTGTTATTTCTCATTTACAAAAATCTAGGGTTCTATTAGTAGGGAAATAGGATATTACACATTATATGATGCTTATGAATATAGTACTCAATTTTAAACTTCCTATCACCTTTCATAAATGTGTTAAGTTATTAGTAGCATTTAGGTAAGGTATTAAATGTAAATGATATTATTACTTGCAAAATGAGTCAAATAATTTATAGCCTTGTTCATATTGTTTTCTAGCTTTGACACAATGTTAGGACAAATTTTACCATTGCTAATAACCATTACTTGCTTTTTTTTTATGAAAACTCTTCATTGTGGTTCTTCTCATCATCTCCAAGTAAGTCAAGAATGGTTTATCTCGTGTAGTTCTCAAATATGCATTAAAACTCTCCACTATGTTGTTTAAAAGTAAATTGCTCTTGCATCATCTGTCAAATGTATGTCTACATCATCTCCTTTTGGGAATATTTTCCATTAATCATAGGCATCCTTGTTCACAGTCTCTATTTTTCTTATTTGTCTCTTATAACCTTTTTGTGTACAATATGAAGCAATACTCCACATCTGGTCATTGTATATGGTTGTTAGTTTAAATTTACTTTGTAAATTGGCCCAAAAATGACTAAAACAATAATTATGTACAAAATAAGTGTATTCATAATCAAACAATTCTTAAATACCCTACATCATATGATAAGATATGATCAGTAACAAATAAAGGGAAATATGAAATGAAATATTTCATTATGCCACCTTCTGTCTATCACTCATGAGCACCTATGATCAATCATTATCAGCACCTATGATCAATCATTATTAATATCACCCAATAAGCATCCTAAAAACCATTTCCAGCTCTATTTATTCTAAACTTGTACAATAATCGAAGCCAATGGAAATATACTATTATTTAGATCCCTTCTGGTGGCTATCAGTAACTGCCTACCATGGATTGTTTTCAAATGACAACCATCAAAGCTTACCATTAAGGTATATATAACATAAGACAAACAAACTTTTAGTAGATTTGATTTATAGCGAATTTCCCTTATTGCATTCCATCACTGCCTAGAAGTACACCCTTAACTTTTTATATTTTTCCACTTCATCTCCCAGTAATAAATTCCTTCTATCTTTATATGCTTTGATGTTTATAATCTTTTACTAATAATCTCTTAAAACATCCCCCATTTAACCTATTTATATGCCAACTAGGATAGTCTTTGAAGTGTTCTCAATACCTATGAGCAATCCACTTATAATTATCTTTTTACTATCAAATGATCTCTAGCAAGAATTAGAATCATAGAATATCTTAATTAAAATGAAACCTTATCTTATGTAAGGGTTACATGTATTCTCCATCCACATTTCTTCTAAACACCGCAGTAACTCCTAGCTTTTGTTCTTTGCAAAAATATAGTCAAAAACCACTTAAATACTCATGTTTTTGAAAGCCTTCCTAAATGTGTTAACAGAATCAAATATCATTTTTTTAATTCAAAACAAGTCTCTCATCATCTAAACTATAAGAGTAAAAGTGCAAAAAATTAGGCTTCTTCTACCTTTCCTCATCATAACATACTTTAAGCTACCATTATAGTCATAATTAACATCAACCTCATCATTACCTAAGTTAATATTCTCAACATATATTGGTACACCACCCACTTATAATAGGTAACTCTTTTTCTATACTAAATCTATAAATATCATTAGGAGTATCTTCACTTGAACATGTTAAGTCACTGATATTTGTTGATTGGATTTCATGGTATGATAGGTCATCTGAATCATTTAATGCTTCATGTTTATGTTTAACTTCAGATACTATTAGAATGGGTGGATTAGAGGGTGCATCTGTGGGTGTTGAAATCAATGTTTATGTGGGTGTTAGTAAACATTCCTCCTTATCATCATCCCTAGTTACCTTAATTAGAATATCATCCTCAGGGTCAATAACTCTATTTAACTTGAGGTACTTCTCTCTATTTGTAAACGTCTTACTATCTTTATTTTCTCACTTTAATTTCATCGATTAAGCTCCTTACATCCTTATCATTATATAATTACCTCAAACCATCATCAAAAAACTCATGTGGGATTTTATAAGTAAATTCTCACACTTCTTCATAGCCTAACCTCTCACCATTAAGCCTAAAATTAAATAATGTAATATGGTCTACCTTATAACTCAAGCAATCTTTCTCTCAAGCTTTATTTACCATTTCTAGTTTAAATTTGAAGCATCCTTTATAGAAGCACTCAAACTTAATTATGGGATCTGAATTACTTACCATTCCTCAAACATAACCTATAACCAAAACAAATATCATATTATGTAATTATAGTAGCAAATATATGCAAATTCAATCTTATGTAATTATACAAACATTGTATGAGTTCCCTCAATAGTTGACATTGATTTATATTGGTGGCAGGGACATGACTAATTTTTTAATCATCATTAGGGTATAAAGGAATAAGAAGATAACCCTAATTGATCATATTGTAAATATATAAGTAATGTACGAAGAATTGGAAAACCATTTTGTAACCACCATGTATATTACAATAGACAAATTTTTGATTACATATGATCCTAGTTGAATTCAACTTAACCATCATACATTCACTAACTAGTACATCATTGCTAGGTACTAATGGATGATCATTTAATTTTGATCATCATCTTAATCTCTAGCTTAAATATACTAATATTTAGTTGCACAAAGTTATATATAATGTAGCTTACCATCAATATAATTCCCCAGGTGGTAGGTCAAAAATGTGTTTATTACAATGAATTATAAAATGTCATTCAAGTGACGTGATTAATACACTTTGTCATATCCTAATAATTGATAACCTACTATATAGACAAACAACCTAAGTAAGCAAGTAATTAAGCAAGGTAGCTAGAGGCATATTTGTTAATAGAGGAACACAATATTTAATAACTATGTTAGTTTCTATGTTTCTGGAAGGAATTGGCCAAACTATTTGAAGAGTCAATTTTTAAGGTTAAGGAAAAAAGTGAATCCATAAGAAATAATTTTATAATGTATATCACATAGATATACTAAATCTATGATCCTTTAAGATTACCTTGAATTATATGCTGTAATTATTGGAAAAAGAAGACCTTTATTATGCTTCCTAACATTACCTTGAATTCAACCTATAATAATAGATGAGCTTAGTGTATCTTTAGAATCCACTTTTTAGGACCAATAATGATGTTGCAAATGATGAACAGAAGAAAAAATTTAAGATTTAGAAAGAATTCATAGATCTAAAGTAAGATTGTACCAACAATGAGTATAGAGTTAAAATTCAAATGTTTGATTTGAAGTAGAATATATTTCAAGTGTAACTTTTGTTTTAGAGTGACAATGTCATCTACCACAATCTCTTTCACTTGAGGAGATGTAAAAATTCCTCTCTTTAATTTTTTCCATTTCTTCCTTAGAGTAATTCACTGTAACATTTTGATAAGTGATATCTTAGAGTAATTTATTTATTACAATTCTTGATAAGTGATTTCTTGTCAATAAATTATGTTCTAGAATTTTTTAAAAAATACATTTATTGTGCAAGCGTGTTTGTTAAGAAAAATTGATTTTTATTTTAAAAATCTAAAAAATTGTGTTTGCTAAGCAAAATGTGTTGCGCAAATGAATTCAACTTTTAGAACTCCATTACAATCTAGCTAAAATGAAACTCTGAAACAAAGAAGATGCATTATGTTAGAGGAAAAAAAAACTAGTAGTCTAATGTCTCTAAACTAGTAGATGCATTACGTTAGAAGAAAGTAAAAAAAATGGGAGTTAACTAAGAACTAAAATCAGTCCCACTATTTCTTAAAACTATCACTATATTCCTACTACGTCCTGAAAGGAGATTTCAAATTGCTTCCTAATCGAGTGAAGGGAGAAAACCCTAATTCAAATAATGTCGCGTTCTATTTAGGAGATGATAGAACCAAACATTGTTTAGACTTCATATGACATCATACGGAATGTGAGACCATATGAAGAAAAAATTTGTGTAGGTTATTTAACACATAAAAAGTCCTTTCTACATGGAATAAATGTGCCATGTAGACTACCAAGAATTGATTTGGTGTCTTTTTTATATGAAGAAATAGGATTTGTAACAATGAGGGTAGTATTTAATGGTTTTTAAAAATAAAGAACTAATATGTTAATTTGTCAAACCACAAGGTGTCCTAAAAATTTAACTCTTTTTTTCTGTATTCTTTACCTTTATTAATATACTTATCCCTTTAGCCCCATTACAATCAAATTTAAACACCTTTCAATTTTTAATTGTATATATCTATTGGAGCAATAGACATGAGGTGATTTTCCAACCTATAGTAACTTACCCAAAATTTTAAATACTTATATAAATGATTGATCTTTTAATGAAAACATAAATTTGAAGCATTTGAGCTTAATGAAAGATGTAAAATTTTATTTACTTTGTATTATTTTTACTGTAAGTTACTTAAGAAATATTATATGTTTAAATTTTACAATTAATTGAATTTTAGAGTATGTATACCTAATGTTATTAGCTAATACATTAACTAATGCATATAGGTAAATATTTATGGTTATAGTTTTAGTAAGATCTTAAAAGATTATAACTCCTATACTAAAGACACCCATAGGTTTAAAGATTTGTGGTACATTTAAAATGTTACTATATAGATATGAAATGGAATTATTTCTTATTGTATGCTAGTGTAGTTAGTTAGGTTTTATTATAGCCAACTAAAGGTGCAATGAGTCAAATGTGAGGGAATTATTTGTAAGGGTTTAATCAGTTTATAATTTAACATCTTGACAACATGTTTATATGGAATTATCCGATGTTTTCTTATATTTGTTTCATTGTCTTATAGGTGATAATTTGAGGAAAAATCTTAAATTTGAATATAAAATTCTCTATTATGATCTATTCAAGTTAAAATCAAAGTCAATTGTAAGTTAACTTGAAGGAAAACAAATTTGTAGAAGGCATCAAAGATTAGCTCAAGCTTGAAAATGTGAAAATTTATAAAAAAGGAGAAGTAACACAAAACTAGAATCAATTACAACACTAAGTCAAACACTAGTTACATACTATTGATAGAGTATTTTTTAGTGTGGAAGCAAACTAACTTTAGTCTGGAAGATTAAAATATATAACACGACCTGCCTCCCAGACCGTGTTGGCACTAGGGGATGGGTAGGCTTAATGCCACCAAAACTCGTAGTAAGCCTAGCTTTTCTATTTTCTATTGAAAATCCAGCATGACCTATTCATTTGTCTGATTAATAATCCATATACCTACTTAACAGTTTTGAATGAAGCAAGGATCTCAATCTATAATTCTAATATACATTATCTACTTATAATCTACCAATCTATGATCATCTTGTTGGACCAATGGTGGTTGACAAATAAAAATCCCTTTATGTTTTGATAATTATAAAATATACAGAATTGGTTAAG
>JANIIA010000191.1:30079971-30097879 GCA_027478495.1 Erythroxylum alaternifolium | reverse complement strand
TCAATATGAGATATTGAATCTTATATGGGCATAATTGGTATTTAATTAGAATTATTTGAAATTCTAATTAAAGTTTAGTTGAAATTAAAATTTAATTTCAATTAAATTACTAAAACGTCCAAAACTTATTATAAATAGACGTAAGCTCTATGGAGCTAGCACTTCTTGCTTAACCCTCTTTGTAAGAGTTATAGAGTTATTTCAACCTGTTTTGTGGATACCATTAGAGACCGGACACTTGTGCGGTTACGATGGTTGAGACGGATCGCTTTTGGAAATGGTTCGAGGGATATAAAAGGATAAAGATCAAGCTTTGGAATAAGATACGAATTAAATTTCCGCTTTATTATGATTTCTGTTAATCATTTTATAGAATTAAATATATCTTGGTTTTCGAGAAATCAAAAGTCACGACAAAGTTTTGCGATTATTCCGTTGCGGTCAGGATCGAATCTCAACCTGATTTCCCAATAAATAAAAGGTTCATTAGTGTCACGACCCCAACCCTGGATTGTGACCAACACTAAATGAGCAGTAAACTTAAGGTTTACTTGACCCTTAGTAAGCCTAAAATATCGTCAAATCCCTATATCCATAATAAAGATAAGATTTCAAATTGATCAAACTCATAATCTTAGTAATCAAACAGTTCTAACAATATATAATACTTAATGTGCTACAACGTTGAGATAGTTAGTACAAGGAAAATCTAACATATACAAGATTATTGCGGCTCTAGAGTCAAAGGTCACTAATAAACATACATCAAATCGCAGGAGAGAAGAAGATCGACGAAGTACCCCGTTAAAAGAGACACAGGAGAGAAGAAGATCGACAAAGTACCCTTCTAAAAGAGATATGAAAAGAAGATCTTCAAAAATAGCTGACGGAGGTAGACCTCGTTGCGTGAATTAATACCATGGTTTTGTTATGCTCTCCTAAAGATTTCAAATGATTCATATATATGTATATATTTATAATGTATTACATCCATAAAGGAATTCATAACATAATGATTTTGTTCATAAACATGCATGCATTTCCCATAACAATATCATGTCACATAATTATCACAACCACAAATCATAAATAATAGTGGAGGACTGATGACTGACCCTATAACAGACCTCTTACCCACATATCATAGCCATAGGGGTTTTCTTATTCCACACGGATCAGTTAGTCCAATGTAGTGGACTTCCATCTAAGAGCCACACTATATCAAATCACCATAGCCTCACTATGACATGATTCCCATTTGAGATTAAGCTCGATCGAACTACCCAATCATGCTTCCTCTCATGTACCATATATTGGTTGACGTCTGAGAGAAAGCTCAACCCAACCACCCCAATCACATCATATCTCAATCAATGGATCCTATACTAACCCAAATCTATACTTGACTAACTGAATCACTGTACACATAGCCTAGTGACACCTACCAGGTAACTAATGCCATAACAATCCTTCATATCATCACATATCAAGATAAGCAGAATATTGTACAACAAAATTTTTTTATAAATATGTCAGTCCATATGTATGAATGCCATACGTGCATATGATAGTGATGGTTATTTCCATCATGAATATGGAAATCTAATGCATATTCATAACTATGAATATTAACTCACTGGTAGAATGCACTCCTTCACTCGGAACTTAGTGCCTAGAAGTGGAAGGTTCTAATCTTGATTGATATATAGAAAGAAAAATAGGAATGATCATTAAGATTTAAAACCTAAACCAATTTTAGATACCTCGAGAATAGGACCATAACTCAATAGTAAGGAGCTTTATTCCCCCCCCCCCAATAAAAAAAATTAGTCCTCAAATTTTAAATCTCACCTTATTTTGACTCTGCATATCCATCTCCATCTCCCACATATAGTCATCCATCGTGTGATTACTTTATAATACTTTCACCACTGGTATCTCTCTTGATCTCATCTAAAGAATTTGATAATCTACTATGGCAATATGTTGTTCTTGATATGTCAAATCTTCATCAATCTCCACATTGCATGGCTGAAGGATGTGAGAAGGATTCGAAATATATTTTCTTAACATTGACATATGAAATATAGGATGAACTCTAGACAGGTTAGGTGGTAACACCAACGTATATGCCACTTTATCCACTCTAGCATTAATCTCAAATGGACCGATATGCCTTGGAGCTAGTTTTCCTTTCTTACCAAACCTCATCACTCCTTTCATTAGTGATATTTTCAAAAGTACCATGCCACTTACGAAGAATCCTACATCTTTCCTCTTTGGATCCCTATAACTCTTTTTTCTACTAAAAGCTATTTTCAATCTTTGTTGAATAATAGGGATTCTTTTGGAAGTGATTTGTACTAACTTATGTTTTGTTAGTTGTCATTCACTAATTTCCCAACATAAAGGTGATCTGCATTTTCTTCTAAGAAAGCTTCATAAGTAGCCATTTTAATACTAGAATGTTAACTATTGTTATAAAAAAATTTAATTAATGGCAAATTCAAATCCCAATGACCACCAAAATCGATAACGCACATCCTAAACATATCCTTTAAAGTCTAAATAATTCTTTTAGACTGGCCATCTATCTGAGTTTGAAAAACAGTGTCAAAGTCCAATCTTCTACCCAAAGCTTTTTGTAACTCTCACCAGAAAACTAATGTAAAGTTGGAATCCTATTAGAGACTATAGATTGTGATACCCGATATAAACACATAATTTTATTGATATATAGCCTAGACAACTTATCAGTAAAATAAGACTTCGTGATAGGTAATAAGCGTGTAAACTTTGTTAATCTATCCACAATTACCCATATAACATTATATTTAGTATTAATACAAGGTAAGACAAGATAAAAAGGTAAAATCAAATTTTGTAAGCAACATAATTCCATTAAACATTCAATGGATTTGTCTTATGGATTAAAAAATGCCATGGAATTATTTACATTAACCAGTACATCCTGGGATTGCATAATTTCTAGAAATATAGTTTTTAATGGAGAGAAGATAATCATACCCTTCAACAATATTGTGAATATCGAAATCATCAAGAATCTTACCAAGTTGTTGCTGGCACTAGGCACTAGTATGTAAAAGTTGTTTTTGTTATGTTCCTAACTCTATACCTTCTATCATTTTACTTGTAACAAACTATTACCATAGAGCATATGCCTGAACATCCAGAGGATATTCAAGAAAAAACCCGATAAAAATGGCATGTTAGAGCAATCACATCAACTTATTATGGCATCATACAAAACATAAGTATTTCCAAAGATCAAAACTCTTCATTTCATTCAAAAAATGAAACTTACTTACATTGTCATTACATTTCATAATCCATGTTTATATATAACATAACATTTGGGAGTTTAAAGTTCTATGCAAAAATTTCAACATGAAAGGAGAAGCTAAATAAAAGTATTTTATCTAAACTATGTAGGTACCAGCTAACTAGACCTTTGCGCCATTTTTGTTTACAAAATTAACAGTACTAGACTTCTATTATATCACCTTAGAAGTTAGGTCTCCCTTGTACCTGAAAATCAACGTTGCAATTTTGATGAGTTTTCGAACTTAGTGAGTGAACCATCATCAATGTGCTCACTCAAGTTAGAACATAAATATTATAAGTATAAAAAAAATTCATGTGTATTTCCCAATTTAGTAGATGTATCACATCATTCAATATTGAATATCAGATCATAATATGCATCATATTTCAATAGTATGTCATGAACTACAAATATTTCATATAATCATTTAAGAATAATCCAATCATTTATCTCAATCATTCATATCATCAACATGTACACAAACATTGCATATCACTATATCAACACAATTTAGTAATTCTTCGTAATCATTCACATGATACTTATAAAGATATTTATATATTAATGCAAATGCACATGTGACTCCACTTTCATTTTTACTTTGTTGTGACTGAGCACTTATTTACTATCCCGTATTCGTTGTGGATACGAGGCTCATTTCATATTTTGTCCCATACCCATTGTGGATACCGGGCTTATTAATAACTGAAACCATGGCTCTTTGAGCACATTTATGAGCTTTAAGCTTTTTTTACACTGGTCACTCCGATCATAACTCCTTTATCTAATTATGCATAAAAATGTGATGGAATGCATCAATTTATATAATATGCTATCAATAACTTTCATTCAATGTGCACAGTCATTTATCACATTCATCGGATCTGAGTCTGGCATTTAACATTCAGTTGAGAACATATTTTCCATATTCACATACAATTAGAAAGCACTTCCAATACAATACCTAATATCAAACTCCTCGGACCATCAATATCCATAATTATCACAATCATATCAATAGCAGTTCAATATCTAGAAGTTAATCAAAAACAATTCCGTCATAGTGTGAAAACATCTACGTTAACTGACAGTACACTCTAGATAAGCTATTGCCTTGATGACCCGATAATGTCTGGATGCTGACGATCAATTTATGCTTCTTTAGTCATGCAATGCACACATATAGTTCACACATTACTAAGTTGATTAATCATATGAATATTCAATCATGCACATATATATGTGTCATGTTTAATGCATGCTCAATTGATCTTTTCGGGTATGTAACTATTTATAAATATTAACCATGCAAACATGATATTTTGTATACTACCATTTTGCAATCAGGTTTGTACCTTTAAGTTAGCTTCATTTACTCCAAATTCATCAACCATACTTTATATTTATCCTTGAACATTTTCATGATCAAAAGCCTCTTATAACACACACATAATTGTTACTTTAAATATAGAATTTCAGCAAGCGAGATTTATACATTCACCAAACTTTTTCCAGCAATGTATATTCATACATTTACCCAATTCTCATTCATAAATACCCCATGTTCTTCAATGCTCATTCATCCGTACCTTATACACATTACTCATATCCTTAAGATCATGTTTGCATTAAAAGAACTCATTTATTCCTTTAACAAATCATAATTTCCAGATTTGAACTCAAATACATCAAAACAGTCCATTCATTAGATTATGACATCAATTAACTATAAACTTATCAATCTCATAACCAATTAATCAAGCAACAATATAAGCTCATTCCTAGCCTTAATCAAGTCCAAATATACCAATTTAGAGTGAAAGTTCTCAGCTGGTTCTGCATGTGCACAAGGCCGAAATTAAAATTTCGAAATTTGTCATCAACATCACTAATGTGTCTAACTTTACTACCTTCAATACTTCACAAATTTTACAAGCCTAGAGACATCACTAACACCTGAAATTTTCCAGATTTCATGTCCTTTAAGGTTACTTCATTTCAGGTTAATTTAATTTTCATATTGATTGCACTAAGGCTTACAAAATTTTGCTCAGTTATGTCATTAAGAGTCATTTTTTTACAAACACACATACAACTATAATTTTTCAGATTTGAAAACACCTTAATAACACCTATCTTTAGCATGAATTCCTCATCAATTATACTTCAAATCCCAACTTAAATAATCCATACAACATGCTATAAACTATTGTTTTCATACATGCAAAAGCAGAACAGAAAAGTACCCATTCATTCTCCATTTTCCAGCACATCTTTAAAATCAACATCAAATACAATCTATCCTAATTCAATCATCATAATCTTTCTATTATAACATGCCATAAAGATCATACTTTACTTACTTGTTTAGCTCAATTTTCACCTTAATTCATCAAGTTAACCTAGCCTTTTATGCATGCAAGATCATCATAAATTCAAGGTGGAAGTAAAACGATTTCAGCAAAGGCAAAATGATGATAGCAGATTATAACTATCTTTCAGTAGATTTTATGTGGATCTTGAGGTGACTATGAACGAAATTGAAGCAAAATTCAGAAGTTGTGAGAGTGTGTGAGTGTTTACGTGGTGAAAGTAATGGAAAGGAAAAAAAATGAACCCAACAGAAACTACCTCTGTAGTAGCTTGACTTATTAAATACTAGGTGTCTCCATGTTACAATGGCGTATGTCACTAAGCATGTAAGCCACTTATCACCTCCATAAGCTGCCAAATGTCACCTAGTTATTAGTCCATTTGTCACTCATTCATTGCTACCATTTGTCAATTAATTACCTATGCCAAATGTCATTCATTTATCTATGCGAAATGTCACTCAATTTATAGGCTTAGTCATCCTAATTTTTCATGTGTCAAAAACCAAAACAGAAACTTTTATTCACTATCATTCATGTAATCCTAGTTCTTTCCCACTTCAAGAACACTACATTAGCACCTTTCTTTAGCATTAATTCACCTTTATTGTACTTCAAAATTCAATCTCATTAATCCATAAAACAACCTATAACCTACGATTTTTATACATCAAGAACAAGGCATAAAAGTATCCAATTTGTGCATCATTTTTTCCAATTGTAACAATTAATTCCAAATTTTCTACTTATAACCGATCAAACTAAAATTCAAGACATAAACAATACACAATTCACATCATGATCATTTTAAACCTTTCATACCCCAAAATATGTCAATTGAGTGCGTGTACTATCTTTGCAATGTGTTCAAAATCATAATTTATGTGTGTATGCTAATGATATGCATATGAATAAAATGCATTTCATAAATGCTAAAATGATATGACTTATATGCAATAATCTAAGGCTCTAACCCTTAGTATGGAAAACGGGCTATTAGATTTCTAGAAAATATAATGCTAGCTAGAGGATTCTGGACCTGTCCTTTCATATAAGAGAATGCTTTTAATCTTTTCACAGTAGTCTACTCTGTTAATCACTGGAAATAAAGTGCTTGCTACAACTCTTGGCTTGGAAGCTGAAAAAAGAAAAATACCCTAGTGATTACACCCTCTCTGTCCAATTTCTTTTTCATTTTTTCATGCATAACAAGCATTCTACATACTTGCTACTTCTAAAACAGAATCCAAAATTTTCTTCTCAGGTTCTTAGGTAGTAATGGCACTATTAAGTACAATACCAAGGTTTATAAAGGCGTCTTGATTCTTAAGATGACAAAATGCCATATTGGTCCCAAAAACCCCTTCCAAAAGCATTTTATTTATTACTTCTTATTTCCAACCAGTCAACTTGGTCATAGCTGAATTCCACTCAGAGCACTAGCCAAATTCATCAATCTCAAATATTGGGGGGATCAGGTTTGGGTTTTGTAAAATTGATTTATAATCACCTTTTATTCGAGTTAACTTGTCCATGACTGTCTTCTGCCCAGTGATGTCTTGAGAAACAAAACACATCCCCACCATATTTTCTTGAAAGTCTTTATTTGCACAAGCATTAAAAACTATGCTAATGGAGCCATTGTCGACCTTGAAATCGTATGTTTTAATCTTGAATTTGATATTTTGTTCCTTTTTGCCCTACAATGCCATAAGTAATATACCTTTGACTTTTTCAACAGAAGAATCTTTAATAAGTGTTAGCAAATGCTTACTAATAGTTTTATCAATAGTGAGATCTGTCAACTCAGTAACTTTTTCATTCCACCCCTTAATAAGGCCATTAACATCAATCATAAATATTAGAACTATAGTTGTTTCAATTAATCAGACCACCTCACTTGTCACTACTTCTAGTTACTACATTCCTTCAACCTTTAGGCCACCAAGCTGTGAATGAATTATTTTGGCGTCTGAATGCAAAGTTTCTATATCTTTTAATGCATTTCTCAGTATCAACTATAGAGAATGATTTGCATCCATTTCATAGCCCTTCCAAGGCAGACTCATCATCTTGTCAACTTTGAGAAAGGACTTGAAGGATGATCTTAGATGCATCTTCCTAATGTTATCTTTCCCACCTGCTTCTTGTTTTTCACCACGTCATCAAATTTCTGAAGTAGTTTGAGACCGAAACCAAAATACTATATCCTCAGAACTTATTCTTATAGTTGTCATGCCATACATGAAATGTGTTTAATTGATGATGGATTTATTCCATAACACTTTGTAATTATTTCTAAGAAAGTGTTTAAGATACTTACTTTAACTCATATATAGTTTTAGGCACAATTCATGAGGGAAAAAGCTAAAGTGAGTTGAAAGTACTACATTTGAGTAGTTTTCTGAAGATTCACAATCCTTTGTCTTCATAGAGCAAGAGGAAGAAGATTTAAAGCAAAAGAAGACAAGAAAATGCTAAGAAAGATAAGACATGATGAAATACAAAGAAGATGAAGGATGGAGAAAGAAGAAGACAAAAGAACAAGGGGAAGGAAGTCATGACTATGCCATTAACTAGTCTGATTGCTGTGAGACACCACTCATGGTCATGGGAAGAGTCTCATAGTTGTGAGAAGGTGTGTCACACCGGTGACACACAAAGTAACAAGTGTGACACAATGCCAACTCACCAAAAATCTTATTTTTTGTATAAAAGCAATGTATTGGTGATGGCCGAGGGGAATGAAAGTTGTATTGTTTTTATCTAGGAAAAGCTTTGGGAGCCTTAGGAGAGAATGAAGAGAGCAACCAAAGCTCTCAACTGTGAGAGACCTATGGAGGGATAGCTTCTCGACGCCAGTTTAGAGGTGACCTCAACACTGTTGACCAGGTTAAGCATTCGTTCTTTCTATTTGTTATTTATTTCTCTCTTTATGAATTTATTGTGTAATCCTATACATATGGATTTAGGTTTTACATATGAATGATCGTATTATCATATAGTTAGAATGTTTTTGTATGAACCCATAGCTAGAATTTTAAAATAATCTGTAAGTGTTATATTTGAGATTTATTTATAGCTACTAATGGTTCATAATCATTACGGATAACATAACCTCGGTTGAATGACCCAAATGTATGCGGTTATTGCTTAAATTAATCAATTCTCCTAATTTGTAATCCAACTACCTAATTGACTCTATAGATCATATCCTAGGTTATTCAGTAGTTAGGTTTAATTAACAATCGTATCTTAATTAAACATGACCTAAGAGAAAACTTGGGTTAATAGATCTTATCATTAACCCTACGATTAATAGTTCAAGGAGAGGTGAAAGAATAACAATTTAATGATAGATGTTTAATTAAGGTATAGGCTGAGATTGAACCAATGAATCAAATTCTTTACGAACTCACCACTTTCATCATTTTTACATGTTTTCTTTAAATTGCTTTGGTTAGTTAGTTTAGTTTTATTTTCTTATTTTAAACCAAAATCAACCCCCTCAAAACCTAAACACCAGTTATTTTCATTTCAAAAGCTAATCGAACACTCTCTATGGGATTGACCTAAACTCACCACTGCTATATTTTAACGTAGCATTAGGACACGCTATCATCAATTTTGGCATTGTTACCCTAGAATGCAGTATTTTAGTTTTAGTTTTTGATTTTAACTGATGTTTTGTACATATTTGTTTGCAATTTGTTTCTTTTTAGTTAATTCTTGTTCTTTTCACTTTTTGTTTAGTGTTTATTGTGTTAAAAAAATTCATAGATGGAATTAATTTCTTTTATAACTCATATTCCTAAGCTTATAATCCTGCTTGGAGTGACTATAAGAATTTTAATTATGGATGGGATAATCAATAGAATTACTTTTATGATAGTATGCAGAACATACAACAATTCCCTTATAGACTAAAAGCTTCTTATCACGACTCAGGTACATCTATGGAAGAGTTGCTTAATATTATGACTACTAATAATATTCAACTTCAACAGAATATGCAACAAAATATTCAACAATTCTAGCAAGAAATGACGCAATTTTAGCAAGATATAATGTCTGGACTGTAGAATATGGCAAGCTAGATGGGTCAAATGATGGAAGCTCTCGACCACCTAAAATCACAAAACGAAGAGACGCAACCATTTTAACCCGATGTGTACCCAACAGAAGTTAGTGCAGAGATCATACAAAGTGATGAGGAGCTTAAGAATCTTGAGTGTAACACTTAAGGAATTGCTTGTGAAGTCGAATAAGTGGAGAAGAAGCTCGAAGAAGAAAAGGCTACATCTTTTAGCTCGGAGGTAAATATTGAGTTCCAATTTATTGTTAAGACTGACATTATAGGCTAGATAAATTAAACAAAGAAGAAAAAGGTGAAGAGTCATTCAAAATATTTCCTGAGAGCATGGACTCAATAGAGAGTAAGATTTTGAAGATAGGGAATGTGCTGAATATGACGGACTATGAACCAAGTCCTTATTTGAACAACCTCACGTGGAAGTGGCACAAATTGTGACACCTGAAGATCACAATTTTGTTACGTGAGGAGAAAACATGGAGTTGAGCCAGTGATACTAAACAAAGGCACTTACTGGGAGGTAACCCAAGGGAAGTAAGTTTCTTTTCCTTTACTCACTAGTTAGGATATACATGTTTGTTTCTATGTTGGTTTGTTTCTTACCTGTTTTAAGTTTTCAGTCAAAATGAGAGAGAGAATAAAACAAACAAAACAAACATTTTCTCTTTTTCTATTGCTTTTAGGACTATATAGTTATGATTAGAGAATGAGTTGACTAGAGAATTTCTTGGAAACTTTGGCATGTACTTTTGCTCTTGTGATTGGTCAATATGCATTATCTTTAGAAGAGTAATGACTAGTGGTAGATAAGGCTAGTAAGATTTTGAGCCTTATCAAACTGACACATCCATATCAATCTCATTATCTTTTAATAATGTGAGACCTTCATGACATGTACATCCTGAATTTGTTTTGATTTTCTATTCGAGACCAACTTTTTATCACATGCATTAACATGAAAATGATTAGGCATTCTTTGCCTTTTCAAACTACACTATCCAAACAGCATACCCATTATATGATTTTCCTTTTGATAATCCCCCTTGAGCTTTGTTTTCCTTTTCTTTGTGTACTAACCACATTACATGCTTAAAACCTAACTAAATGTCCTTCCCAATCATTAAAGCTAGTGGAACATTTGTGATTGTTGCGTTTGTGGATGTACAAAAGTATAAGTGTGGGGATGTATATATGTATGGGGTGGTTATAATGTTGGGATGCTATTTTATGTCATATTATTGAAATTATCATATTGATGTAGTTTCTTTCAATGTTTATATAAAAAAAGGGAAAGAAAGAAAGAAAAGAGAAAGACAAAAAGAAAAAGACAAAAAAAATTTAAACAAATGTATCAAAGAGGAAGTGTATATGTGTCGAAAAGTTGTTTATGACTAATCTTTCCTCTTAAATTTGTATTGAATGGGTTACTTAAGTATGTCAGATATGAGGTAGATGTTGCTTTCAATGGTCACTCCCTATGGTTACAGAGTTTTGTTTATTGACTTTTGTGAGTGATTTATGCTTTATATGGTTTATGTGAGAAAGCTTCAGTTTGAACGGTCAAACATCATTTTTGCATTCATCATAGTTGATGTACACAATTATGATTGAATGTTGGTTTGTGCACTTGATTTGTTATTGAGTGTTACTATTGTTTCACTAGCTTTAATGGTTTTCATGCTACTTGACCCAAATACATCTCACTTTAACTTTGCCCATATTACAACCTTCAAGAGTCCTTTGATCCATGATTTTGCATATGAATCTTAGTGGTGGAGAAATGACTTATAGCCTGAGCACTTGGATATCCAGCCAGGCTATTCGTACACAAACTTGTGGAATCTATATGGAACTCAGAGAGCCATGCAATTATATCTCGTATTTGGAAATCAGTAAGAGTTATTCCCAACCTCCATATCTTATTCATGTACAATAGTGCAGCACCATCACATTTCACAACATCCATTATATTTAGGCACTGAGTTACAATATCCAATAAGGCATCACACATTATTATATCATATAATAGTTCTTGAGTTTGTAAGTTGTTTGTCTCAACAATTTGATTTTCTATTTCAATTCCTTGTTGACATGAATAACAAATACTTGAGTTAGAAATTCATAAGCATACCTTATAGGAAAGTAAACGAACCTTGGATTAGTGTTATGGCATACAATTAGACCCTAAAGTCTCTTTATTTTTAATGTATGTGTATAGATGGGGCCATTAAAATCTTCATCTCTATCATTGATTACAACTTCCATAGCCAGTGAAGTAATTATATTCATGTTTTGCATATATTGCGAGTGGAAATTTTGTATGGCTCATAATGTTGAACCATCTAAGGTCAGATCAAAGTGAACATTCTCATCTTGAAGCACCTTGACATGTTTTGGTTGATAATTAGCAATCAGTTGAACCTTATTTTTCATAAATAAAAGACATGTAGCTTGAGGAATATCACTGACTGGATAACATAGACCTAAATAGAACTCTAAACTAGGCTTAGTTATTTTAGAAATAACTTCTCTATGGTCATCGTCATGAAACTTATAAGCCATCACCTTGTCATAGCCAGCAATATCAAAAACCTCCTGAGCCATAGTCTCATGAAGCCTTTCCAAGCTTCCACCAGGGAAAAGCTATAATCTAGTAATTGATTTGGCTATAAGCTTGTAAGAGTGTAGTGCCCTAGTAGTTTTCATGGTGAAGTCATAAGGCTTGACAGGTGCGAAGTTAACAAACAAGCTTACCAATTACGCAATTAAGGATTACATAAAAAAAGCTTTCTAGATTTCTCGCAGTTAACCAAAATAGGATTCACACGGTCAACATCCCCAAAAATCATGGCCTTTTGAAAGGCAAAGGCACTCATATGGTCAACATTTCAGGTGCATTTTCATTGTACACAATTATCTTTAAATTTTCCTCATTTAAAGCTAGCAAACATCCAAAAGGATAGATAAGCTTTCCCTTCTGAATGTGATAAAGATAAGTTGTGGTAACTTTTTCAGACTTGGAATGTTGGTGTTTACCAATTGAACTAATGATGCCTACAAAGCTTGAGTAGTCAAATGAACTGCTAGAATCTTCAAAATCATCATGGAACTTTGCATCCACGGTGAGTCGTGCAATAGTTCCAGCACTGAGTTTCGATCTTCTAGAATTGCTAAATGTATGCCCAGTAGCTCTAGAAGAAAACGTCCCCTTTTGGAAACAGGTGGTGCCTCATTGAAGAAGAAGGGCAATTTGTAGCTTCAAATATAGTCTTCTGGAGTTAGCGAGGCTTCTAAGTAGTTTATTAAAAAGAAGAGGAAGTAGAAGATCCAGAAGAAAAAATTGGAAATCATAAGCCCAAGCATCCTTCTTTTCTCCTTATGATTAAAGAATAAGGAAAGTCTTTAGATATAATAAAAGTCATAGTAGTACTACGAAAGGATGGAAGTAAAGACAACAATTTTAAACAAATATGATCCTAATGCTGACTTAGTTCAAAGACAAATTTGACTCAATTTTAATCAACCTAGCAACTCAAATTTAAAACTGAGCTTTGATAGCAACTTTGTTATGAACCTAACCTTAGATCGTGTGACCGACATTAAAGGTGTAGTAAATCCAAGATTTTTTAGACCCTTAGTAAGCCTAAAATGCTGTCAAATTCCTATATCTATAATAAAGATAAGACTTCAAAATGATTAAACTCATACTGATAATAACCAAATAGTTCTAATAATATACAATACTCAATATGCTATAATGTTGAGATAGTTAATACAAGGAAAATCCAACATGTACAAGACTACTACAGCTCTAGAGTCAGAGTCAACCGTCACTAACAAACATACATCAAATCATAAGAGAGGAAGAAGACCGACGAAGTACAATGTTAAAAAAGATTTAAAAAGAAGATCCTAAAAAATAGTTGAGGGGGGTCAAACCTTACTGAGTGAATTAATAATATGGTTATGTTATGCTCTCCTAAGGATTTCAAATGATACATAAATATTTATAAATTTAGAGTGTGTTACGTCCATAATGCAATTTTGTAACATGATGATTTTGTTTATAATCATGCATGCATTTCCCATAACAATATCAAGTCACATAATCATCACAATCACAAATCACAAATAATAGTAGAGGACTGACAACTAACCCTCTATAACCTCTCACCCACATATCATAGTCATAGGGCCCTCTTATTCCACAAGAGTCATTTGGTTCAATGTAGTGGAATGCCATATGAGAGCCACACTCAACTGAACTGGCATAGCCTCACTACGACATGATTTCCATCTGAGAGTAAGCTCGACCAAATTGCCACAATCATGCTACCTTTTATGTATCATATATCGATTGGTGTCCGAGAACAAGCTCGATCGGACTGCCCCAACTATGACGTCATATCTTAGTCAATGGATCTAATACTAACCCAAATCTATACCTGACTAATTGACTCACTGTGTGCACAACCTAGTGAAACCCACCAGGTAATTCATACCACAACAATCCTCCACATCATCACATATCAAGACAAGCACAACATTGCACAACAAAAATATGTATACATGTGCCAATCCATATGTATGAATGTCATGCGTGCATATGATAATGATGATGATTTCCATGATGAATATGAAAATCTAGTGCATATTCATAATTATGATATTAACTCACTAGTAGAATGCACTCGTTCGAACAAAACTTAGTGTCTCAAAGTAGAAGGTTTTGCTCCTAATTTGATCTATAGAAAGAAAAATATGAATGATCATTAGTATTTAAAACCTAAACTAATTTAGATACCTCAAGAATAGGACCATGACTTAATAATAAAGAGTTTTATTTTCTATTTTAAAAAAAGACGATGTACATTTGACGAGGAGTTTACTAAAAATTTGGTAGATTTTCCTTATAAAATGCGCATTTCCCTTCCGAAAGAAGGGTCATTCTGATAATGAAAAGACGCTTCTATAAGCACAACTCAATTTGTGCCTCCGAACTACATCTCCATACCTAATTGAGTCCATATTTACATTGCAAAAATTTATAATAAATCTAATCATAATTCAAGTCCATTAATTTCCAACTCATATACCCTCAGTTATACTCAACAATGACTCAATTTAATCAAATTTATGCATTTTTATAAAAATATCCCTTTCTAAATTTTTTCTCAAAAAGTATGAATAATTTCAATACACCTCTTTTATAAAAATTGATCAACATAATATTTGAAAAGTTTTAAAATTACTTCCAACTATTTCTTGGCTAGTTGAAAAATCACCACGATCACTAAAGAGTGGGGTACACGCGCTAGTGCCGAAGAGGCGGTGATCTTCACCACCTACCTAGAAATGATGAGATTACCTCCAGGAATCTAATGGCATTGTTCTTACGACAAAACTCCTCCCGATTTGTGAGAATTGAAGGTTTAAAGCTCAAAGGTGACCCATTTCCATTCATCGACAAAATGGGTTGATTTGTGTCGGGTTCCCTCCTTTCCTACATTTTTAGGGTCGTTAGACATGATGGTGGTGTTAGTTTCATAAAAAAAGACTAAAAATAGTAGATAAGTTACTTACTTAAATGAACTGAAACTTTCAATCGTGATTCCTCTAAATCCAGTTCATTTTTTATGAAATAAGTTAGGGTTTTATAAAGCGTTCTGAGAGCTTCCCATAGGGCCCTAGGTCACCGGAACTGGTAGTTGGATAGTAGGTCACTAGAAATGGTGGTTGGATGGTGAACATATGAGTGTCGAAAATTAAGAGTGAATAATAACCTATACGGAAAAGAGTTTAAGAGAGAAATGAACTTGAGCTTTCTTAAGCTCAACTTATACTTTTATAGGCTTTTATCCTTATTGATCCATTATAAGTAATTTAACAAGAAGTTGAATCATTACATTTAGACCAAAAAAATGGGTAATGACATCCCACCAGCAAGATTATTAAAAAGTAGTACAACTAATGACATCTCAATAGGATGCTCCTTGCCTGACAAAGGTGCAATGACATCCCCAAGCCTTGGAACTGTCAACAACAAGGTGTTTCGAGAGTAAAAAAGAGATAAGGTACATTATCAAGCCTAAGGAATTGTAAATGCTAGACACACTTCCAAGTCTTTTAGGGAAGGATTAGATAAACTATCAGACCCTTTGGAGTCTTACAAGATAAGGTCCATCTAGCCCCTAATATCTTTTTCACCTGGTATATTATAAGAGAGGCACTCTCACTTAAGTTTAGACTACCTAATTTGGATATATATAATATTATGAAAAGCCCCAAGAATCATGTTGCTTCCAAGACTTTAAGGATCTACATATGGCCTTAAACACCTTAAAGTGCAATGCTTTACTTTAACTCTGCCAAGAGTTATATGGGATTGTTATCAAACCATTCAAAAGTGGTTAATAGTAAGCTTCAAAAAACTTAAATTTAGTTTTAAGCTCACTTTCTCAATAATAAGGGGAGAATCTCAAGTTAAAGATTAAGTGTGGAGACTATTAAATTGCCAAACTCAAACACTACCATATCAACAATATCCTTTCAAAAAGGCATAAGATACCACTAACCTTTGTCAAAATCGTTTCTAATGAATAAGATGTATACTATAAAGGAGGTGAAGGAATAAGATCAATAGTTTATTGCCTTAGAGGAGGTAGAGCACCCTTTGGAGACAAGGTAAAGCACTCCTTAGAAAGGGTTAAGCATATGCCTTAGGACAAGGGAGAAAGAGGGAGTATTTTAGGATAGTCCAATAAGAGAAAGTCCAAAGAAAGGGATATTCTAAGGAAGGAAAGAGAACCTATAAGTCTAAGGGTGTTATATTGTTACACACACCTAAATACGCCCTTATTAACCCAAATGTTGGACGATAAAAAAAGTTTTTCCTCTTCTACTAACATTATGGATATGAGCTAGAAGAGTGTCAAGATCTATGAAAAGTAGTGAATTCCCTATTCAATATGGGAGAGTTAGGTCAATTTGTGGAAAATCATCTTAAGTTTCTAGATAAATATAGGCAATATGATTGATCTAGCCTAAGGATTATGATAACAAACCCAAGGGAGCCTTCACTAGGGTTGGGGTCATCAACAAGATATAGAGGAAGATTTAAAGGTAAGTAGGTTATCATTGAAGAAATTTGTATGAAACCTAAATATTTGATCTATATTATAGGTAAAGAAAAGAAGAGAAGGAAGTCGATGAAATTGATGATTTTTGAAGGGGAGGATCCTAGTGATCAATCCTAATAATGACTTAATAGTTATCATAGCAAACATAAAACTATTAGGTGAGAAAGATTTTGGTTGATAAGTGTAACTTTTTGGACATCTTATTTTATGATATGTTTTAAGTCTTTAGGGTTTAAAATGATAAAACGTAAGTGTATGCCAATATCATTGGTTGGATCTAGAGGAGGCAAATCCATGATTTAAGTAATATTGCACTTTTATTAATGATGGGAACCAAAATTAGGTAGGTTGCCAGTATTATGATGTTTCAAGTAGTCAACAAACCTTCAGCATATAATACTGTTTCACTACAAGAAAACAATGAATTAGGGACGAAAAATACCAACGAAAATGACAAATATTCTGTCGGTATATAAAATTACCGATGGAATAAACCGACGGCCAAAAACGTCGGAGATTCGGTCGTAGCTAAAATTACCGATGGACTGTTTGTTTACCATTAGTAAATTTACCGACGGAATAAATCAAACAGTCGGTAATTTCAACTGAGAAGTAACCGACCGTCAGAAATTTTCCGTCGCAAACTTTAGTGACAGTAAGTCACTCACCGATATGTAAATTTAGCATCAGAATGTTTTAATATGGTTGGTGAAGTTATCGACAGTAAAGTTCTGTCCGTCGATAAATTCTGACCTATTACCGACAGAACGTATTTTCTGTCGGTATAATAAGTTGGCAATTACTGACGAAAATTGTGTATTTTCTGTTGATAAAATTTTTATTAATTTTTTAAATATATATTTCCATTATATTTAGATTATAACCGTCTAAAAATTTTATTAATAATATATATTTAATTAGATATAAATAATTAAATAAAAATTTTGATTAATGAATA
>JANIIA010000191.1:30059171-30079871 GCA_027478495.1 Erythroxylum alaternifolium | reverse complement strand
AATAATCACCATATTTATCTCTTTTACAATAACCCATAAAGAATAGAGGGCTACTTACTTATCTAAGCTCCAAGATTCTTCAAAAATAACCTAACCCTAGGTTTCCCATATATCACACAGTCATCAACTCTCATGGAGGAATGGGTTGGGTCTTTTTGTAGCAAGGTGAAGAAGATAAAGAAAAATGGGATAAATGATGGATGAAAGCAAGGTGTAATGTTAATGAAGTTTGGTGAAGAAAAAAGTGAACAACAAGAAGAAGAAAGCAACGAAGAAGATAAGAGTAAAAATTAAAATGAAAGACAAGGTAAAAGATGTTCTTTTCCTTTAAGCATCGTGAGTCAAAATAAGTGGCAAGTCAAGTGGCACTTGTCAGTTGCCACTTGTCACTTGCTTGTGATCTCCATTTGGTTCTTTTAAATAGCCATCCATTTGCTTCCCCATTTCTAATCTAATTGACTCCCAATTTTAAATGACATGTGTCATTAAATCCCAATATCATAAATGAATTATTTCTTTTATCACTCGTCACTTATTTCTACTTCCATTTATCGATTGTTCTGTCACTTGGCATTTTTCCTAGTCCATAAATACCCAAAATTCCAAAAAATTCTCAAATTTCACCAAAAATTATAAATCACTAACTATACACACTAACTAAATTTTCAAGACACATAATCCATAATTCACATTATAATCACTTTAAAGCAATCATTTATACCTGAAAATGTCAAATGAGTGCATGAACAAATCATTGTAAAGTGTGCAATAATCATATTCACGTGTATGTATGCTATATTATGCATGAGCATGAAGTGCATTTCTCTACTCTCTCATTGCTATTTCTTATGTATGGTATTCATGTGCTCTAACCTTAATATGGGAATGGGAGGTTACACAATTAACATTCAATAACTTTTAAAACCAAGCAATCTAATAGTAGACTTTGAAAATGTATTTAAAGACGATATGTTCATGGGTACAACACCATTCGTGATCATGCCATTCTCCAACTTTGTCATATCAATTCATTTCTCCACCACTAAAATTCATATGCAAAATTATGGATCAAAGGATTTTTCAAGATTGTAATATGGGCAAAGGTAAGGTGAGATGTATTTGGGTCAAGTGGCATGAAAGCCATTAAAGCTAACAAAACAAAACAACACTCAATGTGACATCAAGTGCAAAAACCAACATTCCCTCACAATTGTGTACATCAACTATGATGAATGCAGAAACCATATTTCCAATCTCAAATTCAAGTTCTCACAACACAAACCTATTAAGTATATACTAATCCAAAGAGATCACTCATACAATTGATGACAATACATTGAAACCACAATGAGTTAACCTTCTAAAACAACATCTACCTCATATCCAACATATTCAAATAACCCATTCGATACAACTTTAGGAGGATGCATTAATCATAAACAACTTTTCATCACATATGCATTTCCTCCTTGATACATTTATTTAAACATTTTTTCTTACTTTTCTTTTTCTTTCTTTCATTCTTTATCTTTTCTTTTCTTCTCTTTTCTTTTGCTTTTCTCTTTTTTTATGAAAATTAAAAGAAACTACATCATCATGAGAATGTTAATGATAAGATATGAAATAACATCCCAACATTATAACCAACCCACACATATGTACACCCCCACACTTATACTTTTATATATCCACAAACCCAATAATCAACAAATGTTCCACTAGCTTTAAGGCTTAAGAAGGACATTTGGTTACGGTTAGGGTATGTAATTTGGTTAATATATAAAGAAAAGGCAAATAAAACTCAAGTGGGCTTAACAAAGGAAAACTCATAGCAATAGGGTAGGTTATTTGGCTAATATAGTTTAGAAAAGCAAAGAATGCCTAATCATTTATATGTTAATGCATGTGATAAAAATATGGTCTCGAATAGAAAATCAAGGCAAAGTTAGGATGTACATGTCATGAAGGTCACACATAAATAAAGACCATGAGATTGATATGGCTGTGTCAGTTTATAAAGGATCAAAATCTCACTGCCTTTGTCAACCACTAGTTACTACTCTATAATGCACATTGACCAATCATAAGAGCAAAAGTATAAGCTAAGGTTTCCATGAAATTCTCTAGTCAATTCACACTCTAATCATGACTATATAATCCTAGAAGCAACAGAAAATGAGAAATTTTTTGTTTTATTCTTTCTCTCATTTTGATTGAAAACTTAAAACAATCGAGAGACAAACCAACATAGAAGCACACATGCATATCCTAACTAGTGTGAAAAAAGTAAAGCAAAAGAAGTTTACCTCCCTTGGGTTGCCTCCCAAAGTGCCTTTGTTTAGTGTTGCTAGCTTGACTCCATACTTCTCCTCGCGTGACAAAATTATGATCTTTTGGTGGCACATGCGGTTCCTCCATATGAGGTTCTTTCAAATAGGGCCTTGGTTGATAATCACTACCATTCAACATCTTCCTTATCCTCAAACTCTTAATCTTTACTGAGTTTATGTACTGTGGAAAGATCTCAAATGTCTGTTCACCTTTTTCTTCCTTGTTTAGTTCCTCTAAACTACTAGGTAAAAGTAAAGAGTCATTTTCAACAATAAAATGGAACTTAGTATTTACCTTCGAGCTAAAAGATATATCCATTTCTGCTCCTCCACTTCTTTTTCATCATAAGCAATTCTTTGAGTGTTACACTCAAGAGTCTCAAGCTCCTTTTCACTTTGTAAGGCCTCTACGCTAATGTCCCTTGGGTACACTTTAGGTTGAGATGGTTATGTTTCTTCGCCCTCTGATGCTAAGCATTCGAGAGCTTCTATTAACTATCCCATCTGGCTTGCCAAGTTTTAGATCCTAGAACTTGTTTCTTATTGGAATTGCATCTATTCCTGTTGTAATCACAAAGTATTAGCAACACAAACATTAACTAATCCTTTTAGAAAAGTACCTGAGTTTTGTTGGTTTTCCAAATATTGGGTGCTAGACCCTGTTTCTTGTAGAAATTGCTTTACTTCATACTGGAACTCCTGTACACTCTATTGAAGTTGAATATTGTTAGCAATCATAATATTAAGCAAATCTTCCAAAGATGTACCTGAGTTGTGATAAAAAGCTTCTTGTCTATACGAGAATTGTTATGTATCATGCAAACTATCATGGAAGTAATTATGTTCATTATCCCATCCATAACTAAAGTTAGATTGATCAGTCCAACTTTGGTTATAGGATTGAGAATAAGAGTTATAAAAGAAATTACTTCCGTTCATGTCAAATTTTCTCTTTATTTTTTAATTCACAAACACAAAACAGAAAATGAAACAATCAAGAAATAACTGAAAGTAAACTAATTACAAACAAATATATACAAAACACTAATTAAAATCATAAACAAAAACTAAAACACCGCACTCTCTGGCAACGACGTCAAAATTGGTAACACATTGTAATGCTCCTCAAAATAAACTAGATTACTATTATAGCAGTGGTGAGTCTAGGTTGATCCCACAGAGAGTGTGTGTAAAGTTATTAAAATGAAATTAATCAGTGTTTAGGTTTTTTTTTGGGGGAAGGGGTGGTTAGGTTTGGTTTAAAAATAAGAAAATAAAATAAAACTAACCTAATGAAAAAAAATTAAAGAAAACATTAAAAATGATAAAAGTGGGGAATTTAGTAGAGACTCGATTCTTTAGTTCAATCTCAACCTAAACCCTAATTAAACATATTTCATTGATTTGTTATTCTTTTGCCTCTCCTCGAACTATTGGTCACAGATTAAGAATAAGCTCTATTAATCTCAGTTTTTCCTTATGTCCTAGTTAATTAAGAAGAGCTAGTTAATTAACCGTAGCTATCGGAATACCTATGAGATGCTCGCTAAGTTTAATCGGATAGCCACCTTACGAGTGAGTAAAACATATCAATCCAAGTAATAATCACTCGAGCTCGGATTATTTAACCTAGGTTATGTTATCCCTAATGATTATGAACCATTAGTCGCTACAAATGAATAAAAAAAACAACAATTACGTATTGTATTTGATTCTGACAATGTTTTACATAAAAATAATCAAATAGAGCATTCAATCATTCTTACACAACACCCAAACATTAAGCACAGAATAAAATAAGTAATTTCTAAAGAGAGAGAAATAATAAATACAAGGAGAAATACACTTAAGTGGGTCGTCAACGTCGATATCGCCTCTGAACTGGCATCGAAAAGTTACCCCTTTATGGGTCTCTCAAGGTTGAGAACTTGCTCCTAAATGTAATCCTTCAGTCCCCAAAGAAATGTCCTAGCTGAGGACCCTCACCTCTATTAATAGAGCCTCCCTATTTTTCTCCTTTTTTTAAAAAAACCATGCATTTGTTCTCCTTTTTTCCTTAAAACAAACACATTCATTTAGCCCTTCTGCCTATTGTCAACGTTTTTACCTCCTTCCATATGTCTGCATTTTTCTTTTCTTAGGCTAACGTGCACTGCATTTTGATGCTTCTTGGTTATGCGTCTATTCTCCTTCAGTTGTTGCATAGAACGTCTGCGTTTTGCTTCCAGCATCTTTGTTTCATGCTTTTGGTTGCTGAATTTTGGTCTCCTTGTTGTGTTGCTTTTTGATCCATCTTTTCCCAGCTGATGGTGCGTCATTTTCTTCATGGACTGTTGCTGTTTTTGCTTCATTGTTTGTTCACCTATACTACAACTGTATTCTTCATTTGCTTCTGTCATTTTGTTCTTCCATATTTTGAGTTGTTGCATACAATGTACATGTTGCTTGGTTTCTTCTTGTTGTGCTGGCCTTCTATCATCTATCCATTACTCATTTAAACTCATGTTAAAACATGCATGACATGCATAGATTTTCTACTCCTTTTCTGTAAGCAACTTTGATTTTTCTTGTTTGTGTTTTCATTTTTCTTGTCTTCGTCTTGTCTTTTAATTTTCCTTTTCTTGCTCCATGAAGACAAATGAAAATTAATCCTCAAAAATGGCTCAAACATCGTGCTTTCAACTCATTTTAACTTTTTTGCTTCTGAATTATGCCTAAACTCACATATAAGTCAAAGCAAGTATATTAAGCATTTTTATAGCAATTATCACTAAGTGTTATGGAATAAATTCATAACCAATTAAGCACCTATGAAACTTACAACCTTTAGTTATACCTCTACCTCTTTTTCTGACGTTGATATTAAAACCTAATAATAAATGAATATTGATAAGAAAATATGCATTAAATATGTAAATATATATCTGGGCATAAATAAGTCTATTTGTAGGTGTTAAAGAATAACAAACCTACAAATCCCTCAGTATTAGTTGAGGTAGATGGAGGTTATTACTGACTGGGTTCATTGGTAAATGAAGTTGATTGTTATTGTTGGCTAGGATTTGATTGATTTTATTATTATGAGGGAGGAAATTTTTCGCATCATCATAACTCAACAAGAACTAGAAGTTAGAGATATGTCATTATAAAAAATAAGTTACATCGAACCTAGAGTAAACATTTAAGTTTGTCATTTCAAAGATGTTCCATTCTTTTAGGACTTGTATAACTAGTTTAGTTAACTATTTAAATTCCATATTTGTGTTCAGATAAGGATTGATTGTCTTTCAATGTTATAGTTAGATATATCTAGGTTGTTATTTCCTTTTAGGATTTTATCATTTAAGGTTTTGATGTATATATGGTCTTGACCTATATATGGATATGATATTTTCTCACCTTTAAACCTAAATTTTTGAACTCCTTATAACATTCATATGATTATTAGAACAATATTTAACCACATCTTATTTGGAGTAATAGCCAATGAAGAGTCAACCTATATCTTCATTGGTGCAGATGGATCTAAGTAAGAAACTTAAAGTCTTCAATCTCCCCTTTGTAGATGAACTTTTAATGCTTTGTAGGGTCAATATGGAATCAGTGAATGTTATTCTTAGGTCTCCATAAAACTTTCAGAAGTTGTGAAGCTTGCTTGTTCTAAAAGCAACTTATTTGCGTCTGTTGCATACCAAAACTTTAAAAAGAAGTATCCTTAATTTCAAGGTACAAACCAAAATTAGACTCCTTTTATGTATCTTAGCATTCATAGTGTTACTTCAAAGATCATCTTCAATATTTTTAATAATGCAATTATTTTTAATTATATTGCAATAAATATAAGTATGTATGGTAGTTAATATAATTTTATATGAATGTATAGATAATAATTGTACGTGGTATAATGATTTATGATTGCATAGATAATAGATAATAGATAAATTTTCTCGTATCTTACTTATGTAATATATTAGTCTATTTAATCACAATTACATATTTATTATATATAAATTTGGTATTGCTATAAATAATTTATATAGTGTATGTAATTTCTTCACCAAAGTTCAAGTCAAATGATAATGGGCAACCATTTGACGATAATTATTTGAATCATCACCTAATGGTATATTTCTTCTGAATTAATAAAAAATGACGTCGTTTTGGTTAATAATAATTGACATCGTTTTGCTTAACAACAAACGACATAATTGTGTACTAGGTTATTAACACGAAAACAAAACTCTTTTTGTTTTCATGTTAGACATCGTGTTTTTGAAGAAGTGACATCTCCTCTGTGGTCATTGTATCCTATATTGTGGTTGTCACTGTCAAATGAGCATCAAGTCCTATGTTGGTATTGTTCTTCTTTTCTTTTTTCAAAAACTCACCTTCTGTTATGCTCAGTTTTTCTGATATGTTTTGGAGTTTGTGTGGGTTTTGTGTTTTTCTTATGCTATATGGATTTTTTTTTGTATTTGTGATTGGAAGATGGTCAATTGTGTTTTTGTGTTGGTTGTATATTTTTCCCACCTTCAATGCTTCTTTGACGAAAGCATGCCAACTATTTGATGAAAGGTCTATGAGAGTATTTAACTTCTTAAAAGGATGTTTATGTACTTCATTCTATTTTCAACATTTAGCAGTTCTCTTCTCTTATCTTCCTCCTCTCTCTCTCTCTCTCTCTCAAAATTCTACAGGCTTGCTTCTTCTTCTCTTATCTTTTCTGTAAGTTTGTTATTATGTATATAACTTAAGCTCTTATATTACATATTTAATATAAAAAAGCTTTTCCTGAGTATTTGTTAATTGGATCAAGTGTTTATGTCACTAAGAGAATTGGTTAAAATCTAACGTTGGGCTTGAGTTATGTTTTTTTTTAATCATAACAAATAACAAGTTGCTAAGGAGAAGGTTATTTTTAACTTTTCTAAAAAGGAATGATCTTTCTTTTTATTACTAGAGTTTGTATAATAAAGTTCCATTTAATTTTGGATTAGTTCATTCCGCCCCTAATAATTTATAGGAATTGATTACCAAAAGAATTTCAATAAACATAATGAATTTTATGCTAAATTGACTTTTCGGAATAAAACTGTTAACATTAATTCATCGTGGAATGTCGAAGTGGCAACCAGTTTTCAATGATAGAAATGAGTTCTGCTAGAAGGAATATGGCAAAATGCTCCTTGATGAAGAACAAATTAATGAACAACTAATCTCCTTATCAAAGTCTAATCACCACTTTCCTTCAATAGCCAATCTTCTGTTTCAAAGTTCTTAGTATCATCCGAATTACCTCTTTTCCTTAATTATCTTTATCTCATTTTCTATTAGGAAGCTATCAGATGAATGTTTGATTATATATACTATGTGTTGTGTAAAGCTTCCTCAAATTTTTAAGAGAACATAGATAAAAATGGAGGAGGTGGTAATGTACTGATGGTCGGTACAGGGTTAGGGGAATCAATTTTTTTGAAATATTTGTAAATTCCAATTACTATGTTTGTTCAATCAGGTATGCATGTGTTCGAATTTGGGTTCGTTTTACCATTTGACTTAATTAGCTATTTAAGTTTTATACATATTGTTTTTTGGGTTAAATGTATCGTACTAGTGGTTCATCTAATTCACTTATTCATACTGCATCTGAGAATTTGTTTACTATATCTTCTGCTAGTTTAGTAAAAACCAAGAAGTTGTTGAAAGAGGGTGTCAATAACACAACACTTGAGGGAAGATCTTTGATTGTTTAAATTGATGCCTTCGAACGTGCAAGGACCCTTCTCGGGAATCCAGACATATGAAGCTCTTTTACCTTTTCTACTAAGTCTCATGTCACTTGAAATCAAAAAAAATAATTATTTCTTTTCCTTTTCGATGGAATAAGTGTGAAACTTTATTTATTGTTTTGTTTGTAAGAATTGTTAAACCGCTAATTAAAATCTTGTACTACTTACCATATATCATTGTTTTATATTGCTTACTATATTTCAATATTTATATGTATTATTATTTTATTGTTAATAAATATTAATGACTAGGAATAGTATCAATTTAAATTTACTATATTTTGATCTTATTAATATTAAAATTTTAGGTATGCTCATCTTTTTATATGAAAATAATATTTAATTTTCAAAATTTAAATTACCTACCATGTATTTTTCAACAATATGTTTAAAACTTTGAAAGCATTTTACAATTTTTAGATGCTACATTCTATTTTCATGAAATATTTGTATCAACAGAGGTGTAGTACTAAATACAATAAGCATCATTAAAGAATCATTTGTATATACATCCATGGATTTAAACAAATTTATAAAGTTTTAATGCATTGGCTATTTAAACAAATTTATAAAGAAACCAAATGAAAAAAAGAAAAATCATATAAATGTTAATTATAATTAACCTTAAGATATTAAGCACACTTACCATTAAAAAAATTATCTTTTTAACATTATTATTTTCAAGAATACTATCACACACAAAAATTCATCAAAATTCTCCTAAGAAATACATAAGATATAAAACCTTAATATTAAAATTTGGCAACAGTTTCTCAATTTATCATCAAAAATACAACTTTTAGCGACGATTGAGAGAATCCTTACCAAATGCTCGATGTCTGGTGATAAAATTTTTAAGTTGTCACAAAATGTCTCTCCTTTTGCAATGATTCACACAAATCGTCACAAAATATATTTCTTTTGCAATGATTAGGTAAAACACTGCAAAAAGTTGGACTTTTAGCGATGAATTTAGAAATTGTCGCAAAAAAAATGTAGCTAAAAGTCAGTTTTATTGTAGTGGGTGGTGGTGATGAAGGGAGGCAAATGAGGGATGCGATAATGATGAGCAAATGAGGGCGACTGAAGGATTCCATGCACAAAGACAAACCAATGAATAAGGGATTCCAGATAGTGAAGATTGAGAATGAAAGGGATTATAGACGATGAATGAGTTAGGGATTCCAGACGAAGGGAATTTGTTTTGTTAGATTAATTAATTAGTTTAGTTAGTAAAGTTAATTTATTAGGTTAATTAATTATAGTGGGTCTCAAAGGTAAAAATATTAATAAACTTTCTAATTTTTATTTTTAGAAAGCAAGACTCAATTCCTATGTGGATCTGACGTGGCAGTATGGGACCTACCTACGTAATAAAATAATATAAATATATGTCAAGTCAACAGAAACTAATAGCATCACACTTTGTTATTTTAGGTTATAATTAAACATTTTCTAAATGTTAGGGTTTAATTTGTTCTCTATGAAACGTTAGGGTTAAATTTATTGAAGGCCAAAATAGCATTTTAAACCCTAATGTTTACACCAAAATCTAAGTTGAACCATAACGTTTCGAAGCATTCAAGTTAAATCCCAACATTTACAAAATGTTCAAACCAGACCCTACTTGGACCAAAAATTTAACATAGGTTAGACTCTGCCTTTCATGTGACTTTTTTTTAAATTTGTATTATGAGTGGGAACTACACTGGCTGACATGACATTTTGAATTAAAAATAAAAGTGGGTCTTACAATAACTTAAAATGCATCGTATAAACCCTCTAAAATTATGAATTTAAAATAGAAGTATTAAACACTATATGTAACATCCTATTTTCCCATACTAAGGATTAAAATCCTAGAATATTGTACATGAGAGAAATAGCAATGAGAAATTAGGAAAATGCAATTGATGCTCATGCATAATATTGCACACATACACGTGAATTAGATTTTTGCACATTACAATGACTGTTTATGCATTCATTGACATTTTTCACGTATAATTGATTTATAAATGTGATTTTGATATGAATTGTGGTTTATATGTCTTCAAAATTTTATTTGGGTGATACTAATTATGGATTTAGAGCTTTTGATGAAATTTCGGAAATTTTTAGAAATTTCGAGTATTTTTGGACTAGAAAAATATCAAGTGGTAGGATAATTGACAAATGGTAGTAGAAATAATTGATGGATCTCAATGGAAATAATTGGCAAATGATATTAGGATTTATTGATAATTGATATTAAAAATTAGGTGACAATTAGAGTACAAATTAGAGCTAAATGGACTAGTTATTAAAAAGAGACCCATTAGAAACCATGAGAGCAAGAAATGTGGCAAGTGACAAGTGCCATGCCACTTGCCACACACCTCACCCTAGTTATACTCACCCTTGAAAGACATCCTTGATTTGTTTCTCTTTTGGCTAAATATTTCACCTTCTTCGTGGCTATCCTCTTTTTGTTCTCTCACAATTTTTCTCACCAACCTCTATTAACGTTGAGCCTAGCTCTCATCTTTCACTTGCTACTCCCATCTTGTTGTCTTCTTTATTTTCCACAAGAAAACCTAACCTAGTGCATTTCCAAGATGATGATCGTATGACATCAGAAGTTAGGGCTTCTTGGTGATTTTGAAGAAGCTTAAGTGTAAATCAAGTAAGTAGCTTGTTAATCTTCATGGGTAGTGCTAAATGAAACATAGTGATTTAAGATTGATGATCATAACCATGGTATTTTATATATAAGCCTTAATGTGGGTGTAATAATAAAGAGATTATGTTTTAAATTTTTATGTGTAAATGTTGTTCATGAGTTGCTTAATAGAAAGCATTTATGATGATAGATTAAGAGAGGAATGATTATGTAAGAAAAGGAAGTTGAAATATGATGATAGGTAGATGGAGAAGTAAATAGAAATAGGTTTATGACTTATTTTTGTGTTATGATGAGAGATAATTTATAAGTTATGCTATACATGATTTTGAAATGATTAAAAATGAAAATGGTGCTTGAAAGAGTGTTGAAAGTTGACTAATAAAGAGATGTGATTATGTTCTATTTTTAGTGTGATAAGTAAGGAATTGATGAATGAACTTATGTGTTGTGTTCTTATTTTGAGAATATGAAAATCATGAATATAGGCTTTATTGTGAATGAATTAGATTGAGAATTTAAGGTATAAGAAAGATGTGGAGTAATGTTCTTGAAATGAGAATTAGGTATAATAATGAAAGATGATGAAATGTTTTATTTTGGTATGAGGGATGAACCTTAAGTTGTGAGTTATCTTATAAATGCTATTGAGATAGTTTTGAGGTGAAAATGACGCGGTTATGAATCCTAAGTGATGAACTATGGAAAATGAATTGTTAGATGCATTATGAATAAGATATATTATAAAAAGAGATAGGAATTTATAAATGATGAGATTATATTGGAAATGATGAATCAAATGAGTAGAGTTTGAGAATTTAATGCAATTAATATCATAGTTGATAATTGAATTAGTATGAAATGATGTTGTAATAGAAGAGGTGAATTCTAGAAAATTTGGTGTTTTTTAATATTTATATTAAATTCGTGTGAATGAAGGAAGAAATTGCAGGGCACAATCGTGGCCCTTACCCCCCAATCGTGACCTAACAAAAATAAATTTCTGTCACGATCGTGACCTTCATCCCACGATCACGGCTTAGCCAGAATATGGTTCTATCACGATCGTGACATGATCATCACGATCGTGGACAGCGCCAGAAGTTTCTATCACGATTGGGACAAGAGCACCACGATCATGGGCAGACCTATGGAGAAAAAAAGTTGTCTTTTGAGTGGTGTTTGAACCAATTAATGCTAGGGTACTTCCATATGATGTATTTAGGCTTGAATGAGATCTTGAATGAACCTAGTTGATGATGAATGAGGTGATTAAAGTGAGTAAAGTGTATTAGGTATTAAAGAATGATTAAAAGATGTTGTTAATTAATTATGAGAGCTGTATTAAGGAAATATACTCGGGATTGTCATTGAGCATGCATTATAAATAATTCATATATACATATGTGCATAAATGAGTACTTATGTAATTGTGCAAATTTTTAATGTGTGTAAATGTATATTGCATGATATAAAAAAGCAATTAGAGTGACAACATCCAGACATTATCGGGACCTCAAGGCAATAAACTATCTGGAGCAATCTGTAAGTAACCTAGATGGTCTCACTTTGATTATTGGTTTTGTTTAAATTCTGTATTGAATTATTATGTGATGGGAATGTGTTGATTCTGGATGTTGAACGCCCGAGGCATTTGATGCATAGATACCATATTGGAAGTGCTCATTGTATGTGAATTTGACTGAATAAGTTATTCTCAACTTAAATGTTGAATGTCAAACCAACGTCTGATGATAAATCTAAATGAAAATGCAGACGTGGATATGAATTTGTAAGATTGAGCACAATTGATTGACGTAATTCATTTAGACGTGGATATGAATGTGTAAGATTGAGCACAATTGATTGACTTAATACATGTGATGCATTTCATTACATGATTGCGTGATAACATAAAGGAAATTATAATCGGAGTCGCCAGTGAAAAAGAACTCAAAGCTTAGAATGTGGTAAGAGCCTCTAGCTCACTATGTATGATGAGCCATATATCCCCAACGAATAAGGGACAGTTATTAATGAACCTGGTATCTACAATGGATACGAGACAGTGAAAAAAGCACTCAATCACAACAACGTAATAATTAAAAGTGAGTCTCATGAGCATTGTATATATATTTGATATGTATGTTTTGAATGACTGCAATTTATTGTTGAATTGTGTTGCATGAGAAATGTGAAAATTGCGAACAAAGTGTTTTATAATGCTACATAATGATAAATGTAATGATGTGAATTATGTGATTATATGAATTGTTGTGTTATATGATATGAGTGAACCATCGAGGATGGTTAACTCACTGAGTTCGTAAAACTTGCCAAAATTGCAATGTTGACTTTTCAGGTTCGAGAGAGGTGACTTAGCTTCTAAGACAAGTTAGAAGAGATCTAGTACTAATTTTGGGATAGAATAAATGACTCAAAGGTCTGTCAGCTGGGACTGAAGGATTTAGATGAAATTTTTATATAATTCATCATCTATGTAGCATGTTTTGTAAATAAAGTTGTAGACTCTGATAGGTCTTTGATATTGTATATAGATGGATGTTGCATGTAAAGCTACAATGTATGCTCTGTTTTACGAAATGAAATGAGGAAGTTGAGTTTTTAGAAGTTATGATTTTCATGTTTTAAATTTTGAGGTCATGAGATGAGTGAAAGTGATATAGTTAGTGCGCCGCTTCCATCGTGTATGTGCTCAAACGTCTGATGGATATACGGGCATGTGTTAGATGGAAGTGGGGCATTATAACGCTTGGTATTAGAGCATGGTTTGGCATCCATAGGGATATATAGGAATGTTAGACATGAAATATCATAAAAAATGTGGATAGTGATAAAAGTTCTTGTTTATTATAATTCATCCGTCATAGGTAATCAAGTTGGAAGGTCAGCTAACATAAACGACCTAGAGTCAATAGGAGCCAGTAAGGAGTCTTTTGTGTCTTGATCTGAGATAATCCCTCTGAGAATTCCCGAGAGAAGGAAAAGGAGGTACGACAAACTGCGAAAGCAAGGGGCTGTGGACTTTTATAGAGTACAAACCCTGTAGAAGCCGAAGGATGGCTAGAGAGAATAGAGAGTGTTCGATCAGGTGGACTGTGAGCCGAACGAGAAGTTCACGTATACAGTTTCCTTACTGCAAGGCCCAGCATACCAATGGTGGAAAACTGTTCCATGCAGTACCACCAGGCCTTATAACTTAAGATGGGAAGAATTTTTGAGAGTCTTCAAGGAAAACTACATACCCAAGATCTACCTGGACAGAAAGATGAAGGAATTTTTGGATCTAAAGCAAGGTGGTCTATTAATGGCAGAGTACGAGATAAAGTTCAACGAACTGATGGTTTATGCTAGTGCCTTGATTCCTACTGAGGAAGACAAGTATAGGAGGTTTGAAGATGGGCTGAATATGGAAATCTGGACGAGGCTGGCTATTTTGAACTTAAGCAGCACTTCTAAGTTAAGAGCAGCCTCGATCTGAATAAAGAAACTGTTGAGAGATGATCAAGGGGAATATAGATAAGAGTCTAGACTAAATAGGCCTAATGAATCTCAGAGTGGTTATGACAGGAGGTTTAGCAAGCGTCAGAACAGAGCTTTTAGACCACTAGCTAGCTCAAGACAGTCGAGGTTCAAACAAAAGGGTAGTTTTGTACAATCTGTCAGTGGAATAAGTGCAGTATTGGGACAGTTACTAATTGTGAGCATTATGGAAAGAAGCACGATGGTGAATGTTGGAAATTGTTTGGGGCTTGCCTTTGATACAACTCATTTGACCATCAGAACAGAGATTGTTCTGTTGTGTATGGAGCACAATCTGGAAGGAGAGGAGGATTGGTAACAGAAACTACTGTCCAGTAGAGCCTAGCTAGTGGGTTTGGACAAAAAGGTCATGGTAGAGACAGAATGAGCTCTGAGAGTCCTACTGTTAAGACTGAGGTGCGGAGCAACCAATCGCAGTCTCAGGCCTGAGTGTATACAATGACCAGACATGAGGCTCAAAATTCTCCAGATGTTATTACAAGTATGTTGCTTATATTTGCTTTTGAAGCTTTTGCATTGCTAGATCCTACATCTACGCATTCTTTTATTACACCGCATATCCATCTAAGTTGCATTATGATAGAGAGCTATTGAGATATGGATTAAAGGTGAGTACATCGATAGGCAGTACTATAGTAATAGGAGAAGTCTGGAAGAGATGTTTGATTCAAATTAATTAAGAAGAATTGGAGGTAGACTTGATTGTGTTACAGTTAAAGGAAATAGATGTTATTCTAGGTGTGGATTAGCTCACTGCTTATAGGGCTATCATGAACTGTTACACTAAGGAGGTAATATTAGAATCTCCTAATCAATCGAGAGCAGTTTTTAGAGGTATTAGTAAGGCAGTGCCAACTAGACTAATCTCATTCGTGAGTGCTTTGAGGTTAATGCAAGGGGAATGTGAGGCTTATTTAGCCCACCATCGATACTCGAACTGAGTATAATGTGCAGGACATTCTTGTTGTGAGGGAATTCTTGGATGTGTTTCCCACAGAGCTATCTAGTTTACCTCTAGACTGGGAAATGGGGTTTACAATTGACTTAGTTCCAGGTGCAGCACCTATATCTATTCCCCCATATAGAATGGAACTTGTGGAACTAAAGGATTTGAAGGCTCAGTTGTAGGAGTTATTGGAAAAGGGTTTCATTAGACCCAATGTTTCATCCTGGGGAGCTCTATTTTTATTTGTGAAGAAGAAGGATGGAACTCTAAGACTGTGCATAGATTATAGGCAATTGAATCGGGTAACAATGAAGAACAAGTACCCGTTGCCTAGAATTGATGATTTGTTTGATCAATTCCAAGGAGCTCAAGTATTCACTAAGTTGGACTTGAGATTTGGGTACTATTAGTTGAAGATAGCAGAGGCTGATGTACCGAAAAGTGCTTTCAGGAGCAGGTATGGGCATTTTGAGTTTTTAGTAATGCCTTTTAGATTAACTAATGCCCTAGTTGCATTTATGGCATTGATGAACAAGGTGTTTCAGCCCTACCTGGATCATTTTGTGATTGTGTTTATCGATGACATCTTAGTGTATTTGAAGAGTAGAGAAAAGCATATTGAGCATTTGAGAGTAATTTTGCAGATTATGAGGGAGAAATAGTTGTATGCTAAATTCAGTAAATGTGAGTTTTGGCTGAATGAAGTAGTATTTCTGGGTCACATAGTAACTGGACAAGGCATACAAGTGGATCCAAAGAAGATAGAGGCAGTGATGAAGTGGGAAACTCTAAAGAATGTGTCTGAAATTCAAAGTTTCCTAGGATTAGTCAAATATTACTAGAGGTTTATCGAGGGGTTCTCCTTGATCTCAGCTCCTCTGACTAAACTTCGGAGGAAGAATGTGGTTTTCAGATGGAATGATGAATGTTAGAAAAGCTTTAAGGAACTGAAACATCATTTGACTACGACACCAATGTTGACTATCCCATCGGGAATTAGAGGATATGTAGTATACAATGATGCTTAGCATCAAGGATTGAGATGTGTGTTGATACAGTATGGCAAGTTGATAGCCTATGCATCAAGACAATTAAGGTCTCACGAGAGTAATTATCCTGTACATGATTTAAAGCTTGCTATAGTGGTTTTTGCTCTAAAGATATGGAGACACTACTTATATGGAGAGACTTTCCAGATTTATACCGATCGTAAGAGATTGAGGTATCTGTTGAGTTAGAAGGAATTAAATATGATACAAAGGAGATGGATAGAGCTGTTAAAAGATTATGATTGCATGATAGAGTATCATCCGGGAAAAGCTAATGTGGTGTCAGATGCTTTAAGTAGAAAAGTGAATAGCAGTATAGGTCAGATTCAGATATCGAGGGTACCGAGTCTAATTCAATTGAGAGCATTGAATATGGAGTTAAACCTAAAGCAGAATGAGACATTGATAGCCACACTAAGATTGAGATCGATGTTGTATGATAGAATCAGAAAGGTTCAAAGTAAAGATCCCGACATGGTGAAGCTTATAAAGAAGTTGAAAATGAATCTAGATTCTGAGTTTGACTTGAGAGATGAGACATTGTGGTTAAAGAAGAGGTTATGTGTGCCTAATGTGGATGAATTGAGGAAAGAGATTATAGAGGAAGCACATGTAGCAGCTTATGCTATACATCCTGGTACACTAAGATGTATAACACACTAAAGCAACATTTTTTACAGCCAGGGATGAAGAAGCAAGTAACTAACTATGTGGCTAACTGCTTAATATGTTAGTAGGTTAAGGCTAAGCATCAGGCTCCGGTTGGGAAGCTTCATTCATTACCTATTCCAAAGAAGAAATGGAAACAAATTTCCATGGATTTTATAATGGGATTGCTAAAGATTCTGAGGCAAAACAATGTTATATAGGTAGCGGTGGACCGATTGACTAAGTCAGCCCATTTCTTACCAGTGAGAGAGAATAAATCACTAAATCAGTTAACTCGAAGATATAAAAATGAGGTAGTTAGACTACATAGGGTTCCAGTGTCCATTGTATCAAACAAGGATCCTAGATTTACTTTGAGATTCTGGAAGAGCTTACAGTTAGCTACGGGTACGAAGTTGAACTTTAGTACTGCATTTCATCCTCAAACAGACGGGTAGAGTGAGAGGACAATTAAAACTATTAAGGATATGCTCAGGACATATGTATTGGAGTTTCAAGGAGCATAAGATTAGTATATAGCCTTGATCAAGTTTACATATAACAACCATTATCACAATAATATCGGAATAGCATCATATGAGGCATTGTATGGAAAAAAATGTCGTTCACCTCTATACTGGGATGAAGAGTTGAGAATGGTATAAGGTCCAGAACTGATACAGGATACTATGGATAAGGTGAAACTGGTCCAAAGTGGAATTAAAGCAGCTTAAGATAGATAAAAGTGTTATATGGACTAGCACCGAAGAGATATGGAATACAATGTAGGAGATAAAGTGTTTATGAGAGGATCGCCTTGGCAAGGAGTGCTGAGGTTTGGTAAAAAAGGTAAGTTAAACCTTAGGTATATTGGTCCTTATGAGATCGTTGAGAGGATAAGACCATTGGCATACAAATTAGCTTTACCGAATGAGATGTCTTAGATACACAATATGTTCCATGTGAGTATGCTCAGGAGATATCGGTCTGATCCAATGCATGTGTTACTGGCTCAAGAGATTGAAATTACTAGTAACTTAAGCTATACTGATGAGCCGATCAAGATAGTAGGACATCAAATGAGACAATTAAGTGAAGGAATCACTTGAGTGAGGAAGCGACTTGGGAAACAAAGGAGCACATGAGCAAATAATATCCCCAATTATTCGATAACTCAGGTAAGAATTTTGAGGATGAAATTTCTTAAGGAGGGGAGAATTGTAACATCTAGTTATCCCATGCTAAGGATGAAAACCTTAGAATGTTATACATGAGAGAAATAGCAATGAGAAATTAGGAAAATGCATTTCATGCTCATGCATAATATTGCACACATACGCATGAATTTGATTTTTAAATATTACAATGATTGTTTATCTGTTCATTGACGTTTTTTGAGTATAATTGGTTTATAAACGTGATTTTGATATGAATTGTGGTTTATATGTCTTGAGAATTTTATTTAGGTGATAATAATTGTGGATTTAGAATTTTTGATGAAATTTAGAAAATTTCTGGAAATTTCGAGTATTTTTGGACTATGAAAAATGCCAATTAGAAATAAGTGATGGATTTTAATAGAAATAATTGGCAAATGACATTAGGATTTATTGATAATCGACATTGAAAATTAGGAGACAATTGGAGTAAAAATTAGAGCTAAATGGACTAGTTATTAAAAAGGGACCTATTAGAAACCATGAGAGGAGGACATGTGGCAAGTGACAAGTGTCATGCCACTTACCACACACCTCACCCTCGTTATACTCACCCTTGCAAGACATCCTTGATTTGTTTCTCTTTTGGCTAAATATTTCATCTTCTTCGTGGCTTTCTTCTTCTTGTTCTATTTCACAATTTTTCTCACCAACCTCTATTAACGTTGGACCTAGCTCTCATCTTTCACTTGCTACTCCCTTCTTGTTGTCTTCTTCATTTTCCACAAGAAAACCTAACCTATTCCATTTTCAAGATGATGATCGTGTGATATGAGGAGTTAGGGCTTCTTGGTGATTTTGAAGAAGCTTAAGTGTAAATCAAGTAAGTAGCTTGTTAATCTTCATGAGTAGTGGTAAATGAAACATTTATAATGAGTGATTTGAGATTGATGATCATGACCATGAAATTTTATATATATGCCTTAACGTGGGTGTAATAATGGAGAGATTATGTTCTAAATTTTGATGTGTAAATTTTGTTCAGAGTTACTTAATAAAAAGCATTTATGATGATTGATTAAGAGATGAATGATTATGAAAAAAGGAATTTGAATTATGATGATATGTAGATGAAGAAGTAAATAGGGTTATGACTTATTTTTGTGTTATGATGAGTGATAATTTGTGAGTTGTGCTATAAATGATTTTGAGATTATTAAAAATGAAAAGGGTGCTTGAAAGAGTGTTGAAAGTTGAAAAGTGAAGAGATGTGATCATGTTCTATTTTAAATGTGATAATGAAAGTAAGGAATTGATGAATAAATTTATATGTTGTGTTCTTATTTTGAGAATATGAAAATCATGAATATAGATTTATTATGGATGAATTAGATTGAGAAGTTAAGGTATAAGAAAGGTATGGAGTAATGTTCTTGAAATGAGAATTATGTATAATAATGAAAGATGATGAAATGTTTTATTTTGGTATGAGTAATGAACCATAAGTTGTAAGTTATCTTATAAATGCTATTAAGATAATTTTGAGGTGAAAATGAAAAGCTTATGAATCCTAAGTGATGAACTATGGAAAACGAATTGTTAAGTGCATTACGAATGAGATATTTTATGGAAAGAGATAGGAATTCATAAATGATGAGATTATGTTGGAAATGATGAATCAAATGAGTAGAGTTTGAGAATTTAATGCAATTAATATGATAGTTGATTATTAAATTAGTATGAAATGATGATGTAATAGAAGAGGTAACTTCTGGAAATTTTGGTGTGAAATTGATGGTAGTATTTGCGTTAAATTCGTTTGAATGAAGGAAGAAATTGCAGGGTGAACTAAAAAAATAAGTTTCTGTCACGATCGTGACCCTTACCCCACGATCATCGCCTGGCTAGAATATGGTTCTGTCACGATCGTGGCAGGAACATCACGATCGTGGCCAGCCCCAGAAGTTTCTATCACAATCATGGCAGAAATGCAACACCCCACTCCTGCAAGACCCGAACCCGACATCGACGGTGATATCCAAATTCGTGCCCCGCGAGGGTGGCATGTTATAGCACTCGATCTGTCAAATTTCAGTACAGATTTTTTTTTGAAACCACAAACATAAAATGTGAAAATTTGATAACTAAATTGGCCCATTTTATTTTATAACCATTTTCAAACATAACACTACAATCAACAAAATTTTTGAGAGCCATTTGGGCCCATT
Organism: Erythroxylum alaternifolium; assembly: GCA_027478495.1. NCBI lineage: Eukaryota > Viridiplantae > Streptophyta > Magnoliopsida > Malpighiales > Erythroxylaceae > Erythroxylum > Erythroxylum alaternifolium. Next base: position 30,059,498 of record JANIIA010000191.1, on the reverse strand, counting down.
ACAAAATACAAACATTTCTAATTCCCAAAATTTTTACAAACCGTAATATTTAATTTCAAAGATACAAAATTTTGCGAAAAATACAATTCAGTATAAAATAAAGATATATAATGCAGACGCGAACTGATCCCAACCTATATTCCTCGCTTGCATGCAATAGGTATACTCTCGTTGCCTAACGGGGTATTCTTCTGTGTAACATCCCGTTTCCAGAGAACGGGTCGGACCAGAGAAACGGGTCCAAGTGTGATAAATGAATACATCTCATGCTCATGCGTTTGTGAATAGCGAAATGTGCATATAAGAAATTATTGTACATGCATTCAT
>JANIIA010000191.1:30013646-30030014 GCA_027478495.1 Erythroxylum alaternifolium | reverse complement strand
TTATTGTGTGATTGGGCAGATTCTTGCCTATATATGTGTGTGCATGCATGTAAAAATTTGCTGAAATGTGTGATTATCGAAAATGCTTATGATTTATGAACTTTGATTCTGTTATGCCATTGAACAATGTCATGGCATTCTATTTAAATGAAAAGAGAAACAAGCATAAAATCTGAACATATGATTAAATGAATATGTGCTTTGTTTGGGTGAGAGTGGAACCATTCTATTCATCACGTGCACGTTGACAAGAGCCTTGTCCTGGCTGCCCGCTTATGACATATGAGCTCCGAAAAAGGACTCATTCTGTTCATGGGATAAACTTCAGTTTCTCTATTCTGTCAATGGAACCCTCAAGTCATTTGTTTGTGCATTGCATCTGTAAATTGTCAAGCATTATGTGTTCTGCAGTATTTTGTTTATTTGAATTATGCTTGAATTTGTGCTGATTAATAATGGCTATAAGTATATTAGCCACTTAGCTGTGTAGCTCAACCCCCTTTTCTTCCCTCCTCAGGTGCAAACTAAGAAGATAGTGATCCCTGCAAGGCATCAAATACTCCACATTAGTTAAAGACAATTAGACTAAGTCAGTCCTGTAATAGCTCATTTGGTATATCAGCATGGAGCATGTTTGTATTTGGGTTTAAGTTGATGTGTAATCTGTTTTGTAATAACTCTGACGGTATTTTTCAAAATGGATACAATGAAATTGAATTCTGTGGTATGATTTTGTTATTTTAAAGGTTTGGATAATGAAATGTGTATGTGCATATTTTGCTTGACGAATTTGCCAACTGGTGTTAGTTTTAGATTAGCATGTAAGAGTGGGAAGGATTACATGTGAAAAACACAGACGAAAGGAATCTTCTGTGATGACGTCACAACAGAGAGACAAGGAAAAATATAGAGGAAGAGTATTGTCTGTGTTGACTTCAGAATACAGAGGCAAGGAGGAACAGAAAGGAGAAGTATCGTCTGTGTTGACGTCAGAACACAGAGGCAAGGAAAAATATGAAGGAGAAGTATCGTCTATGCTAATGTCAGAACACAGAGGCAAGGAGGATTAGTAAGGAGAAGTATCCTCTGTGCTGATGTCAAAACACAGAGGAAAGGATGAATCAATAGTAGAAGTATCGTCTGTGATGACGTCAGAACATAAAGGACACGTCATCACACAGAGGATAAATGGTCAACCCAGAAAATAAAAGCCAACTACAGAGGATAGAACATAGAGGATAGACCCCAGAGGATAAGTGGTCAACGCAGAAGATAAAAGTCAACTACAGAGGATAGAACACAGAGGATAGATCATAGTCCAAGGATTATAAGGAGTTAAGAAGTTATATGAGTTGAAGAATATCGTCTGTGTTACTGTACACAGATTCGTCTGTGTTACTGTTCACAGATTCGTCTGTGTTACTGTTCACAAACTTCCTCTGTATTACTGTTCACGAGTATCGTCTGTGTTACAGTTCACAGACTTCCTCTGTGTTACTGTTCACGATATCGTCTGGGTTACTGTTCATAGTTATCTTCTGTCCTATTTTTGACCATTCAGAAGTTAAAATTTAGCCTTCAAGGTCTTCATGAAAGTTATAGCTCTTGAAGTCCTCTTTCAAACTATCCAAAGAAACCCTATATTGGATGTCTATAACAAAAGTTATGCCAACAGCCCCGAAGCATGTATATATGTAAAGTGTGGACTCACCAACACTGTTCATTGAGGTATTTAGGTTGAAATGGATAAATGGATAGTCGAAGAGCGAAGCTAAGCTAGAAAGGAGAGTTTTGAATGCAAGTATAATTAATAAGTGTATGTTATCCGAATGCGATCGCAGGGCTCCGGCAGCGGGGTCCGACATCTTGTGGTATCAGAGAAAAGAAGATGAAGCGATAATAGTCAAGTTGTTCTCTATTGGAAAAATCTCACGTATTATGATATTTTGCATAAAAGTTGGGGCCCAAAAACAGGTCCTAACAATATTTCCGTGTCTAAAAAGTCCAAAAAGTTCCTCAAAAACTCAAATCTGGAAGTGACCCCACGTCTGTCTGCGCACATGCCACGATCGTGGTTGACTCCCCACGATTGTGGCCAATTTGTCTACTCTCTATCATGATCGTGGCCCTGTGCTCAAGCTTCTATCACAATTGTGGCATATTTTCCACGATCGTGGCTCTGGATTATTTCCTGGGTCTTCTCCGATTGTCCTCTGAATGCCCTTGATGGTTTCTCCTCTATAAATGGCTCTCTAAACTTTGTCAAACTTCTTCCTTTTTGCATATATTTGTGTTCACTCTTTTATGTTCAATCCTTTAATCTGTATGTAAACACAAATTGAGTATTTAAACATAAAGTTAGGATTGAAAAGACATTAAAATGCATAAGAAAAAATAAGATGATTCAATCCTATCAATGTTGTTTTAATGGTTGTTGTTCTATTTGAACATCTCCAGGGCCTAATCATATGTAGTATATATATCCTGTCGATATAATATTACATATGGTTTATTTGACTGCTTTTGGATGATGAGATTGGTATGGTGGTTTGATTATGTTGTCTAAGTGGGAGAATGATAGAAATATATGGAGTAATATAATCACAACATTAATTTCATAGTCATGACCATTAATCAAATTGCCTAATATATGTTTAATAACCTTAATGAGATGGTTAATAATTTACTAATTGCACTTGAGGCACATGGTAGTACCCTAATAACTATATGATGGCTCATTAAACTATAGTTCCTAACATCTTTGAAATGACAAAATTATCCTTTTCAACTCCTTAGGGTAGAACATGTTATAAGGAATAACGTATGATGAGATTATGTGAATAGTGTGTAGGTGTGAAAACAGAAAATTAGGTCTTCTACCATAAGCTTCCTCTCTTGCATAAGGTTTGTTAATATTGATAGGTTGTGTCCAAAAGAGAGAATGCATCAAGATTCTATGCCAAACATTAGAGGTAAGTCAATCTTATTGTGTAATTAATGCTCTAAATAAAATTTAGATCTTCGCAATCTTATCGTGTAGTTAGTGCTCTAAATAAAATTTAGATCTTAGCTTTGTGATTATTGATGATTGCATTTTTTTAACAACATAGAGAAGTTGTTGGCACTTCTTAAAGAATTGAAATGGGCAATAACTGGTTTAGAAGCTTTATAGTAGAAGAAAAAGAAGAATGAGAATAGGTGGAGAAGAGATGAGAGGAAGAAGGTAGACTGACCCTTGTATTGCAGTTAACATTTGCATGGTTTTGGTGGGTTTATGATGAAAATGGCTGAGAAAGTGAGAGTGTACGTGAAATGGTTTCCATATAAGCCAAGAAGCTCTTGGATTAGAGAAGTTGGAAGAAGATTGTCGTGAAGAGTGCCAGCATTCCAAGTGTCACTTCTTTGACCACAAATAGAAGATGGTCGTGCCCATTACGACTCCAATACCATTTTATATGCTTTATTTTCTTTAAATGTACAAACTTTGCTTTTCTGTAATTTCCTGTTGTACGGTTATTAGTTTGTTTTTATTTTTAGCTCTAATATAAATATAAAAAATAATTGATATTTTATTTATTTGATAAAATTCAAGGGGTCAAGTATATTTATTAGTTAAAATACGATGCTTAAATCTTTCTAAATTTTTGTAAAGAGATTAATTAAGAGCATGTCTTCCTTTTTTTATGTCTTCTTTTTTTTCTTCTCAAAATGTTGAACTCCAACATTAGGAGCCCCACCTCCCGTGTCTTCAGGATTGGTAGAGGAGGTAAATCGCGGGATGTGTCTCAACTGACCAGGAACTTGGGCTTACTCATTGATCTCACCATACAAGGGGTCCAAATCTTAAAGGTTGCCCCAAAATACAAGGGGCCCACCCTGCAGGTCGCCAGCATGACAGGCACTACACTACCCAAGCCGTTGCCAGTTGAGCTATGCCCTGGGGGCTTCCCTTTTTTTTCTTCTCCATCTTTGATTTAGTTGCCAAAATTTTTTTTTTGCTCATAAATGTCAAAATGAAGGAAATTAATTATTAAATCATTTTTAAGGAAACCAATTAGATCTTAATTTTCTTTTCATATTAATGAGATTAGAGATACATATATATACATAAATATAAATAGTGTAATATAAATATGTGGAACCCACTTCTAAATTTAATTTGCATTTTAAACATTTTAAATTATTATATGATCTACTTTTATTTTAATTTAAAGTATCACACTAGTCATAAATGTCTTACCTATAATATAACTTTAAAAAAAGCCAATTAGCATTTAACTGATGCATCTTAATTTTTATTTTTTATTCAATTAAGGTTTGACTTGAAAGTTTTAAATTTTAACTTGAATACTCTAAAATGTTATAATTCAACTTAAATTTTTAATATAAATGTTTTAAAATTTGAAATACTATTTTAGCCATTGGTTAGAGGATGTAAATGTTAAGGTAAAAAATGAGCCTTTTACCCAAAAACAACAGCTATAAATAGTTGAAGTTCAATTTCACAGCGGTAAAAATATAATTGTAAAAGAAAAAGGAAATGTTTAAGGAGAGGAAGAAAAGAGAGAGAGAGAGACGTGCACGTAAAACGGGGCTGATTTGTCCCGTAATTGAAATCGTTTTGTCCTCTTGTGTGCTTTGCGCGTTAAACGCTTTTCACGACCTTAATTATTTATTATAATAATAACAATATCCAGTATCAACCAACGCCGTGACTTTACTTGATCATGTGCATGTGCAGGTGAAGCCAAATATTTTAGTAAAACAGCCTCCCCAGTCCCAACTCCAAACTACGACTGAAAACAAAAATAATATATATTAATTTTAACTTGAAAAAGCCGCAATTATCGCCGAGCATAAAAAAGAACGACAGCTTGGTTCCTCAATATAGAGATGAGTCAACCGCCTCCCTTTCTTCACCCTCTTTGTCTTGACGAATGAAATCTTCCTCATCATACCTGATATATGCGATCTTATTTATATAAATAGGTAAAATTTAAAAAAATGTATAAATAAAATTATGTAAAATAAAGTTAGTACATATTAATGGTATAAAAGATTTGATCTCTTATCTTTATGTCATTATCGCAACTCCTAATATCCTTCATTTTACTCAATTATATGAAAAAAAAAACTTAACAAAGTCAATTTTTTATTTTTACTATAAGCTTTAACTATCTTGGCTTCAATATAACTTTTTTAAAGTCTTCTGTCATTACATATAATACAAAAATATGCTTATCAATCAAGGTTAAATTCGTTACTTCTCTTTGTGGCTGAGATCAATGTTTTATATTACCTACTTGTCACAAAAACTAATTAAGTTTTTCATTTCAAAATTAAATCATATTCCGGCTAAGCCATAGGTTGATTAAAGAAATATATATTTAAACATGGGTATAAAAATAATGCATGGATTGATAACAAATTTGCAAAACTTAAGCTATTGACTTGGTCTATGTTTAGAAAAGTTCGGTGATACGTGATGATGGTGCTTGACTTTCAAGTCTATCCGTCTAGAGTAGAGAAAAAGCAAGCTAGGGCCACTTACACGAGATATTTAACCGTTGGGAAAGAATATAATAAGTTTTTGGTCACCAAGATGGATAAAACAACCATAAACATATTGGGAAAATCTGGCCACGGATCATGCTCGGTCAACAAAAGTAAAGAGGAAAGACATAAGTGTTTGATTTCTGTAATCCATACCTTAAATCTTTATTTTTTGGAGTTCATGATACGTATTAAAGTTTCAAACTCAAAGTTGATCTATATGAAAGAATAGGACCCTCGGATGAAGTAGCACTTTACTTATAAAATTGAATTACAACGTTATTTCTAGTAGAAACATCTATACAAAGGAAGCTTCATAAGTGCAAAAGTAAAAACTATGCATTTATTCATTCTATTAACACTGTCGTTGCATACTTAACATGTTTTATTATTTGCTTACTTTATTCCGGAACTTTAATTATTAGTTTACTAGTTCTCACGCTAATTTCAGTCCAGATGAGTATGATGTCAACATTAATCTAGAAGTAGAATCGTAACACAGTGACACATATTGATTAAGAAAATTAACCCACAAAGCTATAAGAAATCAAAACAAAGTACTATAGAAATATTCTCTAATTCTTCGTATTAACTTGTCATGATATTATTAACTATAAGAACTCTAACAATCTTTGATTGCACCCTTGTATCCAAAAACAAAAAGGAGCTGTAATACAACTGTTTTATACGACCAAAAGTTAATATTGATGGCTGCTTTGATTCTATAACACATAATAAACTAAATTGTTAAACATGTTCCCAATTAACTATTTGTTAACTGGTGGATTCCTATTCTCCCTGTAGATGTTAGTTGTGGTCTATACAATTAGTACGTCATTGAACCTATAGCATATGGAATTTGTGAATTACCTACTTGTTAGTTGCACTAATACGTAGTTTTAAATAGAAGATCAAGTCGGCGATAACGGTCGCAGAATTAGGGCAAGCAAGTTGTTGCGGTTGAAGTTTAATTATTTTGATAGCTACATATACAACAGTGTAGAGACTCGTATATAAAAAAAAGGAACTCTATAACTTCCTAATCAATTATTAATGATTAATTAATCCTTTCTTTAGTTTCAGATAAAAAAGGAGAAGAGAGAATCTTATAACTTTTTGGTTTCATTTGTAGATAGCCTGATTAAAAGTTGCAAGATATATATATATATATATATCATCTGAAAGACTAAACATATTATAATGGCATTATTAGATAACTAAAAACCTCTAGGTCATGTGGAATAGTGAAATAACTAGACTTAGAAAGGGCAAGAAAAAACCTAATCTTGGTGGTTAAGTTTAAGGGTTGAACTTTTATTCAAATTACAATAAAGCAACTATAAGTTTCAGAGCTGGAACATAAGGTAAATTAGTTTTTAACATTACCTGACCTGACTGCTGTATAAAGATCGGAGCATTTGCATTTCACTAAAATAAGAGTATTTCTTTTTATAATGCACTAAATGAATGTCGCACGGATACCCCACCACAACAAAATAGTCAAACACATCTGACAATTTTGTGTTGCCGACCCTTCCTATTACCAATCCCAAGCAACGACTATGTTAACATGTACAGTTATTAAGGTTAGACTCGTGTCAACCCAACGGTCTGATTTATTTATATAGCTGTAGTGTCTGTGGATCACATGATTAATCAAATTTGTAAGACTTACGCGCCTTGCTTGTCGCATCCTCCAAGCAAGAACTTGATACCTGTGAATATAAATTACAGACTACTAATATTAGAACTCAAAATAATTATGATTAAATTAATTAATAAGTACCTGAGAAAAATATTTAATTATAAAATATTATTAAAACTCCTGGGCTGTTAATTGGGGCATCAGTTAAAACTTAAATCTGATTGAAAGATAAGCAATTGAGAGAAGCTGTGTCTAAGCTTGACCCCGAGCAGCGTATGTTAGAACGAGAGAATATACCCAAACCGCGTAAAAGTGCATGTGTTTTCAAAAGATCATAAAAAGGCCACTAGGTCTCGATTAACAAAAGCTGACCGTATGATCTAAAAAAGGAGTCACGTGAAGGTTCCACGTGCAAGTCCATGACTGGCCATTCTTTTCAGCATGTTCCCACTTTGAAGAGTTGCGGGGAGGGACTAACTATTTAGCAACAATAATTTCAAATCAAATTATGATTTAATAATTTATTTGTTTTCTATGAATACAGATAGTATATATCGACTATATTCCAAAACTTATAGATTAATACTTTGCACTTATATAAAAAATATAAATTATTGCTAAAGAAGTTGATTTATACAAACTAAATTCTTGTATTTAATTTGTATAATGCATGTGATTACAAAATATTTATATATAATGTTTACTTTAATCCTTATATCTTATTTTCTACTAAAAATTAATTAATATTTTACATATAGTAGTTATTTGAGTGCCTACATCTTATTTTCTATATTGATTATAAATCTCTAGAATTTATTTGGACAATAACATCTATTAAGACATTGCTAAAAATACATGTATTTGTTTTTAAATGCTGTCACTCCAGGAGACAATTAAGGAGTGAAGGGAAGCATGAATGGAGTAAATGCTGAAGCTCTTTCTTCAATAAGGGGTATTTAAGTGTAAACTACACATAATACTAAATGATTAGATGCTTGATTATCAAGTATTCACCTCAAGTTTAGATAATCTTCTAAACACGTTAATTTTTGAGTTTATACATTAAAACTTTGAACTAGGCCAATTTGACCACGTCCTTTATCCTTTTATCTTTAAAATAATTAGTATAATAACAAAATTCAATGACATAATTTTACATTAAACTTTAACTAATAATTTAACTTCCGATCGAGTGATATGAAAGGTTAATAAAAATTTTAATATTGATAATACAAATTGATAGAAACATTTAAAAATTAAACAACTATATAGGAGTAGTAATATGTGCATTTAACTGTCAATGATTTGATTAGAAGCAAGAAACCAGTAGTTATTTGCATGTTTTTCTTTGGCAACTTGTAGCCAATTTGATTTACTTTTACAATCTTTCACTGGTCATCAGGCGAGGCTTCTTCAAATATGACCAAAGCTAGATACGATTTTCCTCCACCTACTACTGCTGTCAACATTGATTTATACATGTTTTCACTGATTTATATACTTTTTTCTATATTAGACAGAAGAAATTATGGAAATAAAACAAAAAGTTCTTTGTAAATATATATATATAGGAAGGTTGCGTTTTGATGACTCAAGCTTTTGTTTTTTTTGTTTCTCATTTAAAGATATAGCTTTCATGAAAATTGCTCAGTTTAATAGAGTTTCAACTAAGACAGAAGATATTCATTTCAATTCCCACTAATGCCTTAATTTGTTAGAGTAACTTAGTTGATGATCAATGAATAATTTTTAGGTTTTCCTCACCAACTTGTGATGATTTGTTCTTACCTCTCCCACTTGTTGGTTTCAATACTTCTTTTTTCCTTTGTCGTGATTAATACTTTTCTTTTCTTCGATGAAACTTAATTGTCATTGACCTATTCCTTTCCAAGTGATTAATGACACTAAATGTCAAAAGAGAAGCTAGTAACAAAAAAAAAATTACTGAAGATAAAGAAATAAAACACAAGACATTGTCATCGTTGGACTAATTAATTTTAAAGTTGACCTAATAGAAATTGCGACGGGTCAAGCTCAACTCCATATCTTACGTGCCAGAAACTTAATCTCTCTCTATACTTCCTTTTTCTATTTATTTTCCTTATTTACATTTGTGGCTACTGTACGGAGGAGGAGGACCAAATTGCCCATAATTTATCCGTACAGAAGTTAGAGATGAGATTCTAAATATTTCTGCATCTACTACAGTAAATTTGATAATAAGAGGTACACCTTTTCTTCTTATAATAGATACCGTTGAGTACGTATATAGACGATTGTTTGTATGAATTTAAAATATTACTATAAAAAAAGTATTAAACAATTAAGGATTTAATATTTATTGGATGATGAATTTTAAATTGTAATCTCGTTATTCACATAATGGGAATTGAAGTGGGGACACAAAAAATTTAAGGTAATTTTAAAAAATTATAATGTTTGAATTAGGAATTTTAATCTCATATAATAGTATATAATTGAATGTAAAAACTGTTCAATAATTAATCTCAATGTCAAAATTTGTACAAGCACAATCCAAATAAAAAGTTGATGGATATGATAATATTAGACTTAATGATGAGATAGGCTAAAAAATTGGTCACGGAATAGGAGACAGAGATAACTTTCACCCATAAAAATAAAAAACCCCTATTGAGTTGCTAATGATTGACATATAATCATTAAATGAAGATAGGAGCGGGTTGTGTTGGGTATTCTGGTAATTTAAAAGAGTAAAATGACGTTCCACCGTTAAAAAAAGTAGAAAAGGGCCCAACCCAAACACGGAGGCAGATGGCAATCGGATGCACCCAATCCTACAATAAAAGCAAAAGACATACACGCAACCGGTCGAACCAGTCAAAATATACGCGTTAGAGAATGTGGGCCCTTTGACAACGCCGCGTGTCATTTAATGCCCCAAGCAGCCACCGACCCCATTCCCCTCAAGTATTAACTGGCAATTGCCGGTCACCTCTAATATAATTAGCCGCTGCCCAAAGTCCCAACCCACAAATCCTTTCACACTTTAAAAAAGGCCAAGTAGCAAAACGCGACTCCTTTTGTTCCAATCCAAAAGTTGTTAATAGAATTGCTGAAGAAGAATATGTTGTGATGGTTGTAGGGAACTAACCGCTGATTATATGCTGTTGTTATATGGAGGGCAGAGATCATCATCAAATAGTGGCTAATAATGAGAATCATATGGCAAATTCTGCATTCATCAGTGAGGAGATGCCCAGTAGCTTAGCTTTATCGTCAACAACTACAGCAACAACATCAAGCATCTTTGACATGATTCCTTGTGATCAAAGTAGTGGTGGTGGTTATGATCAAAAGGGGTCGCTTGGTTTCATGGACTTGCTCGATATCCACTCTGATTTTGGCTCTTCTTTATTCGAATGGTATCAAAATCCCATTGTCCTGCAACATCAACGACCATTGTTACCTTCTCCAAGTTCCTCTAACGTACTGGAGTCATCGGAGGTGTTGAACAATCCCGCCACTCCAAACTCATCCTCGATTTCTTCGTCTTCTAATGAAGCCGAAAATAGTACACAAGGTAATAAATTAGATGGAGATCGTGAAGAAGAAGAGAAAAATCAAGATAAGACCAAAAAACAGTGAGTTCTCATGTTATATATTGGTGTCGTTATGCCGTGATCCTGTTGAAGTTGGTTTCTTGTTTTGGATTTAAAAAAATGAAAGTAATGAAAGAAACAAGAATTAAAAGATGGGTTATCCCTTTGGAGTTGTATTTCGAAAGTTTTAAGAGTTTTTTGAGAATTGAATGTTTAAGAGTTGTTGCTTCACTTTCTGATATTTTCGAGTGCTAAAAGTGTAGTCTTTTTGTGAATAGGTCGTTGAAGCCCAAAAAGAAGAACCAAAAAAAGCAAAGAGAGCCGAGATTTGCTTTCATGACAAACAGTGAAGTTGATCAACTTGATGACGGGTACAGATGGAGAAAGTACGGGCAGAAAGCTGTTAAAAACAGCCCCTATCCAAGGTACCAACCTTTTACAGCTCTACGACACACATCTTGATCCTCGCGTTTATTGCTCTGGTGATCTCATTACTTGTCTTATAAGAATACCCAGAATTGCTTTCGGAAATTAGATGATCTCTGTCTGTGATTAAAATTGGATGCTAAATCTGTCATCACTCGGCAGGAGCTACTATCGTTGCACTACTGCAGGGTGTGGTGTGAAGAAAACAGTGGAGAGATCTCGCGACGATCCTTCTATTGTTGTTACAACCTACGAAGGACAGCACACACATCCATGTCCGATAACCCCCAGAGGAAGTATCGGGATTTTATCAAATCCCAGTGGTTTTGGAGCTGCAACTTCTTCTTTTGTCGTCCCACAACCTCATCATCAGTGTCAACAACACCAACATGCCTTCATGTATAGCTTATCACCTTCTCTGAACATTAGCACTAGTGCTGGTTCTACCTTCAGTCCCGCACCACTTTCTTCGAGTTTTCTTCAAGAGAGAGTGTCGACTATTAGTCCTTCATCAGCTTCATTACTTAGTGACGACCAGGGTCTTCTTCAAGACATCGTTCCTTCTCAGATGAGGAAGGAGCCTAAAGAGGAGAAGATCGACCAGAGATGCGAATATTTAATTTAGCTACTTACTGGTATGTAGGTTCCTAACTGCTTTTGTGGGATGCTGTCTTTCAAGTAAATCCCACTTTGTTTGTTTATGGCACTGAACCTCATACATTGAAAATGACTACCATGTTTCTTAATTATTTAGCTTATTAGGAGGGATCTAGAGACTGTGGTTGCTATGTCGGGTTCTTCTTTACTTTTTTCCTGGTTATTATGATATGATATATTTAGTTTTGCACATATAAGCTGGTGTTTTCTTCTACTCCAAGTAATCTTTTAACTTCCCCGAAACTTGGTTCTTGTTTCTTTGTTTTTTCTTCATTCTTTCGTTAAAAGACAGGTGCATTGACATTGGTTAGGAGCATATGTGTGTCGGATTAGGGTTTTTACCGTTTAGCATGTTCATATAAATATTTGTTCCTTGAGTATTTAAACTCGTTAAATGTCATGAAAAGTGAAGAATATAAGAAATACTTGGATCCTCCTGTAAATAAGTGCATATAACGTGTCTGCAGTAAGGTGCGAGAATTTCTATAGCTTGGAGTCCTCCATTGCGCTACTAAAACAGCTTCGTATATATATATATAATGCACTGCAGTAAGGTGTGAGAGTTTCTATAGCTTGGAGTCCCCCATTGCGCTACTAAAACAGCTTCATTTATATATTTATATATATATATATGCATGAAATAATCGTGTAGAATTTGGTTATGTAAGGAAATGTGGTAAAAATTTATATTTGGATTGCTCTAACGCTGTTGAGTTTGTTATCTTCTTGAGGTCCATACCAATTGGGATTTCTGATTCTGTGCTAGGGATGTAGACTTTATTTTACATGACATGCTCTACTACTGTCATTAAAGGGCATGCACTAGCAACACTAGCTGAAAAAGCTCGATTAATTTATCCAGTCAACTCTTCGCCAATCACATAAGAAAATGTTTATTGGAATCACTTTGAGGCGTTACGAACTCAAATTAAAATTTTTTTTAAAAATTGAGAGTTATCTACTATTACTTGGTGAACAAAATAGTAATTGATAAGGTAAATAAAATATATTAATTAACTAAAAAATAAATTATTAGTATGTTAATAAAGAAAAGTTTTTCTTACCATATTAATACGACACATTTATTATTTTAATTCAAATTTGAAATTGAGAATTACCACCGATATTTAACATAACTTTACAATATTTTTGTGAATTTTTTAGTGAGAGGTGCCTATTATTGGTTAAGATTTGGGCCAGATAAATTTTGATTTGTTTGTAGTCACGTGTATTGTGATTTTCATATTTGTCTATTAAAGTGTCAATTTTTTTATTTAATATCAATCTTTATTTCTTTTCTAGAGTAATCTTAGAGTCATTTAGGGACTTGTTATTTATCTTATATAGCATGTGTTGGGTAGTAGGGTAGGAGTAATGGCTTTGACTTCTGATCGTAGAGCAAGGGTTAGCCTTTTAATGAGTCTTGGATTTAAGAGAAGAAAAGATATTGATAGATTGACGATTGGTTCTTGGAATATAGGGACCCTTACAGAGAAGTCATTGGAATTAGTGGAGATTTCAGACAAATATAAGATTTATATAGTGTGTGTCTAGGAGACAAAAAAGACGAGAGCAAAAGCAAAGGAGATCAATAGGTTCAAAATTTGGTATTCGAGGTGTTTAAAGCATCAGAATGGGGTAGGTATCTTAGTTTTCAATGAACTCATATGTCATATTGTGAGGGTAAAAATGACTAATGATAGGATTTTGTCTCTTAAGATTATGGTGAAAGGTATTATTGTCAATGTGGTGTATGCTTATGTACCCCAATTAGGTTGGACAAATAACTTAAGCATCAATTCTGGGAAGAGCTAGATGAGGTAATTTAGCAAATTCTCCCCAATAAGAAAGTTATTTTAGGAGAAGATTTTAATGGTCATATAGGGGCAATCTCAGAAGGATATTCCTGGGCTCATATGTCATATTGTGAGGGTAAAAATGACTACTGATAGGATTTTATCTCTTAAGATTATGGTGAAAGGTATTATTGCCAATGTGGTGTATGCTTATGTACCCCAATTAGGTTGGACAAATAACTTAAGCGTCAATTCTGGGAAGAGCTAGATGAGGTAATTTAGCAAATTGTCCCCAATAAGAAAGTTATTTTAGAAGAAGACTTTAATGGTCATATAGGGGCAATCTCAAAAGGATATTCATGGGCTCATAAAGGATTCAAGTACAAAGATAGGAATGATAATGAGGCTGCTTTAATGGACTTTATGGTAGTGTTTAAATTGGTGGTAGCCAACTCATTTTTTAAGAGAAACAAGGAACACCTAGTGATTTTTAAAAGAAGAATCATAAAGAGTTAAATTGACTACTTCCTCGTAAAGTAAAGCGATAAATCTAATTGCAAGGATTATAAGGTGATACATAGCACTTTCTTGTCAACTCAATATAGATTGTTGGCTATGGATCTTATAATTAAAGGTTGGAGAAAGAAGAGAAGTCCTCGATGGTGTACCAAAGTCAGATGGTGGAACCTAATAGGGGATAAGGTGGAATAACTTAAAGATAAAGTAATATACGATCAAAAATGAAATTTGGAAAGAGATGTTAACTAGATGTGGGATAGAGTGGCGACTTTTTTAAGGAATGCAACTAAAGAGATCTTGGTTATTTCTAAAGGGCCTAAAGGTAGTAAGATGAGTCTTGATGGTGAAATAAAGATGTATAAGATAAGGTTGAGATCAAAAAGGTTGCTTATAAAGCTTTAATGGATAGTAACATAGAGGAACAGAGGGTAGTCAAAAGAGAAAGTTATAAATTGACAAAGAAAGAGGCAAAGAAGAAAATATCAGATGCCAGAATTGGAACTTACAAGAAATTATATCAACAATTGGAAACTAAAAATGGAGAAAAGGATATGTTTAAATTGGAGAGAAAACTTGGGAACAGAAAGCGAGAGACTTAGATCATGTTTGCTCTATAAAAGATAAAGCAAAGGAGGTGCTTATAGATGAAAATGACATCAACAAAAGATGGAAAAAAAATCTTTTATAGCCTTTTTAATGAATGAATAAAGGATAACATCTTTGTAGGTGATCTTAACAATTTTGAGAACTATTACAACATTACTTGTTATCAGTAAATCAGAAGGGAAGAAATTAAAAGAGCTTTAAGGGAGATGAAGAATGGAAGGATAGTAAGGCATAATGAGATACCCATTGAGGTGTGGAAGAGTATTGGACCTTATTTTCGGAGCCCAACGTTCGGAGACATCATAAGACGTGAGTGTGCATATTACCTTGTGGGTTATCTCTATAAACCCGTATTAGCCATATCCCACAAGAGTGGTGTAACCACACTAGTCAATCACCAAAATCATAATTAACTTCTTCAACACAATTGTAGCTCCAAAACTCTAGTTTAATTTGAAGCAAGAACTATCTTAAAAGGAGCCCTATAGAAGAAGTTATGCTTAAAAAGCCAAAGTATGTTCATACCCCAGTCATGCTCTCTAAACCTACCCCTCGCTATCTTTCCATCAATCTTTTTCATATCGGGGCCAAAAGCTTCTAATTTCTTTCTTTTTGTGTAGGGATAGAAGAACGTGTTAGGAAACCATTGCTTCAAGAATCACTTCATTTGGTGGTCGGACGATAAAGTTATGGCCAAAAGATTTAAACAATGTTTATATCCTCAATTATATTGTACCTGTCTTGGGAGAATTGGCATAACTTTCTCTAGAAATCTTGAAATGAGGTCATTCTTAAACCATTTTGAAAGAAGACTTCTATATCTACAACTTTCATGAAGACTACAAAGCGAGATTATACTTCAAAAAAGGGTCAAAATTGTAATATACTGTAGTTGTCTAGAGAAGGTCCGTTTAACGAACATAATGTCCCTTCAAAGGGACATAGACACCCGAGAAGGTCCGTTTAACGGACATAATGTCCCTTCAAAACCTTGGGAGCTATTTTTCACCTGAGAAGGTTCGTTTAATGGATATAATGTCCGTTAAACAGACATTGGCAATGCTGGGGGTCCTCACAGATCCGAGAAGGTCCGTTTAACGGACCTAAAGTCCCTCTAACAGACATAGGGGTTACCCAAATCCCTCCAAAGCCTCTTCCAAGCTTCCTATATCCATTCTAATCATCACATTCACTCATAACCTTTGTATTTTCATTTCCTATAAAGCAATAACACTCCTTAAACATTCAATTACCAGCTTGGGTACATTAAACTCCCCAAACTCAACTCAAATAACTCATCACATACAAAAACTCTCATCATTCACCATAACTGTCATGTACAATACCTTCTATGCAACATCACCACTTGAAATGCTCATATCTCTCAACTATGATATTCAAAATTTACATACTTTATAGCGTTGGAAAGCTAAGAGAATAAGCTACAACTTTCCAGAAGACAATTTTGTCTAATTCTAACTAGATTAGTACAGTTTTCTCCCTGAATCCAGTACACAATTTCTACCCCTATGAGAAGCTTGAAAATGCAATATAAAGACTTTGGAAATCATGAACAAAACATAAT
>JANIIA010000191.1:29981844-29996346 GCA_027478495.1 Erythroxylum alaternifolium | reverse complement strand
AACATTATCTGAATACAAATAGATGTGGACTCCCAAAATTGGATTTCCCTAAAAAACAGAAAAAGAAAAACTATTAAGAGTATGACAACTAAAAATATCAAGGTAAAAGTTCAATTGAGGTAGATGACAAGCATTAATGGAAAACCTTAATGCTGAAGCAGAAAATTCTAACTCAGCATATTTTTAATGTCAAGTTCTTTTACTTACTAGCCAGAATAATGAAACACCAGCAAGATTCATCCACCTATACATGAAAAGCTAGACTGTTCTTAATTCATAATGAAGATTTCTTTTTATTGGGTTCGGAATGATTAAAATGAATTTCCAGATGAAACAAGTTAATAGGCGAACCAATTAACATAATTATACCAAAAAGAAAAAATTTCCATGCAAATACCCATTTATGCAAATTAGACAAGTTCAAAATAAAATCAATTCAGCAATCAAAAATTTTTCCCTTATAATGACTCTTACTTGAGCAACAACAAATCCATGAAGTTCATACCCAGGGACAAAGAAAATGTCATCAATCACACTATTTCAAATCCTAGTTCCACTTGCAAATTGCGTATGGTAAAGTAGGATATTGTAAGTATCATATCATGTTAAGAGACAGAGAGGATACAACAAGATAATCAAAAAAGCATCTAACCTTTGTGGAACCACAAATGGAGCTTCTTCCAAGATGATATGCTATAACTACTACTCGTTGAATCATCACTTTTGGCAATGCCAATCTCCCAAGATTTCTCAATTTACCCGGGCTTTGTAATGACATTGTCAAGTTATTGAATACGAACCTCCTTCTGCTTCTCATGTATCAACTTGCCCCCATCAATGGACCACTATAGTCCTACTGTCCAATTTCTAGAATATACCTCCATATGACCAAAAGCTCGAGGCCTCCAAACTGAAAAGGGCTAACTCCTTTGGAATTGAGCTCATCAGAGAAATTCTTGACGTCTGCGGTGTTCTTCTTTCTTCCACTCGTAATACGAAGTATAGCATGAAAGTGCGATGACTGCAATTCCTTGACAAATGCTGCATGTGTACTCTATAAATGCGAAATAGTAAACCAAAGAAAAAAAACAAAGCAAAAGAAAAAAGGCAAAAAACAACCCACATGCTCACATATAAACCTCTAAGCAAACACTTAACAATCTAGTGAAACAACCAATACAATGTACCTCCAAAGGTGAATTATTTAATGGTGGACATTTTAACGATTTCGATTGGCTCGATGAAAGCCTTTTCCCTGATCAAAAATTCAAAACAAGAGTCCCCTCAAAACTCTACGTAAAAAAAGAAAATGCTTCATTCGTTTGGAAAAGTTCGAAACTTTCACAAAATACATGAATCTCAACAACCATTACCTGGCTCAATCAGTGGCAAACTGTTACCGATGTTACTATTTCGAGGAATATTCAACTTAACGCCACCTTTGTCCTTTTTACAAAAACCTTCATCGGTGAATTCTCTCCACCCTTTCGCTTACCAGACTGCTCCTCCGCCTCAACCATCCTCCCATTGTCATCAGGTTCACTGCAGTTATCATCGACGACATGCCTTTGCATCCGACTAATCGGAATGGGAGGGATCTTTCGGAGCTTGTAGACCATCGGGTTCTCATGGTTGGCTGTTGAAGATGGCGAGTTCTTTCTTCTGGCGGAACAAAGGGAAATGTAAAAGGGGACCTCATTTGGTTTAAAGATGCTGAAGGCATCAGTGACGCTTTATTTAACAAAACGTCGTAAATTCTATTTTGTCACATTTTACTGATAAAACGTCGCAAAAAATATTACAAATTTGCAACATTTTCGGAAAACATTGTGAAAATTTTGAATCTTTTGTGATGTTTTTTAAACGTCACGAAAAGTCTTTACAATTCACGACGTTTTTTCAATAAAACGTCACGGATTGTATTAACTTTTTGTAGTATCAACACTAAAGGAGAAGAGAGACAACTCGTCTTTTATTTAAGTCATGCAAAAACAATTTGAGAGGAATAATATGATATATGTTAAGGTTAATAATATGATATAAAAGCAACCATAATAGATTGCTAAATTTCAAGGGAGACAACATTCATATGTACCCAATGAGGTGAGACTGAATAATTTAATAACACTATTGGAGATTGATGGGAAAAAAGAAAATTTTGTGTTAATAATGTTGAATTACCATTTGAGATTCAGGGGGACATGTTTAGGATTAATAGAAAAGTTAGGCATGATTGGTAGAAAAGGAGGAAGCCTATAATTTGAGAAGGGGTAGAAAGAAATCCTATTAGGATCAAGATTATTATATCTTTATTTAAGGATAAGAATTATCTTAAAACTTAAGTGGCATAGGAAAATGGAATTGATGTTTGATTAACATAATTATTTAATTGATGTTTGATTAACATAATTATTTTAAGGAAAAGTAGGTAAAGCTAAAGGTAGTAGTGTTCATTAATTATAACATCATTTAGTAGGATCAGTTGGTGAACAATAGGCAGAATTATTATAAGTGATCTATAAAGACCTAAAAATGAATTGAAAGCTCTCGTGAGAAGGAGATTTATGCCAAGCCACTACTATAGATATTTTTTGGGAAAATTGCAAAGTCTTACCCAAGGATTAAAAAGGCTGAAAGACTATTATAAGGAGATGGAAGTAGTCATAATTTGATCCAATGTAGTGGAGGGTAGAAAAGAAACTATAGTGAGGTTCTTAAATGGGTTGAATAGAGAGATAGTCAATGTAGTAAAGTTATTACGTTATGTAAAATTGGAAGAATTGATGCATATAGATTTGAAAGTGAGAGACAGTTAAAGCATAAATGAGTGTCGAAGTACCCAACTAATCTTAATGATTCTTGGAGGCTTAATAGTGAAAAGGAATATAAGGTTTTTTCTAAAGAAAATTCTATCTAAAACTAAAAAGGTCATACGCTATCTAAGAAAAGGTATGATTTATTCTCAACTCTCTTAAAGTAGAGGTATTAAATATTCTTAGTATTTGAAAATAGGGTTTATCACATCTTATTTTCTATATAAGACATTTATAATCATAAGGATTGATAGATATGTGGGGAGTGGAAGAGATTTGAATGAAAATTAAATTTTACCACCACTTAAAGAGTCTAGTGATAATGGTATTAAGTAAGTTATTACAGGCATAGGTCTTCAATTCAAGGAGGACGAGCTAGATCAACATACGAAAAAAATATTTCATACTAGATTTCACATTTATTATATTATGATTATTGAATAAGGAAGTTAAACTAATATGGCTAGCACTTAATTTGTAGAGAAGTTAGGTCTGCCTTTTATAAGGAATCCAAAGTCTTACAAGGTTCAATGACTTAAACAGATATCGGAAGATTAAGGTTTAAATAAAGGCTTCAAAAATAGGTACACTTTTGTGAAGTACAATAGACACATAGATTTTGTACTTTTTAACATATAACTAGGTCGATTATGACTAATTGAGATTGAAAAGGGAAAATGAAGAAAAAAAGAAATGTCCATTGTAGTGACTAACACATGATTTTACCTTTGTACAAATATTCTTTTTTAACATAAGTGATGATTTGAGGATAAATTATTTACATAATAGGATACGATGCAAGCATAACTATCTAAAATAGGGGATCTATTGCTCGTAAGCTTAAGTCAATTATAAGAGAAAGAGTTAGAGAAATTTAATAAGAAAAATACTCATCTTTGGCTGACCAGGGGCTCACACATAGTCATTACCTAACGTATGCTCTCTTTGGATGCAGGAGTTAGATTTCTAATGAAGAAAATACCCTAAAATATGATTATACATTAGTCTGTATAAAAAAAAAAGGTTATAAGACATGAGCGTGTCTCTAATACGAATGTGTCATAGAAACATCCATTTTCATAAAGTCATAGAAACATCCATAGTCTCTAATACGAATGTGTCACAAACATTATCCAAATTTATAAATTTTTAAAATGATCTACAATCTCAACTATGAGTGTGTCTTAGAATGTGTTCATTGGCATTATAATTTTATTAAACAATACTACTTGACATATTGTTATGTCCACTTTAAATACAAATTTTTAAACTAGTATATAAGGGATGTTTCTTTTTAGTTTTAGTAATTTTTCACGGCTTTGTTTATTAGTAGTCATGGGTGCTTCTTTTTCCTAATGTTCATTGAACTTCAAGCTTTAAAAGGACTATTATTTGTTGTATTCAATTACTTAATAAATTTGATTGCTTAATAAATTTGGTTCATAGTTCTTTGTAATCAACAAATCAATTCACTTTATATAATTGATTTAGCTTTCTTGAGTTTAGTTAAAGCTTGTTTGTGCGTGCTCTAAGGTTTTATGTATAGGTAGGTTCACTTCATATGAACCTATCCCTATATTAATTATAGAACAAAGATCTTTTGATTCACATTAATTTTTTATTTTAATTAGTCGAGAATTAATGCAATAGCAAGCTTGTGGTAGTACATTTTAATAAAAAGAACCTGTGCAAAACACTTGAACTATGAAATACTTGTGTTACTAGAGTACAATTTATAAGAAAACTTTACATGATTCTTTATTCAATTTTGAGTGAATTTATTATGTTCTTTTTTCAAATTTTCTTATAAACCTTAACTATGAGATATTGTGATTACTTAAGTCTTAATTGGACAAATATCTTAAAGTATGTATGCTTTTTTAATACAATAAGGAATAAATTAGAGGAATGTTTTTATTGTCTTTTACTTTAGTATTTTTTTAGTATAAGTAAAAATTAAATGTAGGAGAATTAGGTAAGAACGTAAAATTACATGTTTCATCCTTTAGTATTAATGTTCTATATATATATTATGCTTAATTGTACCCATTACTCTTATATTTTAATTTAGGATGCAATTGGAGGTGTTAAGGAAAAAATGAAGGTATTTGGATCATTATGGACTATTTGATACTCTTATTGATGTCATTGAGATGATATTGTTTTGAGGATGATTTTTGTTAAGAATTAAAGATTCTTACGTGGAAAATCAATGAGAAACCTCAATCTTAGCGAGATGCATCCTAACATATAGCCATGTGATAGCTCTTGTTCTTCTAAAAAACTTAATCTTGAAGATAAAGTTATATACGTAGGTGGATGAGATGTCATGTTACTAGACTCTGAAGAAGTAAAGGGAAACACTACCTAAGAGACATATAAGTTAGTGTCCATGACTTTCCTAAAAATTTGTTAGAGAAAAAGCAAGAAGTATACTTGGGACATAAATGTTTAATGCCTATGTCCATCTTTAAAAGAAGCAATTAAGAACACACCTTAAAACACATGCTTATTTGAGCTCTTATCCCTCCTAGATAAGAAATAGTGAATTACATGATTCAGGATGCAATTGTGTCTTAAATCATTTTTTTCCACTAGAAAAGTATATTTAAAGTACCAAAAACCCTAATTTAGGAGGAAATTTGACTTGTAAGTTTTCTAGGTTTTAAAGTAGATAGTTACCTCTCTTTTCTGTCTCTTTTCTAGCTTTTCTTATGTCCATAATCCTACAAGGCTAAACTTTTATACTTGGTCAAAGAAAATTAAAACTTAGGAGGTATTACAATGCGATATTTTATATTTTATATTTTTATTTATATATTGAGTATTAGGGTTCTTATATGATTATCGTTCATAATTGAGTCAATTGATAGCTAGCAAGTCTACTATCTATTAATTTATCAATATATTACTAGATTGGATATGAATTTTGTAATTATTTAATCCCTCTAATGTGAGAAGCTATTGGGGTTTAATAAATTCTTCAATTTTTAAATCTTAAGAAGGATACTGAACTGAATTGAATCCGACCACATATGTGTGTTCTATTTCATTGATCTCTCTAGTTTTAGAGCTATTACTCAATAAAATCTTAGGCACATATCATAAGGTTATTTAGTATTAATGTCGATTAGATTGCCTTTCTCTCTCTAATTAAATATAATTGAGGAGCGATAGGAATGAATTCCAATAATGCTTTTTTAAATTACAAATTGATATTGGTGGTTATTATATAATTTAAAGGTGGATATGGACTTAAACCAAGGTTTGTCTTCTATTGCATTCTTTTATTTTAATTTAATTTATTTTAATTACATTTTCATTTTTTTTACACTGTAATTGAAATCCCTTTTAATTTCTTATTTACAAAACACAAATATAGGCTAGGTAGTCTCTGTGGGATCAAACCTTTCTTAAACTATTGTATAAATATTCATAAGTAAGGTAGTATTTTTACGTGCAAGAGATAACACACCGCCCTTTCATTTAGATAATGATGACCATGATGGGAAATTTTATGATGAAAAGGTTGACAATGTAGTTCTTAAAGAAGCTACAAAGCAGGCAGATGTTGAGCATGGACAAGTTAAATTTCTTATATGGCCATCATCAAGCCGACTATTTATAATTTTTATTGGCTAACCAAGTGAAGAGGAGTCGAATGAACCATTACAAAAGACTAGATACAATTAGTAGGCATCAACCGACTCCTGCAGTACCAGAGTAGACGTTAGGAATGAAGTTTGCAATTATAAAAGAGTTCAAAGTTATTATAGATTATGTAGTGGAAACACGGCTCATTATAATTAGGAAACTTCTTTGCTACAATTTAAAAGGTTATACATTTGCCTTGAAGATTCAACAAGTGGATAGAAGCACTTGAAACAAATATTTGGGAAGGTATTCTGCTCTCTCTCTCTCTCACCCTGTCTCCATACACGTAGTCACTAACAATTTAGATTGGCTCTATTTAGATGGGAAGAGATATGCTGTTTCCACGACGCTGCTGTTATCTCTGTCACAAGCACAATCTCATTCATTTATTGCAATAAATTAGATAGATGAGATTATTTAACACGGACATCATTTACCTTCAAATGAGGTAAACAGGCCCTTTTCACGATCCTACCGATTTGGGTTGAGTTGAAGGGTAAGTTCTTGCTAAAAGTACTCTGCAAAACTTATTGCCATTTATTTGTTTAGTAAGAAAAGATTAGTTGTTAATTTTTTAATTGTTTATATTAAACGAGAAGTGTCACTTGTCATTCTTCACTTAGCGAAATGATCTGTTCTTCTTCTCTCTTGGGTCATTATGATTCAGCTTAACTGGTTCCTTCTTTTTTCTGCTGTTGTTCCTCTGTGATTTGACGTCTTTATCACTTGCATTTTGTGTTGGATGTTGTTTGAGTACTGGGTCATTTAAATTTGTCTTCATTTCGTACCTACCAACTGAAAGAAGGTTACATCTTTCCTCAAACTTTTTCTCATTTCGACCGTTTAATGTCTGCTTCTTTGGTTCGAAACAAGTTCTGCTTCTGGGTATGTTTAGCTCTGTTGAGATTGTTGCTGGGTATGATTATATTGTAGGAAAATAAATGCAAGACTAATCTAAGCACCGCAGAATGAATTTTAAAATTTTCACCATAATCAACTTTAACAAAATTTAATTGAAAATATAAAACAAGAAATTAACAAAGTTATATTAACCTATTTCGATTTTTTATTGGATTTTTCCTTTCACCTTGAATCCGCTAATTCACGTGCCGTTCAATCGTCCGACCTCTAATGATAATCATATATCTTTTTGGAGAAAACCCAAACCTAATTTGAGAGGAAAAATATAAGAAGTGCTAGCTCCAAATTTTCTAATTTTTCCTTTTATATGAAAAATCATATTTTTCATGTCCCTAGATTTTATCAAAATCGCAACTAAAGTCAAAATTTAATCATAATTACGAATTAGCCCTTATAAGATCAAATATCATATATTGATCTTTAAAGTTTATAAAACTTCTCAATTAAGTCTAACTTAATTCACATTTAAATTTTACTTTCTCCTTTATAGATCTTTTATGTGTGACTCGTTAAGTTCCTAATATATTAGATATGATTATAAATTATAATTCTAATTCATAATTAGAATTAGATAAATTAAAACTCCTTTTAATTTATCTTTAATTTTCCAATTAAACAATTTATAATCACAGATCATGATTAACGTCTAACAATATATATTAGGAATGTCAAAGTGGTTTGACTTAACCTGTCTATGTATAGCTATGATGTATAAATTAATCATTTCGTCATCTAATGTTTTAATTGGAATTAGAGTATAAAATTCGTGTCTACTCTAAATAATTCAATTTTGTTCGTTCTTGCTAATTTGTAAATGATTTATAATTGATATTTGGAAACAACCTTTTTAAATTTCAATTTACTCTGGCCATAGATTCCCAAAATCATTAATAATCAGGAACAGCAAAACATTCTTCCTAATTACTTTAGGATGGTGAATTCTTTATTGATTTAACCAACTATCTCCATATAATTCATACTATATCCAATAATTACCGAATTGAACTATTCTAATAGTAGAATATAAGTAGCATCAATGTAACATCCCGTTATCTATGTTGAGGCGAGAATAGTAAATATAAGAGATTATTAAGAAATTAGAAAATGCATTTCATGCTCATTCATTATATGGCTCATACTTTTGAATATTGAATTTTTACACATGAAAATAATTGTACATGTATTCATAGACATTCCGGGTATAATTGATTTATAATTGAATTGTGAATGTGATTTTATTGAGAGTTGTGACTTTTATATGTTGAAAATTGATTTGGAGAGTGTATTTAGTAATTTAGAATTTTTAGAGAATTTTAGAAAAATTTCTAAAATTTTAGGTAATTTTAGACTAAGAAAAATGCCAAGTGGCAAGACAATTGATAAATAGTAGTAGAATTAAGAGTCAAATGACAGTGAAAATTTTTATTAATGACTTTGGGATTTAATGTCATATGACATTAAAATTTGGAGATAATTGGAGTAGAAATTGGAGTTTATTGGAAAAATTGAATGAGAAAACCTAAGTGAACCTATAAAGGGATGACATGTGGCAAGTGAAAATGTCAATTGCCAAGTCATGTCTTAAAACCCACGATGCTTTCCAATTGAAAGACCAAGTTTAGTGTTTTGTCTTACTTCTCTTCTTCCCATTTTCGTAGCCTTCTCTTCTCCTTCTTCATGAATTGTGTTGTCAACCATCATCAACGTTGAACCTTGCTTCTATCTTTCAATTTCTACCTCCATTCTATTGTTCCTTTCATTTACTACAAGAAAACAAAACCAAATCCACCCTAGAATGATGATGGTCGTGAGATACATGGGAGAGCTAGGGTTGGTGTGTTTTTGAAGGATTTGGAGCTAAATCAAGTAAGTTATGCTTTAATCTTCATAGGTTAGCGTAAATGGGACTTTATGATGCGTAATTTGAGGTTTTGTTTTGAATATGAAATTCCTTGGGTAAATTTGTGGGTGTTTGATTTATAAAGAATTTTTTATCAAACAAATTAAATTTAGTGAGATAACATTATTCATGACTTAATGATGTGGGTGAATGAAGAGGTAATGGAATTATGTTTTACTTTGATGTTGTTAAATGGTGTATGAAAGTGTAAAAATGTGAATAATGAATGAATGAATGAATTTTTCCTTGTTTTGTATTGATGATGGGTTAGAGCTAGCATGATCATAAAAATGGAGTTGGAAGAGTGATGATTTGTTGATAATTGATAAATTGTTGTTGTTAAGATGTTTTTTTTGAGATAGAAAGGTCATTATGATGAATGTGTATATGATGTGTTTTGTTTTTGATGTATATGATCAAGTATGGATTTTGAACTGTGTATAGAAGTTCTTGAATTGTAATTGGGGTATAACTGAAGAGGAAATGATGTGAATATAAGTTAGAAGTGATAGACTAAGCAAAAGAGATGAATTAGGGTGAAATTGATGATGAAGTGTGCTGGAAATGTGTTAGATGTAGTGTTTCTATAGAACATGCATATGTATTTTGGACATATCTTGACCTAAGGATATCCAAATAGGATGATTGTTAATTTGTATTAAACAAGAGACGAATGACTACAATTGTCATGAAGAAATCGAGTTTGAATTTTGTCTATAAGTTGTATTGAAATTTTTCTTGAAGTTGGATTTTGGATTATGTCTCTGTTTCTGAATAGTATGTAGTAAATTGTGTATAACCTTTAGAATACTAAGCCAAATTGTATGAACTTAGGTTCTTTAGAAAATTAAGACGTATATGAAAAATTGTTTATAAGAAGACTTTGCTTAAAAACCTCTTTTTCTAGGTGTAAAATGGAAGTGAAATTCGGATAAAAATAAAAGAAAGAAGAAGGAATTGGAACGTCAACATCTAGACGTTGCCAGAACTTCGAGGTAATAGCTTTAGAAGCAAGCGGTGAGTAACCTAGATATTCTCACTCAATTATTGATGTGTTAAATTCTGTTTTGACTTATCCTATGAATGTGTGATGTTGTGTACTGAATTTTGGACATGAAGGTTCGATAATAATGAAGTATAGATGAGATATTAAAGTGCTACTTGTATGTGAATGGGAAGAACTAATTCTTTCTTGAATTGATTGATTGATTATGAGATGCATTCCATACATGAATGCATGATCAGATAATGAGAGTTGTGACCTGAGTAGCCATCGAAAATGAGCTTAAAGCTCTGAATGTGATTAAGAGCCAAAGGCTCACTATGTAAAATGAGCCCTGTATCTCCAACAGATAAGGGACATATAAATGAGCCCGGTATCTACAATGGATACAGGACAGTTTAGGAACTCGGTCATAACAATGTAATAATTGGAAAAGAGTCACATGTGCATTCCATATAATTTTTATTAACTATGTTTGATTGATTGAAATGCAATTGTCTTACTCTTAAATGAGAATTTGATATGTGATATTATATGTAAAAATGCAATGATGTGAATTATCTGTTATGTGAAATGATGTATTGCATGAATTGAGTGAATCATCGATGATGGTTACCTCATTTGAGTTCACAAAACTCACCCAAAATTTGCACGTTGACATTTCAGGACTGAGAGAGGATTCTAGCTACTGAGAGATCATACAAGAAGGTTAATTCTTGTACTTTTGTGATGAAGATATGGCTCAAAGGTTGGTCAGCTGGACTGAAGGATTTAGTTAGATCTTTTGTATCTCCTCTTTTATGTAGTATATTTTGTATTGGGATATGATGATGTACATGTACAGATTTTTGAAAGCTACAATATATGTACATTCAGATTTATAAAATGAAAAAAGGAAATTTGTTTTAAAAAAATTGGTGACTTTCTTGTATGATAGTAGATGCCATGATTAAGTAGGATAAATTACCATGTGATAAAGTGAAAGTGTGATAGTTAACACCCCGTTGTTATAAGGTATATACTAGAATGTCATAAAGATGTTCCGGTATGTATCTTATAGTAGTGGGGGAGTTACAATTAATCTATAAAGCTCATCAAACCTATGCACTCTTAAGATAAGTGTTCTCATTAGGCCTCATTAGCTCCATTTAGTAGGATCAGGTCATCAAAAAATGATAAGTGACTGATCTTTTATCTTACTACATTTTAAAGGGAATTTAAAATACTCCTCATTACAAATTTCCTTTTTAATAATCTTGGACAAGAATTTAATATAAATGGTGAATATGTAAGTTGAACCTTAATCCCTTTCCTCCATTAAACACTTGAGTTGGCTCCATATTGAAAAGTATACTAAAAGAGGCCTTTGTTAGACACATCTTTATCCATTGGATGAGGTTCCTTAGATAACCTATAGCTTCTATAGAATTAATTATAAAGTTCTATCTGAACGTATCAAAGGTCTTCCATATATCTATATCTCCATTACGCAACTTCTTATGGTTTTGTTGTTTTGTTATCACTTTAACAACTCTTGAACTAGGAGAATATTATCTCCTATACTCCTCATTTGGATGAAAGCCCTTTTACATGAATTTAGTATTGAGTAAAGGGTTGCTTTCAGTCTGCCTGCCATCATTTTAGATATAATCTTGTAGAACATATAACAATAACAAACTGACTTGTAGTCTTTTGATGAAAAGGATATAGTAATTTAAGGATAAGGCTCATAAGGTTTTATTGAATTTTTTAAGTATCTTTCATTTAGAAAAAAGCTCTATGATAGCTTTTGGGACAAGATCTCCTATTAAGTGTCAAGTTTTTTCATTAAGTCTAGATGTCTTATTCGGGTTCAAGCTAGAGATAAAAACTTCGATGTCTAATCTGATGAAGGCTTTCATAGGCAAGGTTGCTCGGTCATCATTAATGAGGAAAGGAATATAAGACCTAATCACTTGCAAGGAAGGATAAGCCTTAAAATAGTTAACAAGTATGTCTTTAAAACAGTTCAGTTCATCTTGGTTGGTGTATAGAGTTCCATTTAACCTCAGAAGCAATACTATCTTATTGGTGTTTCTTCACACTAGGATAACATTATGAAAGAACTTAATGTTTATATCCCCATATTTTAACCATTGCACTCTCAATTTTTGTCTAACCAAAGAAGCATTATTTTTAAGAGCCGATGATAGTTGTGCATTAGTGTGTGTTGTTCTAAGTGTTTGGCATGTGTTTCTTGCATAATAGGTTATTATTGTTGTGTTTTATAACTTATTTTGTATGTTTTTATTTGGTTTGATCCTCATAATTGTTCTTTTATATTTGATGTTGATTTAGGGTAAGAATTGATCATTTTGATATAGGAATGGAGGGTGGCCACCTTCATGATTGAGCTAGGGACCAACAGAAGAGAAGAGAAGTGGAGAAATTGTAAGACAAGAACCTATGATTGTGGGATTCATGCTAATTCCCACAATCGTGGGATCCCTAACTTGAAGAGGCATGTAGTTTTCATTTATTCTTCGGTTCTTGTGACTATAAAAGGGCAAAAATCCCTAGGGCCGAAGGTTGTCGTGAGAACTTGCCTACTTAAGCTAAAAAACAAATTTAAAGCCTAGAGAGAGGTAGAGAATCAAGATTTCCATTCCAAATTAGGCAAATACCACACCAACTCCAAATTTTCCAGATTTGGATAAAGAGAAGGAGCTTGCTTTATCTAGTTCTTATTTCATTTTTTCTCTTCTCACATCTTTATTATAGATTTTCTGATTATTGGGGATGTTAATGACATTATGAGTGGTTGATTTATTTGTAAAGATTACTTTGGACTACTTATTGAATTCCTACTTTATTGATTTGAACAAATGATGTTTTTGATGAATGTTGAGCTTATACCTTACAATATATTGAGAAATTAAGTTGGGTAAATTGTGTTGGGCTGTACAATGAGAATTAGCACTCTATAGACTTACATTCATTAAGTTAATTGATTAGTTAGAGAGAGATCTTGGCTAATTAGTTGATTACCTATAGGATAACTTCATAACTTGTTGAATTGGTGGACTGATTCTGTAGATTAAGAGATTGCTTAATCATTTCAATTTAATTTGGCTAGGGACAATTAATTACACCTTAAGAGGGGGTAGTTAATACATTAGGACATACAATTTAATTAAAAAGGTAAGAGGGAGATAAGATAGGGAAAAAGTGATCTCTAATTGTTAAATCTTCAATTCCAAGTTTCTGCACTTTTGCTTTATCATTTGTTCATTGTTAGTTGTTTGATTTTGTTTAATTTTTCAGTTTATATTCATTAAAATTGACTCTCAAACGAAGAAATCTGAATTAAGTAGCATCTAAACATAATCTCCAAGGGATCAATATATCTATTCTTTACTATAAGTTACACCCTGTATACCTGCAGTTTTAAGCGTAAAACTAGTGAATTGGTTTTCCAATCAACAGCCGGAATATATGAATGTATAGCTTAAATTTCCATTAGCCTTAGGTTTTCATTATTAGGGTTTGTATAGAGTTCATCTTGAGCTTAAGTGAGAATTGCTCTAATGCTCTAAATGCATAAATAAATTTTCTCAACTCTGTATTTATTCAATTCCTTGAGTTATTATTTGATTACTTAAAGTTTCCTTAAACATATAAAAGCCTCAAATCCCTCAATGGTAGCATGTAATCCTTTAAAAACATCTTCAAATCCCTCCATATTTAAGAGATAGTTGTTAAATCAAAAATGAAATTTCCTTTGATGCAAGGTTATATCCATCAGACCTTTTATAAGTGAATAAGTTATTGGCTAAAGTGATCTTTGCTCTAAGGTATTTAACTTAATCATTCAACATTAACTAGTGAGTGATTAAGTTTCTTCCTTATTCATTAGTTTCTTTGCTATTTGTTATGCTAAGTAAATTGATTCCCACTATATTGTAAATCAATACCTCCAATTCATCTTATACAATCCTAAAATCCATCCTTTTGATGATTGAGACTCACATTGTACCTTTTTACTTCATGTAGATATAAGGTGATATTAAATTCACAAAATATGATCCAAAGGGTCTAGAAATTTGGGTGAATACTGATAGGTGTAGATTGCATTGTATTTTTATAGGTAATTTGATATGTGTTTAATGGTTAAGTTTATTGTTTAGTGTGTGTTTATCTTAATATTTATGTTAGTTCATAAACCTTTGTGT
>JANIIA010000191.1:29894128-29909765 GCA_027478495.1 Erythroxylum alaternifolium | reverse complement strand
TTTATGTGATGTCACAAAACTCTATTTATTATATATAAATTCTATACTATTTTATAGAATTTCTATATTACATAAAATTTGTTAAATATATATATATATATATAAAAAGTTTTGGTGATGATTTATAAAATCATAGCAAAATCCATTATTTAGCTACTCTTCTACAAAAACGTGCCTAAAGATTAGCTCTTTTGCAATGGTTTTGATAAATCGTTGCAAATGATTAATCTTCTGGGGAAGTTTTTATTATTTCATCCTCTTAGTGTAGCCTCTAGCAACGATTCTTTAAGATTGTTTGAGTTTGAGCATAGCCTATAACATGTTTGATGAAAGTTCTGTTAGAGTTTTTCGCTTTTGTTTGAATTGTTTATGACAAATTAGTAGAGCATTCGTGTTTTTACATAGTAGTATCGAAAGCTACTATTTTTGGTTCTAATGTTAGTAGCATGTCTAGAATAATCCTCTTTTGGTAATCTTGTCTTGCTCTTTTGCTTATATATGACTTCTTTTTTGTTTGAAACTATTTTTCTAATGTAACTTTTAAAAAACGAACTATATTACAAAAATAAAGAGTGTAACTAATAGGTGCATTCTTAATTTCTTATCTACTAATAACGAACTTGGTAGGTAGATGAGTTAGAGAATTACATACAATTATTTTTCAAAATTATGACAAAAGAAAAAAATGCATGTTCATCTTATGGCAATTGTCTTCATAAGTTACATTATATACGGTTTCACATAATGCCACCTTAATGTCCTTTTCCAACCTTATCATGTTCTTTAAGAAAATCATAAGGGTCAACTGAATTGCAATTCATTCTTTGGATTATTTATTATCGAAAACAAAAAAGAGTCCACTTTATTAGGGATTTTCTTTTTGTGGTCTCAAATTTTGTTTACTATCATCTATAAGAGCGAGCAAGTTTTGACTTTTCTATATGCTTGTTTCAATCGAATTCTTTAAAGCATCCTTTCCTTTCAAATCCCTGTATTATAGTTTTATGTTTTTCCACTTTAGTTCCCTTTGTACCTTTATTGATTTATCACTATGTTATTTAGATTACAAATTACATTTATCAATTTAGTAATTTACTTTAAATTTTATAGTTAGATGGACAAAAGTTAGATGTCTCATCAAAAATGATCCACTGAATACTTGGAAGGAGTTAAGAGTCCCATGCAATTTATAAAAGATCAATTGGGTGTAGAATGTTGTATTCATTATCCATGCATAGATTACTAAAATGTGAACATTTAAAGTCAAGATGTGATATATAATCACTTGCTAATATGAGGCATAAATAAATTCTATACTCTATGGATTTATCATGTGAACGTTTTAAAGCAAGTGGCAGTACAAGTGTTGATATAGGTGTTGATGATAGTAACAATAATGATATAGAAGACTGTGCTATTAATGATGATGGAAATGATGGGATTGGAGAGATGTTAGGATTATGGGAATTAGATGGAGACTATAAACGATACTAGTTTGCCTAACATAATTGGTACTATTACAAAAGATAATTTTGGGAAGTTATCAAAATTTGGTAAAGAAGAATTATATCTAAGGTGCTCGAAATTCTCACAGTTATCTTTTGTTGTAGTTGTTTAATTGAAAGGTCTATAATAAATGGAGTAATAAATCTTTCGACGTGTTAAATGACTTGCTCAATGGTGCATTACCTATTGGACATAAATTGCCTAAATCTTATTATAATGATTAGGATATATATCAATACATACTTGTAAGTATGATTATGCTATATTTTGGAAAGATAGTAAAGATCTTGAAGAATGTCCTATTTGTGGTACATCAAGTTAGCAAGTGGATGATGAGAAAGGGAAAAATATACCACATAAAATCTTGAGATACTTCCATATTAAGGCACGACTACAAAGGCTTTTTATATCAACAAAATCAACAATAGATATAAGGTGGCACAAAAAAATGCATTGATGATAACATTATGCGTCATCCAGTAGACTCAATTGTATGGAAAAACTTTGATGGAAAGTTTCCATGGTTTGCAGAGGATTGTCGTAATGTTTGACTTAGTTTAGCCTCTGATAGATTTAATCCATTCAGTAATATGAGTACTTCTTACAATATATGGCTAGTAATTCTAATGCCATACAATTTATCTCCATGGAGGTGTATGAAGGAGCCTTTTTTGTTATTGTCTTTACTTATTCCAGGATCTATTGCTCCTGGTAAGGATATCGATGTATACATGCAACCACTAATTTTTGACTTAAATCATCTCTGGGAAGTTGGATTAGAAACTTATGATGTTGTTGAAGGTGAAACATTTATAATATATGCGATTATTTTGTAGACTATAAATGATTTTCCAGCTTATGAGAATTTGTTTAGATGGAGTACTAAAGGGTATGTGGCCTGCTCTATTTGTAACCATCAAACTCATTCAATAAGGTTACGAAGTAAAATATGTTATAAGAGACACCGTCATTACTTGAAACATGGGCAGAGATGACGAAGAAGCAAATTTTTTAATGGCAAAGTAGAATATAGTGAAGCTCCTTTACACTTGTTTGGTGATGGTGTGGTTTACTAACTATCACATTTGGGTGACTTTTTACCTGGTAAATACCCAAGTAATAGAAAGTGAAAGAGAAGTGTTTTTGTTCTTAATTGGAATAAAAAAAGCATATTTTTCAATTTGCCCTATTGGAAGGAATTGTTATTGAGGTATAATCTTGATGTGATGCATATTAAAAAAGAACATTTGTGAGAATATTTTAAATACTTTGATGGGAGTTGATGGAAAATCAAAAGACATAATTAATGCTAATTTAGACTAAGAAGATATAAATACAAGAAAGGATTTGCATTTAAAAAGAAGAGATGATGGGTCATATATCTTTCCACTTGTATCTTACGTCATGTTAAAAAAGAAGAAGCAAACATTTTGTCAATTTCTTAAATCGGTCAAGTTTCTTAATAGGTATGCTTCTAATATAGGCTATTGTTTCAATGTGAATAAGGGAAAAGTTTCAAGGTTGAAAAACCATGATTGTTATGTACTTCTACAACATTTACTTCTTGTTGAAATATATGGGTGTTTCTCGAAGGATGTGTTAGTAATTTTGGGACAATTGGGTGAGTTTTTTAAGCAATTATATTGCAAAACACTGAAAGTAGAAGAGCTTGAAAAAATAGAAAAATACATAGCTTTGATTCTATGTAAGCTTGAACTAGTATTCTCCCATCTTTTTTTGGATGTTATGGTGCATTTGGCAATTCACTTACCTTACGAGGCAAAACTTTATAGACCGGTTCAATAGATGTTCCCCATTGAAAGGTAATTTATATTAACTTCTACTTTTTTTCTTAAGTTATTAGTTAGTAACAATTGTTAATGTTTTATATTTTATTTAGGTTTTTAAGCTCTAGTAAGCGCTATGTGCATAATAGAACTTGACCTGAAGGCTCTATTGCAAAGGCTTCTATATCAAAGGAATGCTTGACATTTTATGTACTTAAATGACATGGAGACAAGATTTAATAGAGAAAAACATAACTTTGATTTTGATCAAGATGGTGACTTGTCAGTTTTCTCCGAAAAAGTAAGACCACTTGGAACAGAAAAATATGTGGAGTTAACTAAAGACGAACTTAAAATTGGCCATTGGTATATTTTGAACAATTGTGAGGAAGTTGATTTATATATGGAGTATGTATATTACTTCTCATTCATTATTTCATATTTAAATATAACATTCAATCTATATTTTCTGAAATCTATTTACTTTTTTAAATAGAGAGCACAAAGATAAAATTAGAAACAAAGGGATTGTTAATGTTGAAGAAAGACATAATATTAACTTCCCATCATAGTTTAGGACTTGAATAAGTTATTGATGGAATATTATGAACTTATGACAATTTGTAGGTCATATTAACTTCATATTATATTTTGTCTTACAAATGATACGATTACATAATCGTAAATTGCAATAGGCAATGAAAACATTATACGTTTTGGCATGTGGGCCTCATATGTGTGGTAAAAAATATACAAGTTGCACTATTAATAGAGTTAGATTTCATAAAAAAGATTGTGAAAGTTGACTGAGAAGCCAAATTTGTGGGGTTATTGTTAAGGGACAATATGTCGACGATTTTATTGACTTCCATGGTATGCTCTCAGATATAATATAGTTACATTACATCAAGGATAAAATGGTTGTTCTATTTAAGTGCAAATGCTTCAATCTTGGTGACATAAAAGTGAATGGCAATATTACTAGCATCAATGTTAGTAACACATAGTATGACAATGTAGTTTTGTCCTTGCAAGTCAATTAAAGCAGGCATTCTACCTTAACAACACTGTATTGGGCAGCAATTGGAAAGTTGTTCAAAAGTTTCAACATCGAAATCTCTTTAATTTTTGTGAAAGGAAAAATGGTTTAATGAGTGAAGATGGTGATGAAGTATATTAAGAGATTGAATTGGAGCTAAATAATGGAGCCCTACTAATAGAATATGCAGATATATCATCATTTTATACAAGAGATGTTGACCCTAATATACTAGAAAAAATGAAGTATAAGTCAATATTGTCATAGAAAGAGATGAAGACTCTATTGAGGATGAATTATATGACAATGATGATAATTTGGCCAAATATATTAATAATGATGATTTTCAAGATCTTGATCATGATAATTGAAGGTAATAAAGTGTTCTTTATATTGTTTGAAATGTAATGTTGGTAAAATTTATGTTAATGCATATTACTGTTGATTATGCTATTGCAAATTGTTGATGATTGAGTTACGTTAATGTAGATTATTGATGATTGAGTTATGTTAATGCGTATTAGTGATGTTTAAATTATGTTAATGTGGATTGTTGATAATTGAGTTATGTTAATACGTATTGTCGATGTTTGAGTTATGTTAATACAGATTATTGATGATTGAGTTATCTTAATGCGTATTGTTGATGTTTAAGTTATATTAATGCTAATTGTTAATAATTGAGTTATGTTAATATGGATTGTTGATGATTGAATGTATGTTTGTAATGATGATTAGATGTATTATAATGTTAATAAAATTATATTTGTTTTTATAGATATCCAATATAATAACATCTGGTAGAAACAAAGGGAAGAAGGTGGTAGGTATCGAAATTGTTCCTAGCCAACAATAGCCAGATCAATTAGTTCTTAGCCAATAACAACATTCGACCTCATCCACCAATGAAACAAGTCAGCAACAACCTCATTCTTCCTTAACTGATAATGAATCAAATAGTACAGAGGGATCTGCAGGTTTGTTAATCTTTAACACTTACAAATAAACTTAGGCTTAAATATATATTTACATGTTTAATGTGTATTTTCTTATCATTATTCATTTGTTGTCAGGTTCTAATGTTAACATTACAAAAAGATGTGGTGGTATAACTAGAGGTTGTGAATTGCAACGAATGAATGTTGCAATGAACAACAAGTTATTAATACATATTGATACTTCACAATGTCATCCTCTACCCAAGATCCAATCAGCAAAATTGCCAAGTGTATTGGGGATAACTGCCAAAACATAATTACCTTAACTAAAGCATGTTAAGGATGTAAAGGAAGATAACTTACTTGAAAAATGCTTTGGATAAAGTTTCAGTAAATTTTCAACTTATTTAACTATATACAAATATTGTTTCACTTATTTAAGATTAATTACACTTGTGTTTATTATTTACAGATGAAATTAAATGTTATCAATAACCACAACCCTGAAGTTTCAAACTATGTCACTTCATTGTTGAAATAAAAGACCAGGGATTATTGTTGTAGATTGCATCAGTATTACAAATCTTTTTCCTTCTGATGTGGAGGTAAGGAGACTTATTCTGGAATGAATGTCTCCAAAAAATTAGAATAATTTGTGTGATTATTAAGCCTCTCCCAAAGTTTAAGTTTGTTTTCTTTCCCACATTTGCTTCTATTAATCTTGTTAGATGATTTAATGACTATCTTGTTTTCTTTATTTAGGAAAAATATGAGAAGGCAAAGGTCAGCAGAGGAAAAATGAAAACTCCTCACAATCAAGGCTCTAAATCATTTGTTGTCATCCAAAATGAATATTTAAGATCTTTATTTAAAAGTTTTAATTATATCAATAAACACTATAATTATAACATCATATTATTTAATGTTCATTGTTCATTTTTCATAAAACAGAGTGAGAAGGAACTACATAGACAAGGGTGTAATAGGATCACACTATACAAACTCACTCACTATAAGGAAAGTAAAGGGTGGATATCAGAAGAAGTGTAAATAACTATGTAACTATAAAATTTATTTAAATTTTAAGCTTATTTATTTATGTAGTGCTAACTAATAATATTTGCATTGAATACTGAATATTGAATATTGATTTTTTTTATAGAATAAGATGCAAGAGTTGTTACAAAAATCAATGTCTGAGGGGAATGAGGTAAATGTAGAAGACAATTGTAATATAGTGTTAGGTACACGATCCAGTTATATCAAAGGTCTTGGATTTGGCCCAAAGCTAAGTGTTTCATCCTCATTAAAATTAACATACGTTCAATGTCTTGAAGAGAAAAATAAGTCGCTTAAGGTTAAATTACAACATACTGAAAAAAAGTTGGCAAAGTATGAAAAGTACCACAAAAATTAGTTGGCCCGAATTATGAAAGCAGTGAAGATGAAAATGAATGGTATTAATTACATCTCTTATACTTTTTTCGTTTAATTCCTATTTTTATATTTTAAGTTTAATACTTTTTCTCAGATTACAGATTTGAAAAAGATGCAAGGGGATGAACGATTTATATTTATTATTTTGTATATAAATATTATTGAAGTTGTAATTAAAATATTGTATATAAAGAAATTTAGTGTTATTTTATTTTTTATATACAATGCTTTAAGTTATCAATTATTTTTGTATAATAAATTAACAACAAAAAATATAAATATTATATTCAATAATATGGGTTAAAAATATAACAAATAATTACAATTCAACATGGTATAACATTTTATTAAAATGTAGATTAAAAATTTGATTATATTTTACAGAATGTAGCTAAAACTATTTTGGTTACATTTTTTGACTTTTTACCCATAATTTTTGAAACGTAGCTAAAAACATTTGGCTACATTTACAAAAACTAAGCGTAGCCAAAAGATATTGGTGACGATTTCCCAAAACGTCGCTAAAATTTTGTGCTATGCAAATAAAGCTTAGGTAAAAACTATTAGCGATGATCAACAAAAACGTTGTCTATTGTTTTCAGTTATGGAGATTTGGTGACGTTTTCGATGATTAATATAAATCATCACTGATGACTATTAGCAACGATTTTTTTGATAGCTAAATGTTCTTTTTGTTGTAGTGGTTGGTTATATTTATTATATTATTTCAATCACGTTTTTCTCTTCAACTTTTTAGTTTTCAGTTCGACCATGGCCATTAAACAATGACTCGTGATGTGAATGCCTCAACAATGTTATGTAAGATATTTTAGTGGCCCATGTCAATTATGAATTTGAGTTTATTGGAAAGAGCCCAAGATCATGATTATTGGATCTTAAAGAGTTGGGCTCAAATAGGTCCAAGACCCTTTCCCTCTTTCCTTTAACCACTCATATCTTTCAACAGAAACATATATAAAGGTGAGTCATATGTTTATGTAGACATAACAACATTTCAGAAAAAATAGAAGAAAGGGTTTCTGAACCATTGTAGAAACAACTTACGGAAGATAAGGAAGAAAGGGAATAAAAAGTTTATCAAGAACACACAACAGGGATTTAGGTTTGTTTTACATGTTATTCGATCTATAAAAGTATTTCAATTGGTATCAGAGCCACGGTGTTTGTGTTGTTTTCTATGTTGTTTGTGTTGATTTCTATATTGTAATGGAACACAAACTTTGGGTTTTGTTTTGTTCTTATATTCCCATACATATTCTGAACTTTGCTTTCGATGTTAACCGTGGAAATGGAACAAAAAGTAATTTAATGTGTTACGAAAAAAAAATCAAACATGTTAAGTCTATTGATATGGTTGTTTGTTTATTTTTCTTCAAGGATATGGTTGTTCAAAAGAAACGAAAATGTTTGGTTCTTGAAACTAAAAGGTTGGTTATTACTGTGATTTTTCTTGAACCAATTTTGAAGACATTTTTTTGTGGTATGGAGAAAACCCATGAAAGAACGACGTTGGGATGGCTTGTGGTTTGAAACAAACCCATGAAAGAATGAAAAAAAATGTAGAATAGCCAAAAGCGGCGTCTAGAGGAGGATAACGCACCGTATCTGGCGTAGAGGGGCTGTGGCTGGCGCATGCACACTGCCCAGATAGTGAACACATGCTAGCGCGTGCTCTGATGGGCTTTTTAGCCTAACACTTGATTTTGGGCTGTTTTTGGCCCTTTAGGCCATTAAAGGATAAGATTGGGTTATTAAATGATTAGGCCTAACTTCATAGATTTTAAACTTAGGTTATATTATGCAACCTTGATTATTAAGTAATTAAATTATGAACTTTAACCCTATGTAAAACAATTTTGTAATGGGTCATAATGGATTATTTAATTCATAATTGATTTATTTTCTATGCATAATACAATTTTGAAAATCAGTGCCATATTATATGTTTTATTTGGTACAATGAATATTTTATATCATGCAATGTTTGGAATTAAAATTTCCAATTATATGTTAAATGTGCTACATGACATAATGGTAATTTAGAATAGTTTGTTAGTCGCCAAAATGACCAAACTAATTAAATTAAATTTTTTCATGTACGATAATTGTCCAGTTAAATGTTTATTGCATGGAAAGTTTGTTAGTCACCAAAGTGGCCTAGCTTGAAAAATTAAACATTTAATTATGAATGTTTCAATTGTTCATGTTGATATGATGCTATTAAAATGACATAAAGGTTGAACTAAACATTTGAGATTATTAATTATAACGCTAGGAGGTCACCCAAGGGTGGACCATTGCTTATAATTGATGATATTAAAGGGATTTTATCAACATACTTGGTTATTATGATTGTATATCCAAAGATAACATGCATGTTGACTAGAATATGATTGATTATTTATTATAGTGAACTATATTTGTATCATGATAGGTTATAATTATATATTTAAATGTCACCCAAAGGAGAATTTAAATGCATAGTCAAAGTTTATTATTAGTTTGAATCCATTTAGGTCTACTCAAAGCATTAATGCGTGGGCTATATGTTGTATTTGCAGCATCTACTAATTTGTTCACTTTAGGAAATGGCTTGATCAAGTTCAATGGTCTAAACTATATAGATTGGTCCGAACAAATCTAGTTCCAACTGGTTGTAATGGACTTGGATTTGGCCATAGTTTCAGACACAAAGCCCACAACCATAACTGAGACTAGTTTTGAAGCTGACAAGTCTTATTATAAGGCTTGGGAACGGTCTAACAAGCTGAGTTTGAATTTGATGCGAATATTAATCGTAAAAAATGTGGAGCCGTCAATGCCTAAGACTGATAATGCAAAGGAGTTCATGTTGAAACTTAAGGAATACTCCTAATCTGATATAGCTGACAAGTCTATAGTAGGGACTTTAATGAGTGAGCCAACAACTAAGAAGTTTGACTAGTCACATCCCATTCTTGATCACGTAACTCATATGTCAAACCTAGCTACAAAGTTGAAATCTATGAGTATGGATGTGAGTAAGTCCTTTCTGGTATAGTTCATTATCAACTCACTTCCTCTAGAGTTTGTCCAGCTCCAAGTGAATTACAACACTATTAAAGAAAATGGAACCTTTAAGAGATTAAGGCTATGTTGGTTCAGGAGGAAAGGAGATTGAAGAAAATGAAGCAGTACTCCGTTCATCTCACATTTCATCCAGGAGCTAATAGCAGCAAACACAAACTAGGAAAGAAAGGCAAAGATAAGGACAAAGCTCTTAGAAAAGTTAATGAGGGTCAAATTCATAAAGATAAAAGGTGCTACTTCTGCAAGAAGCCTGTCACTTCAAGAAGGATTGCTTTAAAAGAAAGGCTTGGTTCTAAAAGAAAGGTATATACTATGTTTCAGTATGTTTTGAATCAAATCTTATTGAAGTGCCTAATAATACTTCGTGGTTAGATTCTGGTGCAACTACTCATGTGTCACATGTTAAACAGAAATTCCTTTCAATCCAATCCATAAACAGAACTGAAAATTTCTTATATATGGGGAACAGAATGAAGGCAAGGATAAAGGGCATTGGGATGTATAGATTGATCTTGGACACTGGGTGTTACCTGGATCTAGAAAAGTGTCTTTATGTTCCTGATTATGCTAGGAATTTAGTTTCTATTGCAAAGTTGGATGTTGTAGGATTTCAATTTAAGATTGGAAATGGTGTTTTTTTCATTTTATAAACACAAGTACTATTATCGTTCTGGTACTTTAATTGATTGTTTATATCATTTCAATCTTGATGTTGATTTTGCTAAATCTCTGTTTCATGTTGACCATATTATAGGAAGTAAACGCATTGTACAAAATGAATGTTATGCTTTTTTGTGACATAAAAGATTAGGTCATATATCTAAGGAAAGGGTATAGAGGTTAGTAAAAAATGAAATTTTACCTCCATTGGATTTTGTTGACTAGGATATATGTGTGGATTGCATTAAAAACAAGCAAACCAAGAATATATCAAAGCATCCAGCCACAAGAAGTAATGAATTACTGGAATTAATACACACTGGCATCTGTGGTCCTTTAGACATTCCTTCTTAGGGCGGTGAAAAAATTCCATTACCTTTATTGATGACTTCTCATGATATGGTTATATTTGACTACTACATGAAAAATCTCAGTCTGGGGACATCCTAGAGGTGTTCGCTAATGAGGTATAAAGGAATTTAGATAGAAAAGTAAAGATAGTAAGATTCGATAGAGATGGCGAATATTATGG
Organism: Erythroxylum alaternifolium; assembly: GCA_027478495.1. Classification (NCBI taxonomy): domain Eukaryota; kingdom Viridiplantae; phylum Streptophyta; class Magnoliopsida; order Malpighiales; family Erythroxylaceae; genus Erythroxylum; species Erythroxylum alaternifolium. The sequence goes on along the minus strand of JANIIA010000191.1, from coordinate 29,898,776 downwards.
AAAATTTGATGAAAGTGGACAATGTCCAGGTCCGTTTGCAAAGTTTCTTGCAATTCGAGGCATATATGTGCAATACACAATGCCTGGTACACCGCAACAAAGTGATGTAGCCGAAAGGCAGAATCGTACTCTTATAGATATGTATAGGAGTATGTTAAGTTATAATACTGTACCATTATCATTGTGGATGTATGCATTAAAGACCACTGCATATCTGCTTAATAGGATTCCTAATAAAGCAGTTCCTAAGACACCTTATGAACTGTGGATAGGAAGGAAACTTAGTTTACGATAACTTCACATTTGGGGTTATCTGGCAAAGGTAAGCCTGTATAATTCACATGAAAAGAAGCTTGATGCGAGAACTATTAGTGGTTTTTTTAATCGGCTATCCTAAAAAATCAAAGGGGTATAGATTTTACTGTCCTAACTATAGTATGAGAATAGTTGAGTCTAGTAATGTTCGATTCATTGAAAATGGTCAAATTAGTGGGAGTGGAGAATCGTGAAAAGTGGATATTTATGAGAATCGAGTAGAAACTACTCCAAGTCGAGTAGAAACTACTACATCAATCATGATCCCACTAATTATTATTCCTCTTGTTGCATCACAGATATGCAACATATCAAAACAACAAATTAATGTTCCAATTCCACAATTTGAACATATAAATGAAGAACCATCTAATGATGTTCAAGTTACAAATGATCAAGTAATGCTACAAGAAGTACCATTACGAAGGTCTGTAAGGTAGAGAAGACCAACTATTTCAAGTGACTATGAAGTTTACTCATTTAAACATGAATGTGACTTGAGCATTGATAAGGATCCAGTCTCGTTCAAACAAGCCATGGAATGTAGCAATTCTGAAAAATGGTTCAATGCTATGAAAGAAGAGTTAAAATCAACGAATGACAACGAAGTCTGGGAATTAGTTAAGTTGCCAGAAGGTGTAAAGCAAGTGGGTTATAAATGGGTCTTTAAGACCAAACGTGACTCACAATGCAACATTGAAAGTATAAAGCCAAACTTGTTATTAAAGGTTATACTCAAAAGGATGGCATTGACTATAAAGAGACCTTCTCTCCAGTTTCAAAGAAGGACTCTTTAAGAATTGTTATGGCCCTGGTAGCTCATTATGATTTAGAGCTTCACCAAATGGACATAAAGACTACTTTTCTAAGTGGTGACTTAGAAGAAGAAGTGTACATGGATCAACCAAAAAGTTTTAAAACCACAGGTGTAAATTAAAGAAGTCAATATATAGACTGAAACAGGCTTCCCTACAATGATATCTTAAGTTTAATGATACCATTACGTCTTACAGTTTTGTAGAGAACATTGTTGATCGGTGCATCTATATGAAGATCAATGGGAGCAAGTTCATTATATTAGTCCTATATGTTGACGATATCCTTCTTGCTACGAATAATATGGTTTTGTTACATGATGTGAAGAACTTTCTCTCTAATATTTTCAAAATGAAAGATATGAGTGAGGCATCCTATGTTATTGGAATAGAACTATTCTATGACAGATCACAAGGATTATTAGGATTATCTCATAAAGGATATATCGAGAAAATATTAGAAAGATTTAAAATGGAAAAGTACTACATAGGGATAGTTCCAATTCAAAAAGGGGGGAAATTTTAGTCAAATGCGATGTCCACAAAATGATTTGGAACGTAAGGAAATGGAGTATATTCCTTATGTGTCAATAGTTGGGAGCTTAATATATGCTAAAACATGCACTCGGCCAGATATCAATTTTGTTGTTATAATGTTAGGCTGATATCAAAGCGATCCTGGAATGGACCACTGGAAAGTTGCAAAGAAAGTCCTTATATATTTACAAGGCACAAAGGACTATATGTTTACATATAGAAAATCAACCCATCTCAAAGTGATAGGTTACTCAGATTCAGACTACGTCGGTCGTGTGGACTCATGGAAATCTACATTCAGTTATATGTTCCTATTATCTAGAGGAGCAATTAAAGGTGGAAATTAGTCCGTCATTGTTACTTCTATTATGGAGGTTGAATTTGTAGTGTGCTTTGAGGCCACAATTCATAGATTGCGGTTGTGAAACTTTATCTTAGGTCTTGGTATTGGCCACAGTATTGCTAGACTGTTAAAAATTTGTTGTGATAATTCCGCAACTATTTTCTTCTCTAAGAAAGATAAGTATTCAAAGGGTGTGAAACATATGGATTTGAAGTACTTGTCTGTGAAAGAAGAAGTGCAAAAAGATAAAGTGTCAATTGAGCATATTGGTATAGATCTAAAACATTTATGGCCATGTTGAACAAATGGGCATTATTGATAAGTCCTTGTTAGCATAGCGTTCTGACATATATACATACATATAATTGTCTTGCTCGAATTGTCATGACACTTATGAATTCAATTACAGTCACATTTGTTTTTGCTCACTTACTTGTTATCCATATTATGTTGTATACAATAATTGTTTCTGTGAGATAACAATTACATAATTACCTGCTTAAGGTTGTATGAGTTAAGTTAATTATGTGATATATGGAAGGAATCATGTTGTATAACTTGTGTCCACCATGATCCCATCATCTTAATTCACTTAAGGATGATTTGATCGATTTAATGTATTGTGTGCACTTAAAGTTTATTGTTGAATCATCAAGTCATAACATGGGCCAAGTGGGAGATTGTAAGATATTTTAATGGCCTATGTCACTTATGGATTTGAGTCTATTGGAAAGAGACCAAGATCATGGTTATTGGGACTCAAAGAGTTGGGCTCAAATGGGTCCAAGACCCTTTCCCTCTCTCCTTTAACCACTCATATCTTTTAATAGAAACATATATAAAGGTGAGTCATATATTTCTATAGACATAACAATGTTTCAAAAAAAATAGAAGAAAGGGTTTCTGAACCATCGCAGACACAACTTACGAAAGATAAGGAAGAAAGGGAATAAAAAGTTTATCAAGAACACACAACATAGATTCAGGTTTGTTTTACATGTTGTTATTCGATCCATAGAAGTCTTTCATGTTAAGGACTAAAGAGTAAAAATTATTGTTATGAACTTTTGATATACTCCACGAAATGTCCACAACTTAACCCTCTAACTTCGTGATATACAATGCAGAAGAGGTTAGTTTTAAAGAAGAAAGGAAGAGCACGAAGAGAAAATAAAATTCCTTCCATATCTTTAAGTGTCAGGTTCATACCTATCGGTTGTTATCAAATACCATTAGGACAAATTCAATCCTAAAAGTTGAATACCTTTAAATTCAATGAGATTTTTATCCTCTTATATATATAAACCCTTCTTAGTTTGAGTTTACATAATTGAATAAAGAGTATTCAGCTAAACAAACTCTAATTAAGCATTGATTAGTTAATATTGTATATCATGATGTGAAGGGAATCACACAATAATTTTTATGTAAAACATACCAAGAATGACCATATTGATTAATCTTTCTTGATTTGAATTCTTCATAATTGAATGAAGAATATTTTTCTAAACAAACTCTAATCAATCAATCATTGATTCATTAATATTTTTAATCATAATGTGAAAGGAATTACCCTATAAATTTATGTAACATATGAGAAGAATGACCGTATTATTTTATATAAGAGGTGGATAGAGCGGTGTCCTTATAATAATAATTCACAAAGCAATTGCCCAAAGTCTAATCATTTACTTTACGAATGGACATTACTTTTCCTATTTGGAGCACATTTTTAGGTTTCATATTACTTTTTACTTTTGAAAAGTAGTTTTTGATGTTGTTCTTGTATGACAAAACTTCGTTGAGAAATCAAGTCCTTTCCAACAAAGTTTGTGAGTGACTCAACTAAAAAGCTTAAGAATTATTTTATATCAAGATCCATTCTAAACTTATTGAAAATTTAATTAAAAATTAATCTTGTTATTATGATAAATATACATCATTTATCTATAAATGTTTTCCCCGTTTATTTTATGGTTTAGTTAATGGTGAATGTTTGTTGTGATAATAATGAAGATGGTGGCTTATGTAATGCATCGAGAATAAGTTAATTGAAGTTGAGTATGGATTAGAAAGCTTGTTTGAGTACTGCATATAACATGTTCGATGAAAGTTCTGTTAGAGTTTTTTTATATACTTTTGTTTGAATTGTTTCTGAAATTAATCGTATGTTATTGGATTTGAATTGTTTTTGCATTAAAATCTTTAAAACAACTTTATTTTAAACAATTCGATTAAATTTGGGTTAATTATTCAACATAAGAGTTCGCAATATAAAAGTGTTAAACTGATGAACATAAAGAGTAGAGACTAAACTAGAAAAGTTACAAATTATAGGGATCTAGTGTAAATAACCTTATTTTAAAAAACTAAAACTAAGTATACTAAAAAATAAAGTTCCCATGCTTTTCAACTACAAGTTTGGTCCATACAATAGAGTTCAATTTGTTAAGATGAAATGGCCATATGTGAGAACTTGATATTTACTTTGTATTCATACTTGAATAATTTATATGATTGTGATAGATGTTGGGAATTACATATACACGATGACTTTATGTTGGGTTCATGCTTCTTATTCTTAGCAGGCTCAATTTCATTGTTTTTTTGAGTTAGAACTTAGTATGTCAACTTTTAA
>JANIIA010000191.1:29878529-29890166 GCA_027478495.1 Erythroxylum alaternifolium | reverse complement strand
AGATGAGACAAAATTTACCTAAACTTTCCTTTAGTGATATCTTAAAATCCTTTGAGAATTTCTCAAATCTAATGATAAATTCCTACCTGAGCCTTAAAGTTAGTGGAGTATTTGTTGATTGTTGATGATTTTAGATGTACAAGAGTATAAGTATGGGGCGGGTGTATATGTGTGGGATCGTTATAATTATTGGGATGCTATTTTATGTCATATTGATGTAGCTTCTTTCAATTTTCATTTTAAAAAAAGAAAAAAAAGAAAAAAAAAAAGAAAAAATGTTTAAATAAAAGTATCGAGGAAATGCAATTATTTTGAAAAGTTATTCAAGATTAATTTCTCCTCCTAAAATTGTATTGAATGGGTGATTTGAATATGTTGCATATGAGGTAGATGTTGTTTTGAAAGGATCATTCCTTATAGTTTAAAGGTATTGTTATCATCAGTTTTTATGAGTGATCCCTTCTAATTGGTTATGCTTCATGTGGTTTGAGGTGTGAGAGCTTGAATTTGAGCAGTGAAACATAGTTTTTTCATTCATCATAGCTGATGGTACCCAGTTTTGAATGAATGTTAGTTCTTGCACTTGATGTTGCATTGAGAGTTTACTTTTTTTTTACTAGCTTTGATGGCTTTTACACTATATTACCTAAATACATCTCACCTTATCCTTACCCATATTACAACCTTGAAAAGTCCTTTTATTCATGATTATGCATGTAACTCTTAGTGGTGGAGAAATGAAATGATATGCAAAGGTGTGGAATGTTATGATGATGAATAGTTTTTGAGTTTACCAATAGATATATCTTATTTAAACACATTTTGTCCCAGTCTACCTCTAGAGTGCTCAGTTTCTAAAGGTGATGATTGTTGATTAATCATGAGTAGAAGCATTGAATGTTGAGTTCTTGCTATAGTTTTTGAAAGTTATTTCTCTTTGCTTACGACTGTCTATTTTTGGAAAATATGGAAAATGAGTAAGTGTTTTGGGTTTGTGACTTTGATTTTGATTATTTCCATAGGACAGTCAAAAGCTAAGTGTGGGAGAATTTGATATGTGTTTAATTGTTGATGCATTTAATCCCTTACACTTAGTGATTAATGCTTCCATATACTTAAGACATTCACTTTAGTTCCTATTTGGTTTTAGGTATAATTTGAAAGCGAAAGAGCTAAAGTGAGGCAAAAGCACAATTTTTGAGCCATCTTTATGATATTCACTTTCACTTGTCTTTATGGAATAAGAAGAAGAAGGATTAGAGCAAAGAAGAGACAAGAAAGTGAAGTGCATATGGTGCATTGCAAGTCATAGTCATGACTTGATTTGTAATGCTCGTGACTCATCAATCATCACTCATGGCCATGCAATATATCTCACGCCCATGAAAACTTTTGTAATAGGCGTGACATACCTTGCATGCCTATGATACAAGTTGTCATAGGCCTGACACTCTTTGCACACTAATGCAAGGAATTCATGCCCATGACATTTTGCCACCTTACCCAAAAACCTAGTTTTCACAATAAAAAGAATGTGTGAAGGCAGAAAGAGGAAGTCTTTATTTTTAGGGTTTTAGGAGAAAGAAAGGTGATAGAGAGTTGTTCTTGTGGAGACCCATAGAGAAGATGGAAAGCTAGGCTTTCTGACACTAATTCGAAGGTGAAATTGATGCCTGAATCACAGTTAAGAATATATTTTCATTGTTTAATGATGAATCTCCCTATATGGATTTATTATGTTATCCTGCATTTATAGATTTGGGGTTTTATGTATGAATGATCATTAATCTCAGTATTGTTAAATTGTTTGTGTATAAACTCATTGCTAAAATCTTGAATATAATCCGTAATCGTTATGTTTGAGATTTGTTTGTAGCTACTAATGGTTTCAAATCATTAGGGATAAAAAAACCTAGGTTAAATAACCCGAGCTTATATGGTTGTTGCTTAGATTGGTATGTTTTTCATTTCGTAATACGAATGCCCAATTAAATCTAGAGGGCGTGTTCTAGGTTATTTGGTAGTTAGGTTTAATTAACTTACAACCTAAAGAAAATTTGGGACTAATAGAGCTTATTGTTAGTCTACGACCAATAGTTCTAGGAGAGATGTGAAAGCCTTATAACAATAAAATATGTTTAATTTTGAGTAGGCTGAGATTGTTCTGAGAACCAAGTTTTACACGTATTCGACACTTTTATTGCTTTTGATTATTTTCTATAAATTGCTTGCATAGTTTAATTTTACTTCGTTTTCTCAATTGCGTCAACTCAAAACCCATTTTATTTCCTTTACATCAATTATTTTCATTACAAGAAATAATTGAACATTCCTTGTCGATAAGATCCCTACTTACCACAACTACAAATTTTTAGTATGCAGAGTTAGGTGAATTTTATAGTTCACTTGATATGTGCTGTCAAGAGGAAAATAAGTCGCTTAAGGTTAAATTACAACATACTGAAAAAAAGTTGGTCAAGCATGAAAAGTACCTCAAAAAATTACTTGGCCCAAATTATTTAAGCAGTGAAGATGAAAATAAGGCTGCGTGATTTATATTATATCTTGTAAACTAATCTCTGTTTTTATTATTTTGTATATAAGTATATTTAAAGTTGTAATTAAAATCTTGTACACAAATAAATTTAATAATATTTTATTTTTTATATACAATGCTTCAAATTATCAATTTTTTTTATAATTTTTTTGTATAATAAATTGACAAAAAATAAAATATAAATATTAGATATAATAATATGGATTAAAAATGTCACAAATAATTATAATTCAATATGGTATATCATTTCGTTAAAATGTATAATAAAAATTTGAATACATTTTACAAAATATAGCTCAATGTTTTTAGCTACGTTTTCCAAAACGTAGGTAATAACTTTTAGTTACGAAAACTAAGCGGAGCTAAAAGGTATTGGCTATGATTCCTTAAATTGTTGCTAATACTTTTTTGCTATGAAAATAAACCATAGGCAAAAACTATTAGCGACGATTAGCGAAAAACACAGCCTATAATTTTTACCTACGAGGATTTGGTGAAGTTTTTAAGGATGAATATAAATCATCACTAATGACTATTAGCGACAATTTTTGGACTTTTGGTGATGATTTTTGGTAGCCAAATGTCATTTATGTTATAATTAAGTTATTCGCTCATTATCTTCAAATTTATCACCTACCAAAAAGTAATTGCCACATTCTTTGCTACTTTTAAGCTATTGTGATGCTTTGTCAGTTGATCCTTGTTATAATCAATCCTCTAAATCTAAGATAATTAAATAATTAATCAATTAAACTCTTCATAATCAATTTATTAAAATATTATCATAAAGTTTCCAACAACATTACCCTTAGCTTTTTGTAATCATATTCTGAGACCATATCAACATCTAATTCCTCATCAATTCTAATATCATGCTAAGATGTAATCCTTGCCACATTCACCCATTTGAAGGGTCAGTTTACAAGTTGCCTATCAAGATAAAATAGTTGTAAACAATTTATAAACTAGTTCAATTTTTAATTTATAACAAATTTTGTATAGGTCTACATTTCAATTAATAAGACTCACTTTTGTAGAACTCACCATGAATATAGCTACACATCTACCTATACAAGGTGTAATACCTTTAATCTCTACAGTTTTACAGAATATGCGAGCATACTTGCAAAGATGGCTCAATATGAAATGTCTCCTACGAAGTTGCTTATGGGCATCAACTTCGAGTATGGTATCTAGCATTGGCATGTTAATACCTTAATTGACATTTAGACATAAAAAGCTTCTAACACATATAGATGGAAGTTTTTCTAGAAACATTCCTCCATTGTTTTTGGTGATTATTGACTTTATACTCCTCCTAGAACCTCTTCACTTTAACTTTATTTGCTTTCGTGTACATTTATTTGGTTACATTTGTAATCCCAATAATATCATTAGTAATCTCCTTTACTTAATCCTCTTTTACTCTCAATGATAACCTATCCAGGTCAAATTGACCACATAACTAGTAGCATATATCCCTCTCAACCAATCCCATATTGTTAACCCATGTTAACTGCTCTAAAGTAAGGCTCTGCATCAATTCGAAGACTTTATCCTAATAAAATTACATTTAAAAACTCTAGAAATACTGATAAAAAGTACTCAAAATCAAATTGACAATAATACTTAATCACTAAACTATATTAATTTAGTTTAATTCAATGTAATATCATAACTCTTTTTTTACGTTCCCACTTTACTAACTTGTCTCTAAGGTGACAACTTCATCCCCATCCTACATTTTAAATTTTCAAATCAAAATAAATTTATATCATCATCATATTTCTTTAAATAAAATGCTTTCTAATTACCTTCCTTTTCACCTTTATGACCTTCTTCTTTCCTTCTAATGGAGGAGATAGTGCTCTAATTAGAACTTTCCTTTTATTTTGGTCTCTAACAATAAAAAAATTTAACAACACTAAATCAAATATCATAACTATACATATCATCCATAAAAAAATCAAAGCATATTTTTTGATAAATAATCACCAGGCCAAGTTATAAGTTGTAGATTCTTACTCAATATGAAAAAAACCAAAACATCAACACCAGATTATCCCCTACTACCTCTCTCTTTAATTTTGTCATTTTGAGTATGCTCAACACTTTAGAAACCATATCTAAAAATATATGTTAAAGAAACAAAACAACTCTATAAATATATCGATGAAGATGGGAGAGACATTTTCTAGTTATTATATCTAATTCTTAGTTATTTGATGGGTATGTTGACACAATGTCTGCCTTGCTGCAAAGGTTGCTAAAATACAATTAGTTAGAATAATTAAAAAATATTTATGTTGTTTGCTTTTGGGTTCGATTCGACACTATAAAATAACATAAGAAGATGCTATATTTTACTAGATATGAGGAGTTATTTAACTCTTCTCAAAGAAGTTTTATGTAATAAAAGTTACTTATTACCCATTCCAATATGAATTACAGTATTGAATAAAGTTTGGCATTTGAGCATATAGTTAACCATGTCCAATGAAATCTTTAATGGACACAAATTGGTATACAGGTGGCATATGCCAGTTCGTTTCCTTCATATAGTTCCTTCAAAAATTCTAACATGAACATAGTTGATCATATACGCATGTAGTTAACTGTGTCTAATAAAATCTTCAATAGACACGATTTACTATATAGATGAGTGCTAATATGTGTCCTTCATATAGTATCTATAAAATTATAACATAAACACGGTTGACTATATAGGCATATACTTAACTATGTGCAACAACATATTTGACGAACATAGTTTGCTACACGATCTCGTGCTAATCCATATCCTTTATAATGTTCTTTAAAAAATTTAATATGAACATGATTAAATATACAAACATGTATTTACTATATTAAGCAAAACCTCTAATGTACAAATTTTTCTACCTAGTTATGTTCCAATCTATTTCTTTCACATTGTCCCTTCAAAATTTATAACACAAACATAGTTGATTACATAAGTATATAGTTAATCATATCCAATAAAACCTTAAATGGACATGATTTGGTATATAGTTTTGCTATACATAAACCAATATGTGTCCTTTATAATTTTCCTTTAAATAAGTAAATAAGTTACTTATTTATAATGAGTGATGCTACAATTTGTAAATATGCATAGTATAGGATATATATAGTCCTAGCATAGTGTGCATTGATGTAAGGTGTTATTCATACTTAGTCATGATATTCCTATATTTAAGTGAGGATATCACTTTTTTAATATGAATGATGGTAAGTTTTGTACATTGGGTGATATTTAATGCGTTAAGTCTTACTATAATTTGTATTAAGGTATGATATTCTTTATACTTAGTTATGAAATTCCCATTACAAAATGTCGATAAACTTATTTTATTAAGTGATGATATTTTTATACATAAGTGTGGTTTATTTTGTAATATGGTATTCTTTGTACTTAATCATAATATTCCTATTTTAAAATGTATGTGTTACTTATTTTTAATGATTAGTATTGTTTTTTATACATATATTAGTATTAAATATATTGAATTATGGTATAGCTTATTAAGAAATGATATTTTTTGTACTCATTTATAATATTACCATATAAAGTGTTACTTATTTTTAATAACATATGGTATTTTTGTAATAAGTTTAGTACAGTATGTAATAAGGAATATTATTTCGTGTGCTAATTTTTGGTAAGAATGTTCACTAATATGTAAGGAGTTAAGTGATGGTATTTTTTACACTATCATTATACGAATTTCATTACATGGTGGTGGTATTTTTAATGACTTGTGGTTTTTGCAATACGAAGATATGATATTTAAACATTAGACTCAATAATTTATAATTTTTAAATAAATTAAATTGATATATTGAGAGGGAAAAGGTGTCAAGTACATATTAAAACAAGCTTTAAACAAACTTGTTAGTTATAGGTTTGCAACTATTCAACCACCATAAGTATAGGATAGCTTATACAATGTATTGTGTCACTCGTAATATTATATGCTCAGTGGATCGATTTGGATTCCAATTAGGGGTTGCTATTAAGGATAAAATTTGGTTGTTAACATCCCTACATAGATTTAGAGTTTTGTTTGCTCTCAGTGGATAAGGTGTTAACTCTTATTTGGTGTGCTCTCCTACAAGTGTTACTGTTGAAATTTACTTCTTATCCACACCAATCTTGGAGTTAGACTAGTACATGGATCAGTGATTTGAGCCTCTCAAGAATGTTGTGATCTATGCTCTATAATTCTCCAAGAGCTACCTATGTTATTACTACACATTCTTACCTCTTCATTACACATTAGTTGTTCTCTAATCCATCGTATGGCTTCCTCTTGTATCTTCTCTCTAGTGCTTTACGTTCCATTAAAACATCTTGTGCTTATCCTTCCATGTCTTGTAATACATAAACCAAGACTTATGGTATAAACTATTAGATAATCTTTTAAAATAGATTTGTCCTTGTATACCCTCTGATAACCTCAACATAATTAAGATACGTTCTTTGAAAATGGCATAATCATAGATGTTTGTCCACATGCTTGCACAAAATTCACATCTTTAGACTTTATTTGCATAGGGGGTAGAGATTAGTCAAATTGAGGTACCTCAACCTATCTATTGTTGCCAATTTCTCGTAGATAGTTAACCACTACAAAAAAAGACACTTTAAGGATGAGGTTTTTGTTTCATACAACTTTGTCCATACCTTTAACTCACTTCCTATTCCCTAACAAGTCCCTACATGAATTGTTTGTGAACTGATCTGAAGAGTGACCAAGACACAGACAGTTGTCTTTCCTTTCAAAACTGTGATTAGGTATAACATAAGACAATTCAGCTAGGAAATTAGTTTATTGGTTATAAGTGGTCGAAGCCTTTACTTTAGTGTTACTAGAGAACCTATTTTAGATATAAGGCATCGGTTTAGTTTGAACTAAAGGACCAACTTTGTTTTTAATTATCATAATATAGGGATGCCCTTTCTTCTTAGAAAATATGTGTGTATCCATCTCATCCATAAGGAGTCCTTTTCTCCAATAACTTCCATGGCCTCTTCCCTATAAACACCTTGTTGCACAAGTTGATTGATGTGATTCCCAACCCACCCTCTTCAATTGGTCTTCAAACTTCACTTCATCTAACCATGGAATTTTTTTCCACTCTATCTACCACTTGATAGGAAAATTTATTTTAATAAAGATGGACCATGACAAATCTGCTCAGCATCCTCCTCAACAAGACAAATCTTTTCTCCATCTATTGAACAGTCAAACAGAGAAGTTTCTTCTTACCTTTTATTGTTCTTTTTAGTTCTTGTTTCATATTTTCTTTGGTTCTATTTTATTTTATTTATTTCCTTATTTCATTCTTATTAAGTATTTATTATTAGTATCCTTCGTATTATTATTTATTTGTTTTTACGCATTTAAGAATTTATTTTTATGTATTTATTTATTTACTCTTTTAACTTGCATTACTTATTTGTATTTTTTTGTATTATTACTATACTACTTTTTTTTCATGTCATAATCACGTGTGGGTCTACCGGAAACAACCTCTCTACTCTGTAGGGGTAAGGTTGCGTACTATCAGACCTCCCCAGACCCTGCTTTAATGCGGAATTTCGGACTGGGTGATGATGATGATGATGATGATGATGATGAAGAATTTGGTAAAAAGCTCTATTTATAAAGTTCTAATAAAAATGAAATACAATTACACATAATTAAAAAGTTCTAACTAAACTGAAATAAAAACTTAGTAAAAATATATAATAAACTTATAATACTAATTTAAATCTTAGTAAAGTAATAATAATGGATAGTATTAAACTTGGTCCTGATATCACACTTAAGTTTCGACCTAGGCTATTTCAACCTCTATCCAGCCTACTTTTGCGCATATGCCAAGAAGTAAGGATCCTAAGCATCCTATTGCTATTGTATTTGAGCAACAGCAAGAAATCCGTCTATGTCTTATAAGTCGTGCACTATGCAGAAATCCATTTCGCCATAGGCATTTGGAAGAAGTTGGGTTGAAGAAAAATTAAATCAAGACCATTTAATTGCTTGTATTATGTTACGCAATTGGTTATAGCCTCTAAGGAGATTAACAAAATACACATTTGGATATAACTCTATATAGAAAATTTAGACCATTAATGTCCTAATCAGATTCGACAATAAGCTCTCTAAGACCAAGTTTCAATACCAAATACACCCCAAATTTATGTCGAAACCCAAAGAATCCAAACATCACTTGGTGATCACTCTTGAATCCTTAATTGTTCCAACACCAGAATGAATGCCTAAACAATACATTTACTGTCATCCAAAGCAGAAAAAGGAAGGCAATGCTTAAAAGTGAAAAAGCCTCAATCTTTAACCTCCTTGTGATTATAGAACAATATCCCTTTGAAAACAAAATCATAATGTATCTATAATACAATCCGTACTTAATTAAGCGATAGGCTGATAGGGGAGAATGTAGAGATTGTATTATTTATGTATAAAATAGATTTACAGCAGTAGAACCTCTCCTGGGAAGAGTTCCCAGGCCAATACAATTCAGTATATTTTCAGTATTGATTCTCTCTCTCTCCTATAGTCATCTATATGTTGTCCTCACAATCTCTCTCCATAACTAACTACTAACAACCTGCCTAAGTGGCAATTGTATCTTTCCCCATCTTACCCTTATGCACATATGTTTGAAGAGGCTTAGGCTGCTTCAGTATAGGTTGAACACTATCAATGCTAACATTGGCAGCTAGAAATTGAAAAAATAAAAGCAGAATAAAGATTATGTATTATAGATATTAAGAAATTCTACGTTTGGATTTTCCCAGACTCCTCCTGTATATCTCACAGTAGTTTCTGTTGCTAAGCGATTGTGCACAATCCAGTTATAGACATTCCTAATTATAGCTCCTTCTGTTCTTGAATTAAAGGGACACCAATCTATTAAATCCTGAGAAGATAGTCTTTGAATCTTCGCACTTGATTCTCTCATTGCAATGTTGTACATTGCTTTGATCACCCTCAAAATCGCATATTCCCAACAAGTCACTATTTACAAATAAAAATAAATTAAACAAGTGTTTATAATATAAAAATTAAAATATGTAAAAAACAAGATACCTTCATTTCCTTTTTGACCAATCACAATATTTGTTGATATCATCACGAAGATCCTGAAACAAATAAAACAAAAATAATTAATCAATTAATTGCCTTATAATAATTTATATATAATATTTGATAAAAATCAACTGTAACATTTCAAATTAAATTATTGTAAAAAAAGTTTTGAAAATCAAAAAATTATAAAAATAGAAAATTATGATTAAACTCATTTTTGAAATGTGATAATTTTATATTATAATCTTCTTATAATACCCAAAATAAAATAATAATAAATTTAATGCATAAAAGAATCATTCACACTGATGATCGTTTAAAGGTAGCAATGGGTTAAGACGGCGATGAATCATCCTTTAGACCTCTCTTTTCATCAAATGATGGTTGAGATGATGAGGAGGCATATCTCTTCCCTTTTGAACCACCCTTCTTACCCATAGTTTTGTTAAATTGTCCTGTTGTAAAGAAGGTGACAAACTTGAAATACATAGCTAAATGTGTGTGATGATATCAGAAAACTGAAATGTATCATAATTAACATTGAAAATTACAACACTAATTAACAATGTGTGTTTTGTTGAATCTGTAAACTTCAACCCTGGTTTCTGTAACCTGTAAGAGATGTTAAAGGGGAGAATGAAAAATTACCGCACCATAAGTACAAAGATGGAGATGGCATTTTAAGTAACGTTATCTCAATGAATGCCTAATCTTGATGAAAACACCAATAATTGGTACTACAAAGAAGCATTTAAAATTTTTTGGAAGATCATAAAATTAAGCTAAAAAGAATTAGAATGATGATCATAATTTAGTTAGGATTAGCTATCAAATAGAATATGGTTTTTCTTAAAAAAGAAAAATAAATTCAAGATCATGAAAGAAAACAATAATATCTATTATCTTTTCTTTCACAATCTTGATCTTGTTAAATACTACATACACAATATATAACAAGCACGGTATATAATTGGTACCTCGACTAGCAGGTTGGCTAGCTAAAGTTTGGTTGGGTTTGGTGAGGCTTGATATTAAACGAAAAAGCTTACAATGAGTACAACAGCGTAACAAGGTAATTCTTCCTCCAGACTCTTCAGTGGCACTACTAAATGATACCAAGGTAATTCTTCCTCGACTCTTCAATGACACTCTTTCTTTATAAAAGAATTGCTCAAGAGATAGAAAATGGATACTTGAGACTGAGCCTTGATGTAATGTTTTTATACTGATATTTACATGTTAATGGATACTTGAGACTGAGCCTTGATGTAATGTTTTTATACTGATATTTACATGTTACAAGAACAAGAGGAATATATTGCATAACTACATATGGTGGATTATCATAAGGAGAACCTAACTTTACATCGTTGTAGCAAACATATATGAGAATCAGTAATCAAATGATTTTGTCTACTTCTTTCTCTCTCTTTTAATGTATTCTTGATCTCGCACTCTATTTTTTCTCCTTTCTGTTGTTTATACTACCTTTATTTCATATACTCTTTCATACATCTCTTGTTTTCATGTAACACAATGCCCTCTGTCACTACCACCCTTTGTTGCCCACTTTCCCAACTTGTGTTCGTCGCCTAGTAATTGCTTTTTTTTGTTACATTCGTTGCCAATTAATTTGACCTTTTTATTTTCCAATACTGCTTTATGTTTTTGTAATCTTGGAATAAGATGATTTTTTAGTAATTTTTTATTTCGATCAATTATAATTTCTTTAAGTCTTCAATAAGTGCAGTTCTAACTAAATTTTATCAGTTTTAGCGAAAACAAATTGGTCAGAGCCCTCGAAGTAAATAGGGCAAAACTAGATTTGATAGGTTTCAATCCAAACCTACATTTACTTAAAAACATATTTCGAGTTTCAAAATTAAAGGCCCAACTCAAAATCAGCTCAAATTTGATTTTTATTTTAAAACTTGATTAGCC
>JANIIA010000191.1:29848208-29860449 GCA_027478495.1 Erythroxylum alaternifolium | reverse complement strand
CTACACACTATACGAGGACCTATCGCCATGATTCATATATTTGATTTCTTGTTATATGTGGTGTTGGCTTACATGGACCAAGTGGGAGAATGTAAGTTTTATCCCCTCATCATTCATATGGTCCATTTAAAACAACTTTACCCTACCCACTAAACTTTGTTGCCCACCTACCTATCTCATCGTCTTTGTGATAACCGAAGGCTTTGAGTGGTTTTATTGAATTTATATCCAACAATTGGTCCCCTATTCTCGCCTAGCAGCTCATGCACCATCTATGTTGCTTACGGAAGAGGATAGAAAAGCTCCAACCTGCACAGAAAACATTCAAATCTAAGGAGGAAAGGCAATGGCGGAAGGTATATAGTTCTTTGGTTAAGCTTCCGCTACTGTTTTTACATATATATTACGGTTATATATATGATGATGGATGCATGTGTTTTATACGTTCATGTTTTGTATGAAATGCATGCCTTTGCTTGGTTTACTTTTACACATTGCACATGCACGCAAGTTTCAGTTGAGTAAAATTTTGAGAATCATCGTGAAGAAACACCATGGCATTAGATAACTGTAATCGTGCTGCTAATGCAAATAAACTTGGTGATGACATAATGTAACCTAGCCAATCTCGTTAGTACATGAGACGTCTTCCTCACTCATTTTTCCCAGGCAACTTCGGTATGTAACTGCATGCACCAACTCAAGAGCGCTACTTATTTAACACTTCACTTCCATCTTTATAGAAAAATTAAAACTTTTCATTTCTGAACTCGGGAGTGTTAGCACTACAAAACATGGCCATGTGCTTAGCTTTATGTTTTCTGATGGTTCAACTTGTCTTAACAATCGTGAATGAAACTTGCACAGATGATGTAGGTTTCTTATAGCAGTTTGGAATTTATCAAGACAGTTGTCCAGAGGCGAAAGCTATCATTTTCGCTATTATTGAAGCTGCATGCAATCTTCGAGGATCCAAGAATGGCAGCTTCTCCGCTTCGTCTTTATTTCCATGATTGTTTTGTCGATGCAAGCCATCTCCTTTTTACTATATTCCTTCTCTTGTTCTTGCATCTATGTCAGACCTCATGCTAAATGACATATGTAACGCTGCAGGGTAATGATTTTGCTGGGTGAGGGTGACAACTTCGTTGGTGAGAGAACAGCACCACCAAATCTGAACTCATTGACAGGTTTCGAAGTGATGGACACCATCAAGTCTGCCCTAGAATATGTATCCAGCGGCCCCGGGGCATAGCTCAACTGGCAAAGGCGTAGGTGGTGTGATGCCTGCCATGCTGGCGACCTGCAATGTGGGAGTTCGAATCTTGGGGGCAACCTTTAAGATTTGGGCCCTTTTATGGTGAGATCAGTGGGTAAGCCCAAGTCCCTGGTCAGTTGAGACACATCCCGCGATTTACATCCTCCACCAATCCCGAGGGCACGGGAGTGGGGGTTCCTAATGTTGGAGTTCAACATTTAGAATATGTATCCAGAGACTGTTTCTTGTGCTTATATTCTGGCAAGTATAGCTAGAGACTCTGTTGTTTTAGTACGTAACCAATAACTTCTCAGTTATATTTCCATACAACAATGTTACTTCTGCTTCTACCATCTGGGATGGGTACTCATATTTGGTGGTCAGGTGGTCCAAGTTGACAAGTGGAAATGGAGAGGGGAGACAGTATGATGCAACCACCACCCATATTCCTACTCCCAGCTTCACCGTCCCAATATTGTTTGGTTTCCAAATTTCAGAACCTTGGCCTCACACTAAATGGTGCAATTGTGCTCCCTGCTGACGGCAATAAACTCTCTTTTTTATTGTAATTTTATTTTATGATAATACATAAAAGCTAATTGAGACAGAATAGTGTGTCTAATCCCATTTATATATAAGTTGTCAGGTTCCTCAAGATACAACGAAACTCAGCAAAATTAAGACCACATCCAAATCTTTACAGAACCTATTAGTCCTGAAAGTCAAATGTCTTTTCACATGCGCAGGTGCGTATCCGATTGGAAAAGCTGGCTGTTCAAGTTTTAGCTCTCGGCTACAAGCCGCTGCGTACTTGGGCGACCCAACCAACGCAGCTATTAATTTGGAGTTCATCGCAACGGCGGTGCACAACATTTTCCAAGTACCCAACAGCTAGAAATGGTGGAATGGAGATTCTTTGTACTTAAATTTGGGCGGTGCACAACATTTTCCAAGTACCCAACAGCTAGAAATGGTAGAATTGAAATCTTCTGTACTCAAATTTAGGTGTGCTCTTGTGTCCCATCAATCTCAACCACTCAATCCAAATTGGTAATTCATGAAACTTTCGACAACCAGAATATGTCCAATCTTAATTCAGGGGAAGGTTTGCTTGCTTCAGACTGGACTTGTCACGGACAATGATGAAACACGAGACTGTTGAGTCATATGTGGAGGACCCTTCATTATTCTCCGAGGAGTTCAAGAATCCGATGTTTAGGATGCGAAGTCTACGGCCATTGACAGTTAACGGACCAATACGCAGGAGCTGCAGGGCTGCTAGCTAAGAGCTCATAGTCTCCAGAGTGGAGATTTGGAAGGTCTATATACGATATTAATACTATATCCTTGACTTGTATGCTAGAAAACATATACCTTTCATTGTCATTGCTTGCTAACGAGATGTTTAAACCTAATACAGAGTCTCTCATTCTCTCCGATGAAAACTGGAGAGTATTATATTTGGGCAGGCAAACAT
Organism: Erythroxylum alaternifolium; assembly: GCA_027478495.1. Lineage (NCBI taxonomy): Eukaryota > Viridiplantae > Streptophyta > Magnoliopsida > Malpighiales > Erythroxylaceae > Erythroxylum > Erythroxylum alaternifolium. Next base: position 29,857,714 of record JANIIA010000191.1, on the reverse strand, counting down.
TAAGGAAACCAGGAAGAAGCAGAGATTCTGCACGAGTCTGAATTGTGTACTTAAGAGAGCTCGTAATTTTATGTTACAAGACGAGCCATAAACAGTGTATACATTTCTTATGAGTACTAATGACACAATTTGATTTGTTAACCAGGTCGCGTGGGACGGATAAATCCCATTGTTAATAGGGAAAAAAGAGGCATACGAAACCGATCCAGTTATACACGAGCTTCAACTCAAGTTTACAGCTTCCAGTCCCAGCGGGTGGATTGGCCACCATTCTTTAACCTAGTGCTCAAGCAGGATCGCCTTCAAGTTCCTGGAGGTAATTATACCACAATTATGTTAACGTCCAGGATGCACAAAGAATTATAAGAAAAAACAAAATCTGCCAAAGCAAGGTCCATCCAAGTCTCAACAATGGCAACCATGTCCAAAGCACTTTCCAGCTTTAACATCACGGTGCAAAGGACTACTATCATCAAAATGTATCACCAACCAGGCAATGAGCTCAAAGAGTGTTTAGGTCAATTTTTGCTCTCAAACTAATCCTATCTTGTCATTTCCCACCTATCAGTCACTGTCACCTAAACACATAGCTACAGCCTGTATTGGATTCCAGCTTCATGAAGATTATTTTTTCATCTTAAACAAAAGGGTAAAAAGCTTTAAAGGAAAAATCAATATGATGAGCAAACCAAAAACTCAAATTTCTGATAGAATTGGCATTTGACCAAACTGACATCAAACATAATTTGAAAGCAGAGAGAAGTCGAAGAACCTGCAGGCTTATTCTTCCACATTGATTCCTGAGAAGCCTGTAGCCCCAATAGCAGACAATGATTTAGCTTTGATCCGTGTAGCTAAAGATAGTTAAAGATACAGTAAACGAACGAACATCAGATACCTGGAAGCTGGTTGGATCATTGATAGAAATGGAAGGTGCAGGTAGTTGAGCATAACCATGTTCCTGCACAGCCACATTGATCAAGACACAAATTAATAAAAGAAGACATATGAAACATACAAAGATGTTGAAGCAAAAAAGTATCATACGCCACCACCAGTGCTAGTAGATTCTAAAACCATCAACTCTAGACAGTTGACACAACCCTGTGGTACAACTGAAAGAGAAATCTCTCGTTTCAAATTAGAGTTGTTATCCTAAGCATCTTTCAACCTTACATCTAAAAGGCGCATAATAAAACTTGCACATAAGAAAGTTGGGAATAGAACAAAGTATAAAGAGAGACATAGTCACTGACCAATGAAGAAAATGAAGGCTGTTGAAGCTGCTGTTGGTGGTGGAACTGTGTTTGGAGCTGTGCCTGAAGCGGCACTTGCAGAGTAGGTACGACTTGAGGATTTGACAGGGTCTGAGACTGTTGAACAGAGGGTTTTTGTAGCAGTTGCTGTTGTGATTGTTGTTGCTCCTGCGATGTCAAGTCCTCAGGTTTCTCCCACTGCCAAAAGAAGAATTTATCACAGAGTTGAAAGATAACGTGTCAACACCAGAGGATGGCAGAGATTAGCATCCCACCCGACTTTCACGAGTGACACTGTTGTAATAGTACTTGAATCCCTCAGGGGAGAAATGTTCTGTCCAATTACATTTTGGTGGAACTGCCTGGCTCATAACAGCCGTTGGTGGACCAGAAGTAGGAGGCACCTCTGCAGGCAATGTAGTAGTGGGATTACCAGCAATAGTCTGTGGTGCAACTCCAGGCCACTGAGAATGGGAAGGCAGGAAATGTAAAAGAACTTCCAAAAAGTAAACAGAACCTTTAAGCCTAGACAACAGAACAAATATCAAAATGACAACATAGATAACCTAAAACGCTAGTGAAAGCATACTAACGACCAGACAAATGGCATTGACAAATAAACGAGAAATAGAACACGCCATTACTAATTCAGACTGATCATCCCCGTGTTCCTCGAATGAATCTCTTAGTTGTTGAGAAGGTTGCCCAAAAGCAGTATATAAGGCACACCTAGTAAAACTTACAAGTAAACCAGATATAGAGATGGCGACTAGGGTTGCTGTTTCCATTATTTCCATTATTATAACATTTCAAGACCACAATGGATCTATGATAAGATCTTTTATTTACAACGGAATGGTATACAAAGTCAACAGATCTTAAAAAATACAAAATAGGATTTATGGCATTAAGTTCAACTCATAATATAATTAGAAGAATTGAGCAAACACTCTTTGCAGACTCAATTTTCCTAGTAGCCAATCATTTTTCTCAAGCAAGCAACACTATTTTTATACAAACATGTCAAACAGCAGCTCCAGCTATTACCATGTATCCTACACTACCAGTTACATAAGATTTTTGTTCTACATTTTAGAATAAACATGAAGCAATAACTACCCCAACTAAGGTTATTTGCTGACGAGCTCTTCTTCAAGTTTAAAAACATCCAAGTTTCATACTTTTCTATCAATTGATACCTGCGGTTTAGTAACCTGAGAACTCTGATGCAGTGGCAAATTTTGGGTAGGTGGTTGCATCATTTGAAGTTGTTGCTGCAACTGGGAGAATGCTTGCTGGGATGACTGAAAACTTGCTTGTAGAGTTTGTGTCTGCTGTGACAGCATCTGAGCCAGCTGAGAGGGTGACTGCTGATGAGATTGGAGCAAATGCTGCTGCATAGAGGATGGTAATTGTTGAAAATTTGGAACGGAAGGAAGGGAATGGGATGGCAAGTTGATATTCGCAGGTGCTTGTGCTGCTGCGTTGGATGACATGCTCTGAGCGAGCTGAGGTTGAGTAGTAGACAAGGATCCACTGATACAAGCTGTATGCTGCGACGCAAGTGCCTGGGTAAACAGTGTTTGAGCAACAGTTAGAGGAGTATGGTTGATCAGTGTAGGAAGTTTGTGTCTGTGAATAAGATGTTACCTGAGAGTATAGTTGAGAAGGTGGCAAATGTTGAGGTGATTGAAAAGGCTTGTGTAATGGTGATATTTGCTGGCCCAAATGCAGCCCCTGCTGTAAAGATTAGTTAAAATTATTTGAATTAGTGAATAAAAGGAATTGAAATGAAATTATTTCATCATTAAAAGATGAGGATGAAATGTCTTGTGGTTTGTAGTAGTTATGAATCCAGAAAGAGAGTCAGAAAGCCTGCTTAATAGGACCAATATAAAGTTCGAAGTAAAAGAGTTTGAAAATGATGCTACTAACAGACACCTTCACAACCACGACAAGACAAAGAAGAAAATTAGACAAGAAAAAGAAGGAAAATAAATCGCATACAACCACAACAATATTGTTTTTTAATTGAACCTCAATCCTCCAGCTAAAAGTTGTCACTCTATAAATAGATAAGTTAAATACACTTTTTTTTATAAAAAAAACTCCTTGTTATTAACACCATACATTAGTGACATCGATTTATAAAACACCAGAATAAGAGAAGCAGGAAAACGCAAGACCAAAAGTTGCCCTATTTGTTTGCACTTTTATTTTGGTTTTCTGTTTTTGCTTTCAATTTTAGTAAAAGAAATCTGTTTGTTTGAGTTTTAATTTATTTTTTTATTTTAGTTTCTTCCAGTTTTTATAATTTATGAAAACTATAAACTTTGGTTTTTATTTTTATTTATATTTTTTATAATCTGATGTACTGTCAAGTGTCAACTAAATGTATATTATTTAATATTAATCATTAATAAAAATAATTTATCAATAAATATTATATAAGAGATTAAAATAAATTTATTTAATTCATTTATTTATAAAAATAATTTATCTTTAGGCTCTATCTAATATGTAATTATTATCAATAATAAAAATATCACTATATTGACATTAACAACCAAACAAGTTTTTAGTTATATTTTAAAAAAACAAAAATTAAAAACCACACAACAGAAGAATAAAATTAAAAACAAACAGTCCCTAATATGATGAAATCCAATAATTTTACCTGATTTGAAGGCAGGGCTAGATCACCAGACCTAGGAGGCAATTGAGTCCCAAAACCATGAACACCATTGTTGTGCGTGGGACCCAAATTCTTTGGACTCATAGAATGCCATGCATTAGGAGGAATCCTATCCCCCATTGGATCGCCAAAGTTAGGTGGTGGTCTAAGACCATGAAAAAATCTGTTAATGATAGAACAAAGGAGAGAATAAACTCCTGCAAAGAATTGACTTTAATAGAAAGTGAAGGATAAGATTACCTCGGTGCTGGTGCTTGAAACCGCGGGCCAAAGCCAGCTCCACCAAATGCAGGAGCACCCCTGAAAAAATATAAATGTTTAAGATAAGTGAGGTTGATATTGCTAGCTCACATGCATGGATGGAAACACAAGACCAACTGAAAGGAAAAGGCACACTAGCATTAAAAAAGAGACAATATCTGCTGAAACACCTTGAATCACCAGGCCTTGGCCTTTTAGGATCAGCAAATCGAACAGTTAATGGTTGATCACAACCCTAAGACAAATCAAGGAAAAAAAGGTAATTATTACACGGCAATACCCACATAATATGTTCAGACATCATACACAGCATATTCATCATTACAAATGCAGTATAGTGCGCTTACTCTCATAGTATAGATCCCATTAAGAGCATTTATAGCTGCCAATGCCATATCTCTATGAGAGAATTTAACAAATCCACACCCTTCAAACGAGAATTAGGAAAACCAAAAGCGATTACAAGATAAGAAATATCAAAAAGTTAGCTTCACATAAAAATAGGAGAATCACAAATGAAATCATCCAACGAGAACCAAAAAGAAACAGAAAGTCCTCTAGTTATAATGTAAAGGAAAGGCCAACCAATTCATAACACATATCATTTATCATCTCAAAAGTCAGATTAATTTACTGTTACTGAGGAAAGGACACACCTCGACTCTGCTTCATATCATCACGCATGAGGTAAACATCTTCTACCCGGCCATAGGGTAAGAAAATCTGAAGAGTAGATACTGGTTACAAGTTTTGCAATATCAATTTGGAGAAGAGAATTGAAAAGGATTAAGAGATCCTACATGCAAAGGATCAACATGTCCAAATACATATATGACCACCAAAGTGCAACAACTAAATATCATATGAAACTAAAATCTGCATCCGGGAAAAAGAAAAAGTATGGAAGAAGAGGCAAAAAGGGAAGGACGGAGTGTTGTTGAAGAAACGCCCAAAGGATGCTAATTCAGAAACAAGATTGGAATTACAGCAAACAGATGGTTTTAATAACATACTTCCTCAACTTCCTTTTCCGTGGCCTGTTTGTTTAATGACCCCACAAACAATTTGAATTCAACTGCACCTGCAATAAAGGAAAAATAAAATCATACAAAAGACGGGATTCCAAGATGAAAAGATTGTCCCAATAAGTTATTCACACAAAACATTCTGTAACAGAAAAAGTTTACAAAAAAAAAACAAAGAAATTCACCAGCAAAATGTCAATGTTAAGGAAACAACTAATCAAAATAAGAGTCACAATGGAAAAAGATTGAATTTGTCACACTTCAAGAGCAGTTCACTGTACTGCAAGTTGGTGTAGGAAATAAACGAGGAAAAACCCAAAGACACAAAAAATGTAAACCATGATGCTACAAAGGTAAAACCCCAAAGGCTTAAAATTTAGTAAAGCATGGTTCATTACCAAGACGCTCCCGTTCCCCATCAGCATATCTAACTTGGATAGGACCCACTCCCTGAAATTATAAATATTAAATAAGTGGAACTACTACAAATGACCTAGAAGAGATGATCAAGCAGAGCAACTTACCCCAGGCAGTGTATATTGATTGTGCAGAGCTTTGATGGCGCTGTCTGCTTCTTCTGAAGTAGCATATTTAATAAAACAACACCCTGCATGTACAAGGATTTCTGATCGGATAGGTTACTTCACCATTATAACAATGCTAAAGATATGCAAATACACCTGAATATTTCTTATGTACATTGTGCACATACATACACCGCTCCCAACAAGAATGATACGATCACAATAATCAAGTTAAGACCAAAGTGAAATTGATGCACATGATGTACATGCATGTACCACTCCTACCAGTAAAGATACAACACGAATTAAGTTCCAAGTCTAAGCCACAAGTTTAGACTCAAAAATTCCAATTGGCCGTCGCTGTAAGTATATGAAATAAGAAATACACATACAATCCGCAGAGAAAATAACAGTAACGCTTTCATATTGTTCCATCATCAAAGCATTGTAGCGATCCAAATCAAAATAAGCAACACAATATTACCACCCCCACACCTTTCCCCAAAGAAGAGAAAGTGGTCAATAAAACACCCAAGGTGGAAATTCTGTTACTAGAACATGCAACTGTTCCAAACTCATTCTATTTCCCCATTCCTAAAAAGGGAAAGTAAAGAGCAACCACCATGACAAAGTCAACTTCTACCTTCAACTACAAGTAAATATCCTCAGAAACCAATACAAAAAAGTAATACACACAAAAGCAAAGCTGCAACTAAAGCAACTCTTCAATAGGATGAGTTGATCTTTTAATATCTTCGTACAAAGAGCAGTAGAGTAGAGCAGTTAAGAAGGAAACACATGCACCAATAAACACACCTCTACATAATGCCAAAAAACACACTCCACACCTCACTTTTGTTACATAAAAACCCATCTAATAGATTAGTTGCAATAGAAAAGAATTTCAAAAGTTTATCTTTTGTTCAGCAAACAGTTTGTCGCCACAGACACAAGCTAATCAAACATATGAAGCAAATCTGATATCCTGAGGACTGTGCATTAATATAAACTATTAACTTGCATTGCATCATTTTAATGTTTGACCAAACCACATCGAGAGTAACGAGGATAGGTAAGCAAGCAAAAACCTTTAATTACAAGTTCATGGATTTCCATGTACATTTCTGTCGTTCTCAAATGTCATAAAATCAACAATCCCAAATTTAAGCACCAAGTTTTCTGGTTCACAACAGTGCATGCCATAATGCACTTTAAATAACTAAAACGAACTGGCAAAAGCTAATAGCCAATAGTAGACAGAAATGAACAACTTATGTTTTCCCTAGCAGAAGAGACAAAAGGTCAAACGAGCTACTTCCACAGAAACCAAAAGCTTTAGGGGCTTTGCCACAACGCTCATCCTGAACAATCTTAAAGTACTATATTAAACAAATTTGGTAAAAAGGATCAAATCAACCACGAAACTTCATAACTGCATCTAGGCGCTTAACAGAATCAGTAAGCAATCCTTCCACACAAACTCAATATTTCAATCCTAAAAGGGAATTTCCATATATCTCAAAAACAACCACATCAAAGGGTAGCCAACAGCGTACTGAAATCATGGATCCTGGCTGATCTGCACTTTATTTTTTCCTTTACACCATAAAGAAGCCAAACAAAAGTCCAGTGTGTAATTGCCTTGTGATGAAACAACATATTGCTTAACGCAAACAAAATAAAAAACCGCATCAGACAGACATAATTAGTCTGCAACCTAGAATAAAGAAACATAATACCAGCCATCAAACTGTAGCTAAGACTATAAACATCCATGATAAGTGATTATCCGGACGGCTCATAAATTATAACTACTTATATTGAAACATACTACACACCATGATAATACACCATGAACATCCACATTCAACATAAGTGACCTCCACACAAGCGTATCCTTATCAGACAACCATAGATGAGAACTTTCAATAACATTCAAGCATTAGAACTAGATCTACTAGCTTGCCCATACAGATCAGAAGTGATAAGAATCATAAGTCGGAATACTCATGACATTGTCAATGGTTGCATAGTTCCTTAAGAGGCTCTTAAGGTACACACAAGAATAGTATAAGCATTCCAACCATATTCAACAACCACTTCAAGTTCTAGATCCATCCAATTTGTTGATAAACACACTAGACGACAAATATGAAATTTGAAACCATTCAATGTCAAGTACTCCACTATTTGCAACAGCATAAGAACAATCCACAAAATTCCTTTACATTGTACTTTCACCCATTATAAAAAAAATTAATTCCAATAATTCTATTATTATGTCACTAACTTTACAACGTCTGAACTTCTAAAATCCCAACACCAAAATAAGTGACAGCATGGTAGTGGATGATCCCATGACAATTTTTTTGTAGGGCAATGCCACCACTCCCGCGTCCACTATGATAAAAGAACTAATCTGCTCATTCCCAACTGCTATACATATACTGGTTTTCAGTAGGTTCACATGAGTTGCCTTCTTGTTTTGGAACGATGTACACATAAAATGGGTTGCAAAAAACCAACAAGCCCAAAACTTGTTGTAAAAACAAGCTGAGACGGAAGATGAGCATACTTTGCCCCGCTCAGCCTCTTAGAGGACCTGAAATAAGATACGATTTGATATAGGATCATCACAAAGAAACTAGCATATGCACATACCTTGTTGTTGTCCTGTTCTCTTGTCTCTGATCAGGGCAACTTCAATTACCTTTCCGTGGTCTTCAAACAAGGGACGAATCTAAAATTAAGTAATGAAAATTTGATAATATAATACTTGCTGGGAATGTAGCACAAAACACATAGTTAGAGCAATACTGCAAGAATAACATGAGTCCGCATGTGCATGCAATTTAAGAATGCAAAATAATATGCTTAAACTCTAGTACCAACAGGACCAGAACACATAGATGAAAATATAAAGCAGTCAAGCTTGATATTGTGCAAAATAAACGTAGAAAAATAACAAAAAAGAAGAATATGCAGCAAGCAGAATGAGAGACAAAACAAAGTCAACCAAATATTACCATTCACAAATTCCTTAATTATAGGAACGAGCATAAAGTGGTGTTATTTTGAAACTACAATTTACTGATGCATCGAACGATAAAGATCTATCCACGTGACATGTGCATGAAAGTTATAACCTCAAGAAATAATTGTTTCTTATTGCATATCACATGAATTACTTACATCAGCTTCAGTTGCTGTCCTTGGAACAGATCCCACAAAAAGTTTGGCAAAACTACCGGTGTCAAAACGATCTGTAGAAAATAAAACCATCAACATGCAGTGACCAAAACACAAGAGAATTAAGTTTAGAAACAAAGCAAAATAGCATTAAGAAACAAATAATGTTTAGACTATACAAGCAAAGTAAAGATTGCAATAGTATTCATATTCAAAAAAGATGAAACAAAGTGAAGACTACAATTGTATTCATATTCAAATAAGACAAAGCAAAAAAAAAAAAACTGTCTGTCATGACTGAATTCTCCTAACAATGTTTCAAGCCAAGCAAGTTGAAGTAGTACCACATCCTAAATGTGCAGTATACCCATAAAAACAAGATGAATTACAACTGATTATTGATTTGAGACTGCATGCCAATATGGCAACTTGTAGAACTGATTATACAGAGTTCAATGATAATCAATAAGGCAACTCGGTATTTGTTGTAAATGTCTGTTACATGTGAACATAAATCAGGAATAATGGTTAGAATCCCTAGAATTAGCTCCTTAGA
>JANIIA010000191.1:29796388-29806699 GCA_027478495.1 Erythroxylum alaternifolium | reverse complement strand
ATTGTATTCAACGCATTGCCTTTGATTTTTAAACCCATGGAACAGTATTCTAGCTTGATCATGTGTGCTATTAACTGTACCTTCATGTTCACTAAAAATTGCAAGTGCTTTCTTCCAATTTTTGCAGCCCGTACTCACAAACACATCATCTCCATGACGGTTGGCATTAAGGGGTTTAAAAAGATAACAATAAAAACAAAATGTTGCATCTTTTGCTACACTGTACTCCAACCATGCATGCTTCTCAAACCATCTACCTTGAAAACTCCTATTTTCTTTTCCAAATTTTCTTTTTGGAAAAGTATGGCTTTTGGGTTGGCAAGGACCCTTAGAGATGTATTCTCTCAAAATGCGATCTCTATCATTAACATCATAACTGTCAATGGGTTTCCGCAATCCCAGATCACTAACTATGTCATCCGAACTCAACTCTATACTTTCAACATTAATTCTTTCTTGGTTCACAATTGGACTCGGAATCGAAGTTGGATTGGGGCAATTATTTAGGGTACTTTTTGATTCAACACTAGACTTTTGTTTTTTGGGAAAATACTTCTCCATTCCTATCACAATTCAATTCAATTTCACAATTCGAATCAATTTCAAACATCAATTCAATCTCATAAATCAAATTAATTTCCCAATTCAATATCACAAATAATTTCAATCTCACAAATCAATTCAATTCATAATTTAATTTAAAAAATAAATTCAAATTTTCAATTCAATTAAACCCTAACCTAACATCTAAATTCAATTCCCAATTCAATTAAACCCTAACCCAACTTAACTCTCGTACCCCTACACTACAAGACTCAAAGGTATTCAGTGCTTTTTATTCCATGAAGAAGATGACGACTTGAGAGAACAGAAAAAAAGAAAAAAAAGAAAAGGAAAATGGAGAATAAGCGCACATGCGAGAGAGGCCGGGTACAGACCTCGAAATGGTGAAGATGATGACTTGCGAAGTTGCGATATAGGCTGAAAAAAAAGAAAATAAACAAAGCCAAAATGAAATGGAGGAGATGAGGCTTTGCAAGAGAAGCTGGGAACAAAAAACTGAACTAGAGCAGATGCGGCATTGCAAGAGAAGCTGGGAACAAAACTGACATGGAGCATATGCGGCATTGAGAGAGAGGCGTGAAGAGAGGTAGCGCAAGTGGAGTGATTTTAGAGAAAAGAAGAAGAGTGACGACTTGGAGTAAGTAGCGTGATGGAGTTAGTAGTGTGAAGTGGAGGTGAAAGAGTTAAAGACTGTTTATTTGTCAATTCAATCAACAGGGCAAGAGAGAAAACATTTGGACATAGGTGATAGGTGAACGGAGGAACTAAGCAGACGAACGACCCCAAAATTAAATGTGACAACACCAATCTTTACAAAGTGATCCTTGCGAACCTGCCAAAAGGACTATCGGTGAGAGGGGACAAGTCGGGGCTGGTGCGAAGGTTTGTCCTTCTGTAGCTCCGCCCCTGATGGAAATATAGAATATTCCAAGTCAACCTTATAGAAGCCAGTAGAGGAATTATGAAGTCATCCTTGGTTCCTTTAATTGCTGACTGATGAGTTGGATTACGCGTACAAAATCAACTCTATTGGGATATAACTCTTAATACAATTTCAATTTGACTCCATGCCCTATGGGTCGTGCAAATTCTGTATTAAATATTAATGAATTATTTGAATCTGCTTTCCTTAAAATGTTCTTTTTTTTAACTTCCAAATAATTTATTTATAAGCCAGTTTTTGCACCTAAAATAAACTTCAGCTAATTTGCTCTTTTTTGTTATATGTCATCGAAAACGGTGCCGTTGGAATCTGGTCATTGACAACTTTCGCTATTTCCCTTGTTCTCATTATCTTTCTCTCTCTCTCTCTCTCACACACGCACACGCAGCAGAGTCACAGACTCGCCGCCTGAACTTCCATCGCTAGACGCTGGTTCTCTTCCTTTCCGGCAAGTCCACCGGTGTGTCATCTCGTCTCCGGCTCTGCTTTCTATTTCTAGGTTCATTGACTACGATGAGTTGCAAAAATATGATTTTCTTAGTTTACAAGACTCATTCTTTTTGTTCTCCGGTGATAGTATAAATTCTAAGCGTTTTTCTGGTTTAGATGTCTGTTATTGTGCTAATGACAATTTTATTGTTGTTTCTTGTGGTTTAGGGTTTTTACTTGTTGCTAGTTGAGAAGTTTTTCGAGTTTTAACATGGATATTGATTCTGATATTGAAAAAGTGAATATCAAACCTGCACATGAAGGCTCGTCCATGCAGGTGGATTCCAAGGTACTTTTTATGTCCAAATATGCTATGTTATTCTTTGTTTTATCTTTTGTTTTCTATTATATATCCTTTTTTTTTTATAGATAGAATTAGGAAACTTAGTACGATATATTGTGTATGCTATTAACTTCAATGCTTAAACACCTTTATAAAATCAAGCACCGCATAGCGCTCGATAGCTGCTTAGGTTAGTTTTCCAATTGTTAGCAGAATTTTAACTTTATACTTTCTATATATTTAGTTTAGTCTAGTTTTTTTTCATCCTTGGTTGAAAGTTAATTTGTTGAGCCTGATCTTTAGGAGGGAACTGTAGAAGGGAAAGAGGAGCTTGTGGAATCAATGGGCAAACTAAATATTGAGAAATTGCAAACAGGGCAGGCTACTCTATCTTCAGTTCCTTTCAGAAGGAAACCTGTTGTTATCATAGTTATAGGAATGGCAGGTAAGTTAGCTAATTAGTTGACAAAGAATTGGGCTCTACTCCTTGGTTTTTATTGGAACTGGAGTATGATAATGAATGACATGAAGATCAAGTGATGATCTTTACATTGTGTGCAGGGAGTGGGAAAACAACATTCCTTCATAGGTTGGTTTGCCATGCACAGGCTTCAAACATTCGTAGTTATGTACTCAACTTGGATCCTGCAGTGATGACTCTCCCATTTGGTGCTAATATCGATATACGAGACACTGTTCGGTACAAGGAAGTGATGAAGCAGTTCAATCTTGGACCTAATGGTGGAATCTTGACATCTCTAAACTTATTTGCTACAAAATTTGATGAGGTAATGTTTCTTGCAGTATTGTTACCTTAAAAGTGTGTATGTAGTTTGTCTTGGAATATTTGAGTTGCATCTTTTTCTTGACCTTCGTTAAAATTATCTGCACCTTGTTTTCAGTGAAAGAAGCGCATGATCTCCATAATAATTTCTTGTGGGAAACTCTGGCTCATATACCTGCAGTATTATGATGCTCAACCCATAGTTCTTTCAAAGCAAACTAACTGTTTTTCAATTTCTATGAAGATTGGGGTGTTTATGTGCTGAGCTTCCATTGCTTTTACTCATCCTTTATCTCTTAACAAGTTCATTGTTATTGTAAGTTTCTGCTTCTCTATTTCAGGTTATATCTGTTATTGAGAGGCGGGCTGGTCAACTTGATTATATTTTTGTGGATACACCTGGTCAGATTGAGATATTTACTTGGTCTGCTTCTGGAGCTATCATTACAGAAGCTTTTGCTTCAACATTTCCAACTGTAATTACATATATTGTTGATACACCACGTTCTTTAAACCCTGTTACTTTCATGAGCAACATGCTTTACACTTGTAGTATACTCTACAAGACACGATTGCCTCTTGTTTTAACATTCAACAAGACTGATGTGGCTCAACACCAGTTTGCATTAGAGGTATACTTCAAATTTGGGATAGATGGTTTTTGTTATGAGCACCATCTTTTTATTTTCATTTCTTATTCAAAGCATTTTTGTTTCATCAGTCTAGTGCCTTAATACATGGTGACTCGGTTACTTAAAGTTACTCCTCCCTAGCATTATGCTGTAATTCTTATTTTAAAATAATACCATGGAAGTGGTTTTGGGATGAAGAATCTTGATAATTAGGCGCTTATTGATCCCAAAAAGATACAAGATAAGTTGACAATTTATATAGGATGAAAATTAGGGAAGAAATTTTAGGGTTCATTATACTTGGTTTTAGACTGGGGAAATGCTGAACCACAGATGATACAACCAGAAACTTGGTGAATGAGAGAGCTGAGTTCCTGTAGTTCTTAAGGCTTCAATTTGTTGAGTCATCAGGTCCTTGCTGTATAAAAAGACTGTCTTTGAGATTTGGAGGCTTGTTATAAAGTAAGATTGCTTGTAGGGAAGGTTACAGGTTTTCATATCCCATTCCCTCGTTATTTTCTTTTTTGAGAAAACAAGCTTTCTTTTTTATATTACGTTTACAATTTATACCGTTCTAACTAGCGCTCTCTTTGTTGGGAAACATGCCTGGGAAATTGTAATTTGAGCAGTGGATGGAAGATTTTGAAGCCTTTCAAGCAGCAGTGAGCAATGATCATTCTTACATGTCCACTCTAACTCAAAGCCTTTGCTTGGCGCTTGATGAATTCTATAAGAACTTACGATCTGTTGGAGTTTCTGCTGTTACGGGAGCTGGAATGGATTGTTTCTTTAAGGCCATTGAAGCAAGTGCTGATGAATATATGACAACTTACAGGTACTGTCTTTATTTGATACACCATTTCTTCATAGGTTAATTTCTTAACGTTTTACATGCTTGACATATTGAAACTAATTTGGCCTTCTCATTCTCTTAAATGTCTCAACTCATGGAACATGATGCTTTAGGGCTGACCTTGACAAAAGACGGGTAGGGAAGCAACGCCTGGAGGATGAACGTAGGAGGGAAAACATGGAAAAGTTGAGGAAGGACATGGAGAAATCCGGGGGAGAAACTGTGATTTTGAGCACAGGTTTGAAGGATAAAGCAGGGCAAAGTAGTGTCATGATGGATGAAGAAGAAGAGGAGGATGAAGAGGAAGATTATGAAATAGAGAGTTATAGTGAGGAAGAAGTTGCAGATGATGGTGAAGACGATGAGGTTGCCAGGTTCTCTTTTTAATGCAGATACGGAAAGAAATTTGTTATGGGACTTGCACTATCTGGGTAGATTAAGGACCTAAGGTTGATAATGGACAGGTTCTGTTTCCTTGGTGATTAGTTTAGGTTAAACTTGGACAAATATTTGTAATTATAACTTAAGAGATAGAAGGGTTAGCACGATTATTGTCGTCTCCAGTCGCTAGTAAAAGAAGGAATATATGGTATAACACAGTTGCTTGCTCTGATTGGTGCAAGAAACGAGTGTTAAAGAAATCTCCTGGTGGGAACCACTTTTTACATATTGGTCACATATGGTGCCACTAATTTTGTCGGCCAGTGCCTACCGACTACTTCATCTCACGTAATTCCCAATTTAACTTCAGTCGTATTCGAGTCGCATAAATATCTGTGCTTTTGCCTTCAAGTTTAGTAAATAATAAAAAGTTAATTATTTATATCTTTATATATATTTTTTCAATAGTATTTAAGTTTTTAAAATTTTTATTGACTTTTTAAAATCACGTCTTTGTATATACGGATAATTAAACTGTTTAATTTTTCAATTGTCTGAAGTTATTAAATTTTTTTGTAATTTTTAAATTATAATTTAATATTTGCTAATTTAATTGACATTTTTTGTTATTTATGATACATAAATGTGTATTTAAAATATTATAATTAATTTAAGAATTAAAAACTTAATTAAAAATAAAAATTTAAATACTTAAAAAAATCTAAAAGATTGAGATTTATTATCCCTACATATGTGCAAATAAAACGAATCGGAATTTTATCCTAAAGATTCGCCTCCTCTAATTGCAAACCGGAATCTTATTGCTTTTTTTTTTCTCTGAAGAATAGGACTTTTAATTCCATTTTCTTTTACACACACAAATAATTAAATAATAACCTGGACACGATAATCCACAGAACCGCAAACTTAAAAACAACAGCCTTTCTTCTACAGTGATCTGTTTGTGTGAGAGAGCTGAAGGAAAGCGAAGAGGCGAGATGGCGAAGCAGGAAGACCAACCAATTCCCATTTACTCTTCTTTGGAGCCTGTATATGCAGACGGGTCTCAGCTTGAAGAAACTGTGCTTCGTTTCCAGAAACTGAAGTCCAAATTTCAAGAAGTCTTCGGCCACACTACATAAATGGCAATCCGGCAAGATAATATCATAGCAATTCGTAAAAACGACGTCGGTAATGCTCAAAAGTCTCTACGCATCGCTAATGTCAACGATCAGAAGTATTCTATGTGTAGTTATCCTGTTAATCCTGATCTGGTGTCAATACTTTCTCAACGTAATTCCTTCTTCTGCTTCATCTTTCTTTATTACTTAGTTCAGTGCTTGCTTTGGTTTTTAGCGTTTGTACTTAGGTTGCTACTGCGTTTTGCTTAAAAGGGACTTTTGGTTTTATTGGGTTGGAGTTAGACATTATAGCTTCAATCTTTGCTTTTACATGTATGAGACTTGGAAAATAAGTGAACAAGCCCCCGCTAACTTAAGATTCTCTTTGGACATGCATGAATTAGCATCCAACATGTCATATTATGTTTTGATGAATCTCAATCATAAGGAGAAAAATAATTGTTCCTTAATTGTTTGACTTCCGCTATTGTTTTCCTTCTTCTTCTGATACTGTGAAGCTCAATGTTTGCCATTACTGCTTTATTGAGCTTGAACCCTTTACCGAATCCTATCTGTGTGAATTTCAAGTTTATTATTGCTCCCTTTCTATTTGAATGAATTAGGTCTTTTGTCATGTTGCCTAACAAGTAAGACATTTTTGCCCTTAAGGGTAATTTTGTCAATTTCTTATACAGTAGATAGTTATTAATTGTAACTTGGTTTTTAAATAAATTATCGATTAAGTTACGTAATTTGATCCAGATAAAGATAATAAAGTAGTACAATAAATGATCTAAATTAATGGGCTGAAGTCCGGGTGAAAATGGATCCAGATTAGTGTAGACCTGGTCCATATAGGCCTTGTGACAGGGAAGCCCGATATGTAAGCTATATAAATAGCTTATAGTCTCTTGCAGTTGCTCATATCAATCGTGAGCATAAGGAATATCTGTTCCGTTAAGAGAGCTCGCGTTTTGATAAAACTGTAGAAAAACTTAGCCCGCGTCCCGGAGAGCGATTTTTGTGAAGACGGCGGTGGATTCGGGCTCGATTAGACTTCGGAAAGCTCGATTAAAATTTCAGAACCGAAAATCAGGTATTTCGGCATTTCTTCATTTTTTGCCCTTTAACGTTCGATCCGGGGTACGTAACTAAGGTAACGTTACGTATTACACGTGGTATCAGAGCAGTGGCGTGATCAGGTGGTTAAAAATGGAGATTTTTTACGTTTTTCTCTCCATAAGGTTTTTGTAGACTTAGATTCCGTTTCTCAGCTTTTTCTTGCTTTTTATTACATGAAAATAGTATACATATATTTATCCTTGAGAAACGGGTTAAAAAAGAGCTTGAGAAGTCCGAAAAATGACCCAAAAATTGCCGAAAATTGCATTTTTCCTGCGAGAATCGTTGAACACGCGCCCGACAGTGCACAGTAGCAGCAAAGAGGCGACGTGTAAGGCGTGTGTATTGCGCGCGCCGACATGTGGCCCAATAGACGCGGGACTCGTATCTGGCGCACCACACGTGCCTGGGTCGGTGGACGCGTCTACGCGTGAGGTGCACGCGTCGCTCGCTCATTTGGGCCGGTGAGTGTTCCACACGGGTCATCCAGGCAGATTCGCGACTGACACGTGGTTGACGTTAGCACCTTGATGTCATGCTGACATTAACGTACGGACGTCTGCTACAGTGACTCCAGAATAAAAAACACAAAAATTTTAGATTTTCCGTAAGAGTGCCCCGGGGTTTTGGGTCAGTTTTCCAGTCCGGGAAATTTATACAGTGATTTTTTCTATTTTTTTGATTTATTACATTAGTAATAAATTAAAGTTTAATTCCAGAAAAAAGAATTAAGTTATTCAGGGTCCGATTTCGAGTGAATTTTTATGCTTCGGACATCACATGAGGGAAATACTTCAAATTTTCGTATTTTGGGTCTCATATTCAGGGTTTGGATTGTATGATAGTCAATCAAAAAAAGAATTGAGACATTTTGAAGCCATTTTTGAGTAAATTTTTGCGCGACGAATTTGCCATAATTGAGATACATGGGATTCTTGTGTCTTGGATGGTCAGTTCGGTATCAAGTAAGGCACGATAGTCACTCTATTAAGATTTTTCTTTTACGAAAGTCTCAAATGAAGCTTTTAGAGAATGTTTTCAGCACAGGTATGTGACAATGAGACTGTGCATTTGGATTTTTGCATTTATTGAAGGTACATTATCACATACCATATGCCCATAAAGAATGTGAGGATGACATAAAATTGTATCCCTTGTGTTAGTGGACTTTCTGAGATACTGATGAGAATGTAGTCACCAAAGTGGCCTTTCAAGTCTGTATTTTGGATTATTCTATTTACATATTGGGGGATGTTTCTGGCTTTATGTTTAGTTATTCTGCCCAAAAGTGTTGGCCTTGCATAACATTTTGAGATGATCAAAAAGGTATTGATAGAGGAAAGCTATTGCTTAAACGATTTATTCACTCAAAGGTAATAGTGTCGCGAGAGTTGATGGTTTATACTCTGATCGCTTTTTATGTGGAAGTCTAATTGCATATATTATGTATTCAGCCTAAAGGTGTTTCATAATATGTGTGATCAGATTTTCAGAAAAGATACTGTTTAATGGCTTTCAGTATCGCTATTATCTTACATTTATGATGGTCTAATCAAAGTTACTAAAGAGTCACCTTTTCGGTCAATGAAATCAGTGTCACTATTGAAACCCTAACTGATTTCATTACAAAGAAATGAACTAAAGATGTATTGAATGCTATGGAAATAGCTGGGGTTGATATGGCCATACAGATACATAGGCCATCTCCACCTATATCCATGAGCTCGAAAGCTCATAAAGTAGCCTATGAAGCCCATGATCGGTCTAACAGATTACATCTTATAACGATTAAGAGATCCGCACCTACCCATCTGTTTAGTGAACTTCTAGACGCAGACATAGCATAGTAATTTTTGGAAATATCTCCTAAAGGTACGTAATCTCATCTAGTGTCGAGATAAATGCCTTGAATAACGAATTATTTTTTATAAGGTATACGGGGGGAAAAGGGGGAGTAAGGAGAACATATCAAGAATGATCCATCTTCACACTAGAATGAAAATGTTAAACATTTCTGTTCCTGATGTCTTTATTATTCACCAAACTCTAAATACACTCCCTTCAGAATTAAGCAATCTGGTGATGACATATTATTCACAAGATGAGGAATGTGACTTAAATGCTTTGATTTTTTATTGCGTTGCTAAGGAGAAGAAACTCAAGCTTATTACTCTTACAGTCCTTGAAGCAACTAAATGAAAGGCAAAGATGAAGCACACTAAGATTAAAGGTAGAAAGGCTGAATCTTCTTCACATGCTGATGCTGGTCAATCCAATGTTGGTAAAGGTCCTAGGGACATAAAGTAACTAGCATTATAAGGCCTAGAAGGAAAGATTGTGACTATCAGATAACTTCTTGGTTTGTCAATTTATGAATCTGCTTTGCGATAGTCGTATTAAGTACTTGGTGACTATATAGTGGAGTATCTGATCAAAGTACTTCCACAATGCATGAGTTCATATTCAGGACAAAGCCAAATAAATAAAAAGGAGAACTGATGGTTGACAGCACTGAAGAAATGGAAGTAATGTCTATAGGGGATGTATGTACTGAATCTTGTAGTAAGGTTCATTAAGGTTTTTACACGACACATTTTATATATGATCTTGGGATCAACTTTGGATAAAGAAAGTTGATGTTTTGTATTTAATACTTCTGTTGTATAGTTGTGTTCAATGCAAAACATACTGGTACAACTTTCTTATCATATGGTTTGTATAGTGTGCCTTCCTCCGAATTAGATATATGCTTCTTCGTATCTTGCTGAACAAGTCGTGAAATAAAGGACCTTGATGAATGAAAAGTCATACATGGTGTGGCATAAAAGTGTAAGCCATATTTCCAGAGCTAGGATTGAGAGATTGATAAAGGAAAGCATTCTCTTAATTCTAGAATATGATGATCTGGAAATATGTGTTGTCTATTACAGGGGTAAGTTGACTAATAAGGATATTGAAGTCAACTTATACTTCTGATTTGTTAAGTCTGATACATAATAATATTAGAAGACCTTATACAATTGCATTGTGCAATTTCAAAAGTATTTTGACATTTGTCATGGTTTGTAACACCCCATTCCCGCTGAACCCGAACCCGATATCGACAGTGATACCCGGATCCGTGCCCCGCGAGGGTGGC
>JANIIA010000191.1:29732446-29745166 GCA_027478495.1 Erythroxylum alaternifolium | reverse complement strand
CGTCTAAATAAACACCAAAAGTTGCACTGTAAAACCCACATTAATAATTAGGCACAAAAAGAATATAAAGAAACTAACAAAAGCAAATTAAAGAAAACATTCTAAATATGATAAAAATGATGAATTCATTAGGGATCCAATTCTTTGGTTCGATCTCAACCTACACCCAGTTAAACATATTTCATTGAATTATTATCTTTATACCTCTCTTTGAACAATAAGTCATAGATTAACATCAAGCTTTGTTAACTTTAGTTTTCCCTTAGGTCGTGTTTAATTAAGAGACGCTTGTTAATTAAACCTAACTATCGAATAACCTAGGATATGATCTCTAGATTTAATTGGACAGTCACATCACGAATTAGGAAAATAGACTAATCTAAACAACAACTATATACACTTGGGTCATTTAACCTAGATTATGTTATCCTTAATGATTAAAAACTATTAGTCGCCACAAATGAATCTCAACATAACAATTTTGGATTATATTGAAATTCTAGCAATGGTTTTATATAAAAATAATCAAATAGAACATTCAATCAGTCTCATATATCACCTAAACATTAAACATAGGATAACATAATAAATCCCTAATAGAAAGAACAACAAACAATGAAAAAAATGCCTAACTAGGTTCTTTGACATTGATGTCACCTCCGAACCAGCTTGGAATGTCCAGCAGGGTCTCCAAAGGATGAGAGGTTTGCCCCTCTTCACTCTCCTGAAAGCTCCCTATTGACTCTTCCAGTCGAAGACACTCAAAACATTTTATACTTTTGGCATCACATGCCCCTCGATTTATATTAAAAACTAGGTTAAAACAAAAGGGACACCTGGATAATACCTCACGCCTATGAGATGTGTGTCACGGGTGTGAGAGTGTATCACACACATGACACACTATAGCATGGGTGTAAGCAGTGGCTGTCACAGCTGTGAGTGAGGCTCGCGGCTATGTAATTTTTCTAGTATAGCCGTGAGTTACAATGCAATCTTCTTCTTTGTGTTTTCATTTTCTTATTTTCTTCTTGTCTTTATTTGCTATAATGTTCCTCATTCTTATTCCACGAAGACAAATGGATATGAATCTTCGAGAAATGATCCAAATATAGCGCTTTCGACTCACTTTAACTCCTTTGCTTTTGAATTGTGCCTAAAATCATATATGAGTCAAAGTGAGTATCTTAAGCAATTTCATATCATTAATAGCGAAGTGTTTGGAATAATTATATAATCAATTGAGCACATATCAATTTCTCCCACACTTAGTTTTTGATCGTCCTGGAAAAACATCAAAATTATGATCACGTACTCAAAAAAATTTATTCATTTCCCATATGTTCTAAGAATACACAATCATAAGAAAAGATGAATAACTTTCAAAATTCATAATAAGAATTTAACATTCAACGCTTCTACTCATGATCAATCAACATTCAATACCTTCAAAAACTGAGAAATCTAATGGTAGACTTGGAAAATATATTTAAAGACGATATATTCTCGGGTAAGCTCAACATCATTCACAATCAAGATATTCCACAACTTTGCGTATCATTTCAGTTCTCCACCACTAAGGTTTACATACAAAATCATGAATTAAAGGACTTTTCAAGGTTATAATGTGGGCAAAGGTAAGGTAAGATATATTTAGGTTAAGTAGCATGAAAGCCATTAAAGCTAGTAAAACAAAAGAACACTCAATGTGATATCAAGTGCATAACTTAACATTCATTCAAAACTGGGTACTATCAGCTATAATGAATGCAACAACAATGTTTCACAACTCAAACTCGAGCTCTCATATACAAATCACATGAAGCATAAATCACTCACAAAAGTTGATGATAAAAAAGACTTTGTAACCATAAGGAGTGACCATTGAAAGCAACATCCACCTCATATCCAACATACTTAAGTAACCCATTCAATACAACTTTAGGAGGAAAGTATTAATGACTTGTCAATACATATGCACTTCCTCCTTGATAAATTTATTTAAACATTTTTTTCTTCCTTTCTTTTTCTTTTTTCTTTCTTTCTTTCCCTCTTTTTTTCATATAAACATTGAAGAAATTACATCAACAAGGGAATTTCGATGATAAGTCATAAAATAGTATCCCAATATTATAAACAACCCACATGTATATACACCCCCACATTTATACTTTTGTACATCCACAAACTCAACAATCAACAAATTTTCCATTAGCTTTAAGGCTTGGGAAGGACATTTGGTTAGGTTTTAAACATGAAATGTGGTTAGTACACAAAGAAAAGGAAAATAAAGCTCAAGGGGGCTTATTAAAAGGAAAATCATATAATGGGTAAACTATTTGACTAATGCAGTTCGAAAAAGAAAAGAATGCCTCATCATTTTCATGTTAATGCATGTGCTAAAAATGTGGTCTTGAATAAAAAATCAAAGCAAAGTTAGGATATACATATCATGAAGTCCACACATAAACAAAGATAATGAGACTGATAAGGATGTGTTAGTCTATAAAAGCTCAAAATCTCACTGACTTTGTCTACCACTAGTCACTACTCTTCTAAAGAGAATGCATATTGACCAATTACAAGAGCAAAAGTATATGCCAAAGTTGCCATCAAATTCTCTAGTCAATTCATTCTCTAATCATGACTATATAATCCTAGAGGCACTAGAAAATCAGAAAATATTTGATTGTTTGTTTTATTCTCTCTTTCATTTTGATTGAAAACTTAAAATAAACAAAAAATGAACCAATATAAAAACACACATGCATATTCTAACTAGTGTAAAAATATAAAGGAAAAGAAATTTATGTCCCTTGGGTTGCCTCCCAAAAACACCTTTGTTTAGTGTCGTTAGCTTAACTCCATGTTTTCTCCTCATATGACAAAATTATGATCTTTTGATGCCATAATTTGAGCCATTTCCACGTGAGAATGTTCAGGATACGATCTTGGTTGATAATCTGTCATATTCAGCACATTCCCTATCTTTAGAATCTCAATCTTTACTGAGTCCACACTCTTGAGAAATATTTCTAATGACTCTTCACCTTGTTTAATTTCTCTAAACTACTAGATAAAGGTAAAAGTCAGTCTTAACTAATAAAGCAAACATATGCAAGAGATACTTTTAATTTGAATAAAACGATAGGGGCTTATCGAAGTTTAAAACAAGAATAGGAGCCTGCAAAGTAAGAGCAGCTTGTTAGGACCTTGTTTAAGCAATAAGAGCTTGTTAAGTGATAGAAGCCTATTAAATGACATGAGCCTGCTAAAGGATAAATCCAGTTTAAACAATTTAAAACAGAAGGCGCATGTTAAAATGAAAAGATCCGCTTGCAAGTTGAAAACAGAAGGAGCCTATTATAAAATTGAAGGAGCTTTTTTCTAAAATGAACACACACAATATAATGCCAAAATATAAAAGTTAAGAGAAGAGAGAGAAGAATGCAGTCGATTTATACTAGTTCGACTTACAACCTAAGCCTACGTTTAGTCCCTAGGTATCCAACTTGAGTGTTTCGCTATAAAAATCCAAGTAGTAATTTGATGAGCCTCTTCAAGCTCACGAGTACATATTTTTCAAGGTTCTCCAACCTTTCATAGTAGTAGTATTTATCGAGCCTCTATAAGCTCACGAGTACATATTTTTTAAGTTTCTCTTACCTTTCACATTATTAGTATTTTGCTAGCCTCTATAAGCTCTCAATAAATGATGAAGTAATTTACTCCACATGAGCTTTAATTATCTCTCACAAAAAGAATTGTCACTTTTTAAGGCACAAGAGATTTTGATCAAGATATGATTTTTAGGAATATTAATTCTTCTGAAGTATTTTAAAGATTCTAGCTTTTGTCCTCCCGTTTACAAAATGTAGTGGCTCTTCTGTAAATAAACATCTTCAAACTAGTCGTTGCTTCTTTTATATCTTGAATTGACCTTGAATCTTCAACACAATATTTTATAAAATCTTTCAGTATCCAGATGTTAAGACAAATGATCATATAACGGAGCTGATTATGATTTGTAAGATCCTTCTAGATATTGTGGAATCATTTCTAATAAATCAGGTAAGTTCATAAGGAAGGTTTCTACAAGAAAGGAAGCATTTATCATATGATTTTATTTCTTTTAGAGAATTAACGCATCAGTAATAGAAGGAAATAAATCCAATTTGAAAGGTCATCATCAAAATCATTAAGTATTGAGCTAACATTAACAACAAATTGGAACTCAGTATTTACCTCTGAGCTAAAAGATGTATCCTTCTCCACTTGGAGCTCTTTCTATACTTCTTCTTCTTCATAAGCAATTCCTTGAGTGTTACACTCAAGATTCTTCAGATTCTCAAGCTCCTCATCACTTTGTAAGGCCTCTGCGCTAACATCCATATGGTATACCTCAGGTTGAAATGGTTGATCATCTTCACTTTGTGATTCTAGGAGGTTGATCCTCTCCACCATCTCATCCATTTGGCGTTCCATGTTCTGTATGCTCAATTTTATCTCATGTTGGAACTGTTGTATACCCTATTGAAGTTGTTACTGTATAGTATGTTGAAATTGAAGATTGTTAGCAATATAAGTCTCCAAAATTTCATCCAAAGATATAATCGAGTTTTGCTAGCTCTCTAAATCTTGGGCACTAGACCATATATCCTACCAACATTGCCTTTCATCTTGTTGGAATTTTTTTACACCTTGTTAAAATTACAAAGTGTTAGCGGTGACAACGTCAACTAATTCTTCCAAGGATGTACCTGAGTTTTGTTGGCTCTTGCACTCTTGGAAGCTGGACCAAAATTGCCTTTCCTCTTACTGGAATTTTTGTGCTCCCTGCATGAATTGTTGTACATTCTACTGAAACTGTTGTATACCCTGTTGAAACAATTAGACATCCTCCTGAAATTGAAGATTGTTAGCAATCATAATATTAAGCATATCTTTTAGAAATGTACCTGAATCATGATAAGAAACTTACGATCTATACACAAATTGCTATGTGTCCTATATACTATCAAGGAAGTAATTCTGTTAATTATCCCATCCATAACTAAGTTTATATGACCACTCCAAAAATGGTTATAGGATTGAGAATATGAGTTAAAAAAATTACTTCCGTCTATGTATTGTAAATTTTTTAACACATAAACACTAAATAAAAAGTGAAAAGATCAAGAAATAACTGAAAGGAAACTAATTACAAACAAGTATTTACAAAAACACTAATTAAATTCAAGATCAAAAACTAAGGCACCGCATTCCCCGGCAAAGGCGCCAAAATTGATAGTAGTACGTCGTAAAACTACGTTACTCTAGCAGTGGTGAGTTTAGGTCAATCTCACAGAATGTGTGTGTGTAAAATTTTTGAAAGGAAATCAATTGGTATGGTTTGTTTCAAATATGAAAATGAAATGAAACTAGACTAACACAAACAAATTAAAGAAAACATTCTAAAGATGATAAAAATAATGAATTCATTAGGGATCCGATTCTTTGATTCGATCTTAACCTAACATATTTCATTGAATTGTTATGCTTATACCTCTCCTTGAAATATTGGTTGTAGATTAATAACAAGCTTTGTTAACCTTGGTTTTCCCTTAAGTCATGCTTAATTAAGAGACGCTTGTTAATTAAACCTAGCTATCGAACAACTTAGGATACGATCTCTAGATTGAATTGGATAGTCGCATTACGAATTAGGAAAACAGACCAATCTAAGCAACAACTACATACGCTCGGGTCATTTAACCTAGGTTATGATATCTCGAATGATTAAAAACCATTAATTGCCACAAACGAATCTCAACATAACAATTACGATTTATATTGAAATTTTAGCAATGGCTTCTTACATAAAAAAATTAATTAGAGCATTCAATCATTCTCACATAACACCCAAACATTATACATAGGATAACATAATCAATCACTAATAGAAAGAACAACAGACAATGAAAGAAATGCTTCATTAGGTTTTTCGGCATTAATGTCACCTCTGAAACAGCACCGAAATGTCTAGCTCTCCATAGGTCTCCAAAGGATGAGAGGTTTGCGCCTTTTCATTCTCCCAATAGCTCCCTGTCGGCTCTCCCAACTGAAAACACTCAAAACATTTCAAACTTTTGTTATCACATATCCCTCAGTTTATATTAGAAACTAGGTTAAAACAAAAGGGGACACTTGGACAATATCTCACGCCCGTGAGATATGTGTCACAAGTTTGAGAATTGTGACACACTAGTGGCTGTCACAACCGTGAGTGAGGCTCACGACTGTGACACTTTTATGCACAGTTGATGCACAGTCGTGAGTGATGCTCACGGCTGTGTAGTTTTTCTAGCATGGCTGTGAGTTACAATGCAATCTTCTTCTTTGTGTTTTCATTTTCTTGTCTTCTTTTTGTCTTTATTTGCTCTAATCTTCCTCATTCTTGTTCCATGAAGACAAGTGGATATGAATCTTCAAAAAATGACCCAAATATAGTGCTTTCGACTCACTTTAACTCTTTTGCTTCTGAATTGTGCCTAAAACCACATAGGAGTCAAAGTGAGAATTTTAAGCAATTTCATGCCATTAATCGCTAAGTGTTATGGAATAATTACATAATCAATTGAGCATATATCAAAGAACCGCAAACACTAAAGTCATTCATGAATATCTCTATAATTTTCCTAACATACTCAGAGAAAATGCTCACCGTATATCTTTAGAAGGTGGCGGGTGAATTGCAAAGTCTAAATGGCATCCTTTGGTAAGCAAATATACCGTATAGGCATGTAAAGGTGGTCTTTTCTTGATCTTATAGTGCAATCAGGATCTGAAGATACCCTGAAAAGCCATGTAGAAAATAGTAGTGTTTATATCCAGCTAATCTCTCAAGCATTTGATCAGTAAAGAGAAGGGAAAAATAGTTGTATTCAATTTTCTATAGTCAATGCATATTTACCACCAGATTTGCATATAGGTGAGAACTAACTCACCTTCTTGATTGACCATTATCGTGATTCCAAAGTTCTTCGGAACCACCTGAACTAGACTTACCCACTTACTATCAGAGATGGGATAAATGACCCCAACATCTAAAAGCTTCAACAATTCCTTCTTCACTAATTCCATCATTGGAGGGTTCAATCTACGTTGTGCTTACCTTGTGGACTTGGCATCATCCTCCAACAAAATATGAAGCATGAATATAGAAGGGCTTGTTCCTTGAATATCTACAATTGTCCATCCAATAGTCTTCTTATGCTCTCTCAACATTCGAACCAGCTTTTCCTTTTGATCATAAGTCAACACTGCCGAAATAATGACTAGTAAGGTCTGTTTATCTCCTAAATATGCATACTTCTGGTGCATGTGCAATGGTTTCAACTCCACATCAAATACCTGCATATTATAAGGTAACAACCTTTGGTAAGATTTAGGTAACTGTATGGAAGCTGGTTCATATCTTGTAGGACAGGTATCCAATGACTATAAGGTAGCTGCCATCTTGATTAACTCTTCTCCTAACTCAACATCATTAGTGGCTTCTGATTCTAAATGCTTAATCAAGACTGCTTCTAATTGATCCTTAGAACTCAATTTAAACAGACTAGGGGATCAATCACATCAATAGAGAAAATTGAATGATCACCGTGAGGATGTTTCATTGCATAAAAAATGTTAAAATGAATTACTTCCCCATCAAATTACATCATGATGGTGCGCTCATGAACATGTATCTTAGTTTAGGTCGTGTTAAGAGATAATCTCCTTAGAAAGACAGGTATTGGATTGCACGAGGTTTCCTCATTCATATTATCTACATAAAAATTCGTAAAGAACACCAACATATTTACCTACAACAATACATCCTTAACTACTCCATCAGGGTAAGCGCAAGTATAGTAAGCTAATTATATGATAAAACTTTTCTCTTTTAAAGTTCCTAAATTTAAGGAAGCATAAATTGAATGAGGCATAACATTAATTGAAGCTCCTAAATCTAACATATCTCTATTAATCACAATGTTACCAATTTTATAGGGAATAGTGAACATATATGAATCCTAGCATTTCAGAGGTATCTTCTTCTTGAAGATTGCAGAAGCGTTCTTACTATTATCACCTTATTGTCACCTCTCAGCTTTCTTTTATTGTTACACAATTCCTTAAGGAATTTTGCATACCTGGGTACTTGCTTGGTTGGGTCTAACAAAGGTGTGTTCACTTCTATCTTTCAAAAAGTCTCTAATATCTCCTTATCTTTTTCCTCTGTGTTCGATTTTGCTAATCTGTGAGGAAAAAGTGGAGGATTAGTTTTAACTATATTAGGAATTTCAAAGTTTACCTTTATGCTAGACGAGGGATTTTGATTTCCCAACTCACTTTTGATCTCTTCTTCATTAGCCATCCTTGTCGGGTCCTCTTAGGAACCTCAAGCTCCTTTCCACTTCTTAAAGTTATCACGCTAATGTTCCTCATATTCACCTCGAGTTGAGATGGCAACTTCTCTCTGCTTTATGATTCTAGGTAATTGATAGCCACCTTCGTCTCACCCATCTAGCTTTCCATGCTTGATTTTGTATCTTGTTGGAATTGTTTTACATCTTGCTAAAATTGCAAAGTGTTAGTAGCAAGAGACTTAACTAAGTCTTCCAGAGATGTACTTGAATTGGAAGAGGAGGCATGTGGCCTTGGTTGGAATTGTTGCGATCCTTAGGGCCTATTCGGGAAGTGATTCTACTGCCTATTTCTCCCGTAACTCAAGTTGGGATGGTCTCTCCAACTTGGTTATGGGAATACAAGTTATACTGTTTAGGAAAATTCCTCCCGCAGCATTGACATAAACTTCCCTCTTGTAAGGTTCGGCAACCATTAGTCGGATGGCTAGTATTTGCACAAATTTCACACACTTTACCTATACCTGTTTGACTAAAACTTATCTAACAAAAGACATTAGCTCATCTAAACGATGTTCAATGGATGAAGTACTTACCTTGTTTACATGAAAAACATCATTATGAATTCCAAATTGTTGAATATTAGTGGCCCCCACATTTCATTAAAGTCCTGGACTCCATGGGAGTCTTCTCACATAATGCCCCATCGCTCGCTGCATTTACCAAACTCCTTTTCATATGTAACAATCCTTTGTAGAAATATTGGATAAGGAGTTTTTCTGATATGTTGTGGTGGGGACAGTTGGTACATAACTTATCAAAATGCTCCCAATAGTCGTAAAAGGACTCTTCGTTATGTTGCTTTATCCTATATATCTCTTTTCTTAAGATGATTGTCTTCGATGTTGAAAATATTTCTCTAAAAAATCTCTTCATCTCAATTTACGTGTTCACGCTCCTAGTAGGTAAATCATATAGCCAGTACTTTGTTGCATCTTTCAGTGAGAATGGGAAAGCCCTTAATATGATCTACTCATCTGTCACCCTTGGAGGTATCATACTCAGACATGCCACTTCAAGTTCTTTGAGATGTTTGTGTGCATCCTCACTTGTAAGTCTATGGTAGTTAGATAATAGATGAATTAACCCAGACTTAAGTTTAAAAGTAACATGTTCAACAAAATTAGGAAAAGTAATGCATAATGGTCTTTCGGTTAAGATTTGGTGCAACCAACTCCTTTAATGTTGTCGAATTAGCCATTTGTCCCTTCAATTTCAAGCTCTTGTTATACATCTAAAGTTGTCCTTGTTTCCCTTTACAACCTTTGTAGTGTCTTTTTGATCTTTGGATCAAATTGTAGAGGTTCTCTATAAAGAGATCTTATTACTAACATACACCAACACTAGCAAACGTGTAAATATATATATATATAAAACACCAATTGAAATCAAAATCAAAAACTAAAGCACCACACTCCCCCACAACGATATCAAAATTCTTAATGTGTGTCAAATGTATCAAAAAATAAACATAACTCTGTACATTAAATTTTATAGCAGTGGTGAGTAGGAATCGTATCCACAGGGAATGTACATATAGGTTTTGTAATGAAAAGAATTGACGTTTAGGAAATAAAGGGGGGTTTGGTTGGATGCAATTAAGAAAATAAAGAAAAACTAAATCAATGAAAGCAAATCAAATCAAACAATTGAAGATTGACAAAATTGATAAATGCGTTTATAATCCAGTTCTCGGTTCAATCTCAGCTATACATTAATAAACATACTTCATTATCTTGTTGTTTTCATACCTTTCTTAAAAACAATTAATCATAAGTTAACAATAAACTTTTCCAACCCCGATTTTCGCTTAGGTCTTATTTAATCAAAATAAGCTCTTTAACTAAACCTATATATCTAATAACCTAGAATAACCTCTTTAGATTTAGTAGGAGAGTTGCATTACAAACTAGGAAAATAGATGAATCTAGGCAACAACCATATAAGCTCGTGTCATTTAACCTTTTTTTATATTATTCCTAATGATTCAATACCATTAGTTTACCAAAAATGAATTGAAAACATAACTATTACGTATTGTATTCATGACTCTGGCAAAGGGTTTATATAAAAACAATCCAATGAAAGCATTCAAATCATTCTTACACAAATACCAAAATTAATAAGCAAAGAATAACATAAACAACCTCCAAAGAAAAAGGGAGCCAACAATACATAATGAAGAGATGCTCAATTATGGTTTTCTACTTTGATTTCCCTTTAAAGTCGGAAGGAAGAAGGATTATCCCTCTATAGATCTGAAAGAAGTGAGTATTTTGTCTCCTCTTCTATTCCAAAAATGATTCATGCTTTATTTGGCCTCTCACATTTCTATTTATATGAAAAATTAGGTTTATGGGAAGATGCACAGTTGGGTTCATCGACGTGTATCCAATTGTGCATCACATTAACACCACTTTCGAATTTATAAACGGCCATGCAAGCGGACACACGACCGTGTATCTTGCAAATCATGCTAAATTTTTCATTTTCTTTTATTTTCTTGTCCCATATTCACCCTAATCCATCTCCTTCTTATTCTAAAAAGACAAATGGTTTGAACATCAAAAGGATGGCTTAAAGAATGTGCTTTTAACTCATTTTAGCTATTTTGCTTCCAATTTGTACCTAAAACCAAATATGAACCAAAATAATAATCTGAAACATTTCATAACATTAGTGACTAATGTATAATCAATTAAGTGCATATCAACCCTAGATGTAATAGAAGAGTAACTATTACTGGTGAGGTTCCAAATTAATATGTCCTTAATCTGAGTAACTTGAGGCCTCATTCTTAAGATAATACCAATAACTAAGAAATCAAGTTTTTGTTCCATTACAAGGGCTCTGAGTCAAGTAACTTAGACATAATGGCATTCTTATGACATTTCACCCTAGGATAGAGGTTTAGATACTGATGGTTTTGTTGCGATTTAAAAATACTACTCCAAATGAGCATATTCCATATTGATTTACATGATTTCATATTTATATTAATTTCTTTAATTCCTATGTTCACTTCTAATTGTTTAATCTGGTCTAAAAAATTAACGGTAACTAGCTAGAATGCCTTTTGTTTATCATTTCTGTAATTAATTAATGCAGTAAGAACTCAAATTATAATTGGCATACATTTAAATTTAATTCCTAATTAAAATATTTGTAGATTAGCATTGTTTTTACTAAAAATTGAGTTTTATTTTTAACTTAATAACATTTATTTGATTTCTTATCTCAATAGTTTGTCTTAATCATTTTTCTCAATTATATAATTTGTAACTATAGTGTTTCTTATTAAATTGCTAAATTTAGAAGTTTGGAAACTAATTAATTTAAAAACTATCTTACAATAAAAATTGTTTTTGAACTCGCACAATAGTATATTGTGTGAGCATAAAGAAAATGCTCGTCAATCACTAGTGCTTATTTTCGAAACAAATTTATAATCACAAAAGGTAATTGTGACAGTTAAATTAGCAAGATTCTCAGGCAAACAAACAAAGTTGATATCACTCTACCTTTACAAGTATGCAAAGACTTAGGGAGCTTAATTTCCTATAAATAACCACAAATTTCTATTGCAATAGTCAACTATCCTAAACATTGTATTCCATATCCCTTAAACTTAAATCAATGCATTAGAGAGATGATAATAACCAATAGACCTATTCCCTCCGTAACCTATTCCCTCTGTAATTATCTACTAATGTAAACATGCTCTCCATCAAATTATGCTAAGAAGTTGTTAACTGGTAGCAGTAGCAGTAGTAGTAGGAGAAATAGTAGCAGCAGTAATAGTAGTAGGAGTAATAGTAGTAGCAGCAGTAGCAGTAGTAGTACCAGTAGGAGTGGTAGTAGTAGTAGTAGTAGTAGTAGTCATAGTACTACTACTACTACTAGCAGTAGCAGTTGTAGTAGTTGTAGCAGTAGCAGTTTTAGTAGTAGCAGTAGCAGTTGTAGTAGTAGTAGTAGCAGCAGCAGCAGCAGCAGCAGTAGTAGTAGTAGTAGTAGTAGTAGTAGTCGTAGTAGTAGGGGTAGTAGTAGCGGTAGTAGTAGCGGTAGTAGTAGTAGCGATAGTAGTAGGGGTAGTAGTAGTAGTTGTAGTAGTAGTAGTAGTCGTCGTAGTAGTAGTCGTAGTAGTAGTAGTGGTAGTTGTAGTAGTAGTAGTAGTAGTAGTAGTAGTAGTAGTCGTCGTAGTAGTAGTAGTAGTAGTAGTAGTAGTAGTAGTAGTAGTAGTAGTAGTAGTAGTAGTAGTAGTAGTAGTAGT
>JANIIA010000191.1:29701517-29713255 GCA_027478495.1 Erythroxylum alaternifolium | reverse complement strand
ATTATTAATTTTATTATCATTATCATATCTTTATTAATTATATTAATTATTATTATTAGTAGATTCCTATTTTCTATTAATTTTATTAATTATTATTAAATACTTTACTTAATACTTTACATATATATATATATATAATAGACATCAAAATTAATAATATTTAAGTATATTAAAATAATTTCAATTAATATCAACTGTTTATTATTATTTATTATTTCAGACCAAATATGCATAATAACATTATTATAATTTAAGTATAATTACATTTAAATTATAGGATCAAAAAACTTCGACAACGAAAACATTAACGATACATAAATAATTAATAACAAAACACTTTACATTTAAAAATTTTTTCTAGCTAGATAAATAATTTTACTGATCCCTTTTTTACATTCCAACCTATATATTCTTAAGTTTTTTTATAAGTTAAGTGATCTTATTTCATCTTCTATTTTTTTTCCATTGCATCTTTTTAATAACTAAATTTACCCGTTATTTTTTATATTACATTTATATATCTTGAATAATTCTGTCATGAATCTTTTATTATTATACATTCAAAATTTAGATATTTATAATCTCACAATAAAATTTTAAATTACAAAGTATTTACTTATTTTTGGTTGATTTTCTTATAAATTTTTAATTCTTTTCATATATTTTACACATTTATAACAGGAACATTACACTGTACATTTCCTCAATTTTAAAATGTTTCATCTCAGGTGTTTACTTACTATTTTTATTTATTCATTTCTTATATTTTAACTTATATATTTTAATAAAATATATTTAAACATTTTTAACAAAATATCCATTACAAATTTAAAAAATTTATAATTTAATTACCAATTTTTTCAAATAACACATTTAAAATGTTTATAATTAAATCAGGAAATTTAAATTTTCTTAATAATATAATTCCATTTTTATTTGTAAATTAAAATTATATAATAACATAATCAACAGGGTATTATTACTGCGCATTTGCGCAGGATTATTCTGCTAGATTACTAAAAAGGGGAATGAAAAAAACAGAGTACAGCTCTCAAACCCGCAATAACTTGATGATGGCTACAGCTACATCACAAAGGTTGCTCACAAGCTTGTTCCTCTCAGATAGCGGCGACTCAGTTGAGCTAGAGAAACCTTTCTCACAAGAATCGGCTTGTTTGCTCGCATCCGATAATACATAAGTGGCAAATCCATACTGACCTTTAGTGAATGCATCAGTGGCCTGAGGAAGAATGTATTTCACAACTGGTATGTATAGCTCTGCACAATCAGCCAATGCTCTCTGTAGCTCTGGATCTTTGGTCTGCTTGATTAGCCCCTGAATATAATCTAATGTGTCGGTGGCATCTGACAAAATTAGACTTATGACCGTGGAGGCGAGACCTCTAACATCACTAGAGTTTTGAGAGTCAGGGCGCAGAGAAGCTTCGCAAAGTTCATAAAAAGGTGTCTTTTTGCAAATTTGGTCTATCAGATCTTCGCCTCTTGGGAATGATATAAAAATTGATAGAAGAAAAATGTAGAGAAGGATAGGAGATGGTGAAAAGATTGAACCTTTCATGTTATAAGAATAGAAGACGGTTGGCAAGTGATGCTCTGTTTCTACTCTGCTTTTTGTAGTCACATGGAAATGGAGAGAGTTGGAATCGCAAACAAAAGGACTGAGAAAAAGAATGAACCAAACGAGGGTAGTTTCTACTACAAAAATTTAGAGCTTTACATTGCTGATCATTTGAGAAGTGTTCGCATCGGCATCGTTGATCATTAGTTAATTACTTAATTATGATGTTTGTCTACTTTCTATGCAATGGTTCACGAAATTGTCAATTTATGATGTTACGTCGACGAACATGCCAAGAACTGAGGCCGGTGGAGAGCAAAGGAATTGCATAAGAATCACAAAGTTCAAGAGAAGTATTGTTGGTATGTCTCTCAACTTAATTGTTTGTCCGTATGCCAAAACGTTAGGACTTGATATTGGATCTGAATCTTGACCATACATGTGTGCGTTTGTGTTTTATATGGTCTAGAATCCATGGATTGTAGTACATTTCCGTTTTCTAGCGCATTAACAAGATCTAGCTTTCGGTTAGGCAAAAGCAATTTTCCCTTTAGACTCGTGAACTTCTAGAATGGACTAAGTTGTTTGAGTACTTACCATCACATACGACCAAAAGCAGATATATCTAAAATGAACCAATTAGAAGAAAATTGCAGGCGGAGAGAGATAGGGATTTGTTTACGAGCCCAAGGCTTTGCCTTGAATTTGTTTAAGCACCTTGAGCCTTCATTACTAAAATTTAAGCGTTGTCATGTTATTGGTAAATCCCAACCAATTTCCTAATGTTAAAATTCGACAATAAGTACAGACCTAAGGATTGTAGGTGGCTTTGCATTGGCTGATAGAACAGGCAATTGTCCACTTTCCTAAAGGAGTGGAGAGTATTGTCTGAGAATTTCCTTGTGCAAGCGAGAACACGGAAGTCCTTAAATGAACCCATTTAACATGTAAATTTTGACATCATCCATATTTCCTACATTGTTTCTGGGAGCCATCCTTGATCAGGCAAAACAATGTAATTGGGAGCTCCAGCTTCATCAGGCGAAGCTTTATATATTATCTAACAAATTTAGGTAAAAATGGACGCACTTAATCAAAAGAGAACAACACAGAAATAAAAAGAGGCGTGAATGAAAATCTACAATCTAAATCAACTTCAATTCTCCTAGGTTCCGTCCGGCTATATTACTTCTTGTATAATCATATTTTGTTGGGGTGACATGAGCAGCAAGCGTTACCGCTCGTCAACCTGTTACAGTTCATTGGATGTTACTAGCTGTCTTCAATTTAATGTGAAACTCTACAAGGAAGACGCAGTTATGTATTCAATATATGGAGAAGTATAATAAGATTTGAACATACAATTAGAAGAGTCTTTTATCTATCTTCATATCTCGTTAAACTGCTAATCCTAATATCTAGCATTTTTTTTTTTGAAAGTTGATATCTAGCATGTTACATGCATGAAACAGAAGGTAAAACTTCAAAGCAAAAGCTGGACAATTGATGAAGCTATAGCAGCAGTAGCGTGAACGTCCTGGTTATAATAGGTGATAGGAGATTTTCCCTTGAATTCAGTTTCACAAAAACTGGCCTCATTTGCTGCATCGTTCATGCCGTTTTGAGCAAACTTTGGGTTACCTTTCTCCAAAGCTTCGTGGGCTTCTACTATATCTGCATTTATGATGGCATCATAATAACTGATACAAGAATCATAAGCAAGCTTCAAAGCTGGAAGTTTTGATCTCTTAAACCTCAGAAGCTTCATGACTGCTTGTGATTTAGTTTTAAGGACATCCACCACTATGATTGCTAAACCACTCACATCAGTAGTCGAGCGTCTGGGGTCTGAGTGGATGATAGACACACATTTCTTGTAGTTTGGGGTATGCTTGCAGATTCCATCAATGAAATGGGCATCAGATTTCACAGAACTGAAAAGGGTTGAGAACAAAACCACTGAAACGATCAGAAAAGTTCGAGCAATGGAGTTGATGTTTATTTGCAGCATGATGAAAAAGGTATCTAGAAGAATTAGTGAACAAGGAAGTACTTAATTATGTTTTAGTTGTAAATTGCAAATAAGGTCGAGTTGTCCTTTTTTATAGGGAACTTTTCAGGTTTACTTCTTGGATGCAAATCCGCAACAGGATAGAGAAGAGATGTACACGAATCATTTCTGTGATTCTTCCCTCAATTAATTTATGGACAGATGTGTAGAAGAGGCCAAACAAATATGAGAGTGTTCTTAAAACAAAAAGTAAGCCGCACTCATAATTTATGCACCTTTTTGGTTAGTTAATTTAACCTCTTAATCACAAAAACGTAAACTTGTGGAGCTCCTTTGATAATTACAAAAATGTTGTCCATTCTTTTGACAAGTTCACTGATATATTTTATTATTGATAATGGAACTTATGCTCCACCACGATTTGGATTCTAGTTTCAACTACTAAACGTATTTTCTGATTCAAGATTTCCAGCCAAGCTTCTCATGCCACATGCATGGTTAGGTACAAAAGGAATAGAACAAGATTTAAAGCCTACTAAAAAGTAGATTATGATAGTGGAACAGACTTACGAATAATATTAATAATGAATCTTATCTTTCTCCATAATCGAACGTATCATTTAATTGCACCTGTTATCTATGTCTTCCCACCGGTTTTTGCTTTTTATCAAGTTATATCTTAAAATTTAAAGTTAATTATGAATAAAATCTCAAATTTTAGTCAATTTTATAATATTAATTAAAATGTTAAAATGCAGCGTTAAAATATTCTATTTTCTTAATTTTTATAATAAAATTTGTTGTTAATTTTTTTATTAACTGTATCAACCTAATAAGCCACATCAGATAACATTTTTATCACGTGAATGGCTCTTATATTGGAATTGATACATATGGAATTAATAATTAAAAATTACAAAATTTCTAAAACACTCAGATCTTCCCGGAGAACATCCCCAAACTTGAAGAATAAAGTTTTTGAAGAAAATCTCTGTCATGAATTACTCCACCATGTCTTGCCAAACTTTCAAAGCATGTGGCATGCACTAGCTGATAGCATTTAGTTTCTTAAGATGAAAACCATCACCAATTACATAAACAATCATGTCAAATCATCAAGAATACTTGGATTTGTTGTGAAAACATACCCAAACCCACGAGGACAATGTGACTTGTGATTATTCGTCTTCTAAGTCAATATGTACGTCTATTTTCTCTTAAGAACATCACTTTTCTAATTGATGGGATATTAGAAAAGATAATCGTACATCTAATTTGGGGACTATAACCTTAATTCTTTATATAGCTTTTCTTATTTCTATTTTGGTCCATCATAAAATAGAAATTAGACTATTGGGTCTCTACACATTAAAGCTCATACTTTATTAAATGTCTGATAGCCCAAAGTCTTTAACCTTAATATATCACTTTAACTGGGCTTAACTTTATGATAGCTCATAATATATAATTAATTCATATATATATTTGCCCACACGTTGGATTAAATCCAACAATCTCCCACTTGTGTCATATATATATATATACATATATATATATATATAACTCCTTTAATTGTATATCATGCCATAACATTATGAGCTCAAAAATTGCTATCACTAATAAATACACCTTTAATCAATCTCGTTCGTCAATTATATTAATATAGGATCAAAGCAGTTTTTGTTATATGCATATCATAACTAAACCCATCAATGGTCACTTATACTAATATAATTAAACAACATAGATCAAGCATGAATGTGTAGCATGGAAATTACATGTAATGTGATCTTAACATACCTAGATCCAATTGGTCCAAATTCCTTATTCTTTGATGAGATCAACCAAACAAACTTTAAAGTTCAAATAAATCATAAATTGTTTATAACTAAAAATCATCTTAAATAAAAAACTCCCACTAAAATGATATATCTTCAATAGATATGATACCCATATGAGCAAAATGTTCATGAAAGACTTTGGTGGCAATCCCTTACTAAGCATATCCGCAACCATGGAGTTTGTCCTAACATTTTCAATAGACATTTGACCATCTTGAACTCTTTCTTTAACAACTAGGAACTTGAGGTCTATATGTTTTGATTTCGTTAAACTTATGTTGTTGTTGGAATGTAGCACTGCTGACTTATTGTCACAAAATAACTTTAGTGGTCTTTCAATACCATCTACAACGTGTAACCCAATGACAAAATTCCACAACCATATTCTAGGATTGGATGCCTCATAACATGCTATAAACTCCGCTGCAATAGTGGAAGAAGCTATGAGTGTCTGCTTTGCACTCTTCTAAGAAATAGCTCCTCCAGCTAATAGGTAAATATAGCCCGATGTGGATCTTTAACAATCTTGACATCTAGCGAAATTACAATTAGAATACCCAATGGTCTCTAATTGGTCTGACTTCTTGTATGTGAGCACGTAATCTGTTGTTCTCTGCAAATACCGCATAACTTGTTTGGCTGCTCTCCAATGATCCATTCCAGGATTGTTTAAGTATCTGCCCAATATTCTAAGAATATACACAATATCTGGACACGTACATACTTGAGCATACATTAGACTCCCTACTACTAAAGCATAAGGAATCTTCTGCATCTCTTTAGTTTTAAACCCATTCTTGGGGCATTGGCTGAGACTAAACTTGTCTCTTTTAGCAACAGGGGTGTCACATAGTTTACAATCCTACAAGTCAAACTTCTTAAGAACTTTCTCGATATGGCTCTTTTGTGATAACCCAAGTACACCTTGAGAGCGATCTTGGTGTATTTGTATCCTTAATATAAAAGAGGCATCATCAAGATCTTTCATTTCAAATTGGTTTGTCAGAAAGCTCTTGGTTTAGTACAATAAGCCTATATCGTTGCTGGCAAGTAGTATGTCTTTGATATATAAAACCAGAAAAATATACTTGCTCCCATTGAACTTATGGTATATACATTCATCAACTACATTCATTTCAAAACCAAACGAAAGAGTAACTTAATGAAATTTGTAATACCATTGACGGGAAGCTTGCTTGAGCCCATAGATGGATTTCTTTAATTTGCAAACCATTTCCTTTGGGTCTCCTGACATAAAGTTTTCTAGTTGTACCATATAAATTGTCTCATTAATGTCACCATTGAGAAACACAATCTTTACATCCATCTAATGCAAGTCAAGGTTTAAATGTGCCACAAGTGCCATTATAGTTCTAAAAGAGTCTTTTAATGAAACCAGAGAGAAAGTCTCTTTATAATCAATGCCTTCTTTCTATGTAAAGCCCTTTGCAACTAGATGAGCCTTATATCTCTTTACATTGCCCTTTAAATCCCTCTTCGTTTTAAATATCCATTTGTAACCAATGGGTTTTGCACCTTCAGTTAATGAGACAAGATCCCAAATGTCATTCTTTCTTATGGACTTTATCTCCTTATTCATGACATCGATATACTTTTGAGAGTTAAAACTTTATGTGGCTTGATGGAAGTTGACTAGATCATCTTCCACAATGCCAATTTCAACCTTATGTTCTCGGAGAAATATGATGTAATCATTTGAAATCACTCTTCTCATTTCTCTAGTAGATCTCCTTAATGACACTAGTTCTTGACGTTGGTGAGTTTGTTCTTCTTGGATTTGTTACTTTGACAACATCAGGAATAAAACCCATATCATTTTCATCAACAACTAGGGGAATATTAATATATTCCTCTTTAAAGCTAATGTATCTTAACTTATCTCCCATATCAAACTCAACATCCTCAAAGAACCAAGCATTTTCCATCTCAAAAATTGACTTTGTAGTAGGATCATAAAACTTGTAACCCCTAGACCTTTTGGAGTATCCAACAAAATAACAGCTAACAGTTTTAGAATCCAGTTTCTTTTCATTTGGCCTATATGGCCTTGCCTCAGTTGGACAACCTAAAATTTTTAAAAATTTCAAATTGGGCCTTTTGCCAGTCCAAAGCTTATAAGGAGTTTTGGTAGTTGCTTTAGTTGGAACTCATAAGCTGCAGTCTTTAATGTTTCTCCCCAAAGAGATTATGGTCAACTAGAACGACTTATCATACTCCTTACTATGTCATTCAGTGTTATGTTTTTCCTTTCAGCAACACCATTCATGCTATAACGTCCCAACATTATGTACTGTGGGATGATACCGCACTCTTCAAGGAACTTATCAAATGGTCCTGGATGTTGTTCACCTGATTCATTGATAGGTGTGAAATGCATCATATATTAGGGTATAATTTGATACGTGTTTAGTGGTTAAGTTGATTGTTTAGTGTGTGTGAAATGCATCATATATTAGGGTATAATTTGATATATGTTTAGTGGTTAAGTTGATTGTTTAGTGTGTGTTTAGCTTAAGATTAGTCTTAGTTTATAAACATTTGTGTTTTAAGTGTTCTTTGGGTGAGAACATGTTTTTGAGCTTCAATTTTATATATATTAGATGTCGTGATGAGTTAGTTAATGTTTTAGGGCATTCAGAAGAGTTTCAGAGGAGAGCTGGACCAAAACACAAGGTTATAATCATGGGGGCCTGCCACAATTATGACAGAAGCACCAACATTAGGCCACGATCGTGACAGAAGCACCAACATTAGGCCACGATCGTGGTGAATCTGTCATGATCGTGATAGAGAGCAGGTACAATGGCCACAATTGTTCACTAAGGGCCACGATTGTGGCCTACGTGTAGACATACTCAGAGTCACATTCAGATTCAAGTTTTTGAGGGACATTTCGAACATTTTGGACCCTAAAAAGACACTAAAGTTACCCTAATTGGTAAAGATTATAAAAGGATAATGATGGAACCCTAGAAAGGAGCTTCACATTCAGCCACTCTTGGAAACCCTAAAGGGAGAGAAAGAGAAGAGAGAGAGAGAAGAAGAAGAGGAAGAAGGAGGAAGAAGAAGTGGACCCCAACATCGCTGCTCCTTGGATCAGGTGGTATCTCGACGCCGCTGCCTTCCCGATTTTTCCAACCTAAGTTTCATTTTCTTTTTATTTCCTTTTTCATTTAAATGTATAAAGTTGAGATGGATTATATGGAAATAGATTTCAGGTTGTTAAATAATATTTTGAACCCTCCTTTGAGATTTTACTTTGAGTTAATATTGATTTAGTTATTTTTATGTTTATTATTTTGGGTGTTGTGATTGATTAATGTAATTGCATATTTTGGTAAGAAACCAAGAGGGTGAGCTAGATAAAAATGATTAGATCGGATTGAAGAGAGTTAGACAATCTAATTGACCATTTAATCAATCTAGATGGTAATTTTATAGAGAGAGATCCCGTGCGAGACCCGATTGTTTATTAAAGAGCTTTAGAACTAATTAGAATTAAGGTTAATTTGTGAATTGAGAGATTGCAAGTTCCATAATTCAATTATGGTTTACAATTTAGGGTTTAATGGTTATAACTCAAGAGAGAGTAATCAACTTTACAACCGTCTAGAACTGACACCCTGTAAGTATATAAATGGCTAAATTAGCATTAATGATAGGTAAAATCCCCTATCTCATAACTTGATTAACTCTCCTGACAGATTTCCAATGTGACCTGTATGGTTGCTCAGTTTAATTATGTTTTGTTGAAATTTCCACTTTACAATTCTTGAATTAAATTCTCGTATTTACTTTTCATGTTCACTTGTGCAGTTTTTATTTCTTTTTTATTCTTTTCTTTGAGCCTTAGACGACTTAGGATTAGGCTAGTACCTCCTCATAGGACTGACACCTCTTATACTACAGTCACGACCTGTGCGCTTGCAGTATTTGAGTGCTTATAAATTTTAAAGCTTGAACAACACGGTTAAGTTTTTGGTGCTGTTGCCAAGGCGGCATATATCAGTTTAATTCTTATAGTCTAAAGCTTTTTTCAATTTCTTTTGTATAAAAAAAGGGTTAGGTATAAAGTAGACGACACATCAGCTTGGATATCACTAGACAACAATGGGGAATCACAAGAGTTGAAAGCTAAAAGGAGATGGAAAGAACAATGGTGGAGGAAATACATCATGGAGAGTGACGGACCCTTATGGACATCATGAGGCGACAACTCAATGCCCATTGTCAAGGGATTACACGGCCACCGGTATAAGCGAATACGTTTGAGATCAAACTATCACTGCTAAACATGTTGTAAACCAACGTGCAATTTTATGGGTTAGACAATGAGAATCCCAATGCTCATTTAGTTGATTTCTTAGAAATTTGTGATACCTTCCGATATATTGGGTTGTCAGAGGATGCTACTAGGATGAGGGTCCTTCCCTTTACACTTAAGGATCGAGCCAAGGCCTGGTTAACTTCTCTCCACCCATCCAACATCACAACTTGGGAGCAGTTGATGTGAGTTTTTCTAGATAAGTATTTCCCTCTAAACAAGACAATAAGACTAATAAAGGAAACTATCAATTTCCAGAAAAATGACGAAGAGTCTTTATATGAAGCGTGGGAGCGATATAAGGAGCTACAAAGGAACTGTCCTCATCATAACCTACCCAACGAATTCCTATTGTGAACCTAATACACTAGAGTTAATCCACCCATAAGGAGCACCATAGACATAGCTATTGAAGGATCATTCATGAGGGAAATAGTTGAAGTAGCACACAATCCGTTGGAAGACATGGCATACACTAGTTATCTTTGAACATCAGAACGAAGTAGACAGTAGTCAACCTTTTGGGACCCAAAAGGAATGATTGTTGCAAATTCAATGAAAACATTGCACGCTGAGGTCGACAA
Source organism: Erythroxylum alaternifolium (assembly GCA_027478495.1). Classification (NCBI taxonomy): domain Eukaryota; kingdom Viridiplantae; phylum Streptophyta; class Magnoliopsida; order Malpighiales; family Erythroxylaceae; genus Erythroxylum; species Erythroxylum alaternifolium. Next base: position 29,702,895 of record JANIIA010000191.1, on the reverse strand, counting down.
CCTAACCAAGCAATTAAATAGGCTGAAAGCCACCTCTTCCCCTCCAGTCATAGCAATGCAGCATGAATATGAGTCATATGGATAAGAGAGCTATATCGCAGCTGATTGTTTCTTAAGGGAAAACAACAATGTGGAGCAATTGAACTATAATGAAGCATAAGTTGGTTAGGGAGATAGCAATCCTTATTCCAGCACATACTAGTCGGGGTGGCATAACTACCTAAATTTTCATTGGTTTAACATTACTGAGATTTAGTTTAGAGATCAAGGGTCACATGGATTTCAACAGAATAAATACAATGAATATGATTCCAAATTGGACAAGATTATTGACAAGCTCATAAGTATGGATGAGGCCTAAAAAGAGGTTAGAAGGGAAAATTGGTTAAGTAACAAGGACTCATGCCTCTTCTATTCTCAGCCTAGAGGTTCAAGTGGAACAACTTGCCAATGTATTATCTACAAAAAGTGTGGGAAGTCTTTCGAGCAACATGGAAGTATATCCAAGAGAGCAAGTTAAGGCTACCACACTTAGGAGTGGAAAAGAGCTAGGAGCAACAACAGATAAAATAGTTGAAACCCACTTTGTAGAAGATCAAGAGAAGCAGGAAAAAGAGAAGGAAAGAACGAGGACCCTCCCTATGTTCTTCCATCGCCTTATTCACCGAGAATACCATTCATAAGAGTTGATGATGTCGAATCTTTGAAGGGACGAGAGGATGAAGAATAGATGACAATGGACATTAAGTTTGAAGAAGTTATGGAAGTCTTTGTTCAAGAAGTTAAAGAAGAAGAGGAGATGAGGGCAAATGAGGAAGACCCAAAAAGAGAACAACTCATCCTCTAACCAAGCAAACTGCTGGATTCTATAGAAGATTCAAAGAGTTTTGTTATTCCCTGCTTTATTGATAGTTCCCTAAAAAAAAGGTTATTACTGAACTTTATTAGTTTTCATAGTTTTATAAATATTGTCTTTCTAATCATTTTTCAATTTATAGCTTACTCATACGCTAAACAATTGATGTTGAACGAAAAGGGTAGAAGCAAGCCGCTCATAATTGATCCCAACTAAGTTTCCAATGATACAAGGTCAAGCTAATGGCCGTAAATTAGCATGTTTAGGTATAGTTAAATTATTATGCAGTTAAAGTTGTTACATTTCCATAAATAAATATCAATGATTTGGAATGCATTGCCCTACTAATTCTCTTACTCTCTCTGAATCAATGATAAGATAAGAAAGCTAGCTTGGCATCAAGCGCACTTTGTTGGGCCCGTGTTTTGCGTACCGGGGCAAACTGGGCCCCGCATACCTCAAGTTTGCACGTAGGGATGTCAATGGGCCGGGCCGGGCTCGGGCCGCCCTTGGCCCGGCCCG
>JANIIA010000191.1:29587945-29604135 GCA_027478495.1 Erythroxylum alaternifolium | reverse complement strand
ATCCTGGCTTATAAGCGTGGGCGCTGCACACCTCATCAGGTGCATCTTTTGGGGAGAGGGTAATGGACACGTGACAATATACCCTGGAAAGGGGCTACTGAAATTGTCCTAGCCTCTTGTACAAAATACATTGAAGCAAATTGACTAATTTGTGTCTTTATAAACTATATTCGTATGATCTGAACCCAATTGTCCCATTACTATTTCTAGTTTTGAATTGCATCTTCATAAACCATATTTGTTATTTGCTAGGCATAGATTGAAAATGTACATTTAAAACCACGTGTCCTATTATCGCAAATACCATTTAAGTCATCTTTTTTCGTGTTGCTTCGATATTGTGGTATATCCTAGCAACTTGAAGTTGTTTATCTAAATATGTATAATAGGTTATCAAGTGCAATGATCTTGCACCGTATTTTTTGATGGACTGTATAAATTAAGGTGTTTCCAGATCAGTATCACTTGTAGTCACTTGAGACATTGTTTGGGGCTTTCCTTCTGCTTCAGGTACATTGGTTTATTTTTTTTATCTGAAAAAGTTTCTCCTATGATTACTCTTCAGCTCTATATTACTTTTTAATGTTTCTGGTACCCTATTTAGTATAGAAGTTGCGAGTTGGGAACGTAGTGAGGCCGGAAGTGTGAGCATCACCTGAGAAAGTACTTCCAATTCTTGAATCAAGTAAGTTGCTTATGCAATTCCACAATGGTTTTAGGAATTTGAACGACAATTCTTTCACTAAGCCTAAGTGAATCCCAGTGAAAATAAAGCCTTTTCAATAGATTTTAGTCTTTTTATAGTCTTTATAGAGGATTTTACATGTATCTTGGACGGAGATAAGTTCCTAGCCTTGGGTATTCTAATAAATCAACACGTATCTGGCACAGGTTACAAGCATTGCAATGCAGGGCCTTACAGAACTAATCAGTAGTGAATTCCAAATTGACCACAACCTTAGATCCAGTTTCGAATTCTGTCTTTGCTAGCACACTCCTCTGAATTCAATTCTAGAAACAAAAAAGAAGATATTATGGGTGTGAAATATCGAAACCTATTTCTCTAAAGTTATGCATGTGAATACTGAATACTTCACTTAGGTTTTGAAAAATGGAAATGCTTAGGGTTATGTATTAACTTAATAAATTTGATTTAATTATTGAATATTAATTATTAATTATTTATTTTAGTTTATCTTATAATTACTTTCAAATTAAATAAACTTATAAAAACAAAAATGTTTTAAATTAAACATTTTACAAATATCTTATTTGTTTATTTGTTTTAATAAAATATGATGAATTTCGTATTGATAATTTTTACTAAAAATATTAAAATTAATTTAATAGTTTAACTAATTTATCAAATAATATACGTTCAATTTTTATTTAGATATTTATATTGTAGTCTAAAAATTGTAACTATAATAAAGAGATTGAAAGTGAAAATAAAAATGTATCTTAAGTTTTATTCATTGTCATGTAATTTTGTCACTAAATTTGTTCTTTTTTTGTTAATACTTAATGTGTTCGCTAAATCGTAATGTCGTTATTTTCAATTATTGCCAGAAGTTTGTTACATCTTTTTCTTTTAAGTTCTCTACATGAGTTTCTAGTTCGTATTCAATTCTACCTCTTCGTTTTGTTTTTCCTGTTGAGATGAATATGCCATGCAATGTGTTATGATCAACTGCTTTATGAAAGAGTTAAACTGGGGAACACTAAATAGCTACCTTATTTCTCTTCGACCTTATTAAAGTACATTTTTGTTTTCTTAATGTGTTAAGTTGTCACCTTGTCATATACAGATAAAGGAAAGATATCATTTTTGGTGCTAGCTTGAATATTTTACCTCAAAAGGTTCTCAACTTTAGTAACGAGGGTTGATAAAATCATTTAAGCGAAACTCAGATATAGAAAATCATGAGAACAAAAAGGAATCACTATTACAATTGATCTGTGATTAAGGAAAGAGATCATTTCTAAATGTTTCGTGCTCTAGAGAAAATTAAATAATTTTTAGGAATTTGTTTTATTAGCTTTTTCTATTTGAAATTTTTTGTTACCATGATTAAGATTTTTTTATGTATTTTATATGACGCAAGTTATGTTTCTTTAACATTAGTTAGACAAATCTTGATGTATCTTGTAGGTCTTGAGGTATGTAGCCAAAGGGATATAACCCTTCTTCCTAAAGGGTCTAACAAATAGATCCTACATCAAGTTTAATCCTCCAGAAATTGCAACTATGAAACATGCAACTTTCACAATCATCACTGAATACTTCATTGATCAAATTCTAGGCGTTGACGATATTCCATTCCATTTCACAACCTTAGGATTACTTATTAACTGGATAATCCCCAAATCTTATTATATCTTGAATGCTTGTAATCCTAATGCACTTTCAAATTCCTTTTGCCACTATTTTTTTTTCTATTTGTTGATCCTCAGTGCTCGGATGATTGTAATCCTAATGCACATACAAACTATTCCTGCTATTGTTTCGCTATTTTGTTTTTGCTATTTATTAACAACTATTGCTGAACTATGTTTCTCTTGTATTTTGTCTTGTATTGCTGATTTCTTGTTCTTGTTCTATTTGCTTAGTAATTTTTTTTAATTCACATATCTACTGGTTGTTTTTTACTTTGGTCAGAATTTTCTTTTTAAATTAAATTTTCATTGATTTGTTTTAATTCATATTAAATTTTACAGTTGTTATATTCTATACTAAAATATTATAACAAATTTTACCCTTAGATTGTCAGTTTTTCCTTTCCATTTTTATTAATTCAATTTAAATATTCACTTATTATATTTTTTTCCGTTTTCCCCCTTACAAAATTCTATCCTCCATTTCTTCAAATTCTAACTTTAAAAATATTTACTTACATATTTTAACCATTTACAACAAAACTTATATACATAATCTTTTAGTTTCCAAAAACAAGTGGGCACTATAAGTTATAAGATTTTTACTGCGGATTTGCTGTTTACTGCTGGTTCACAATATATGTGCATTATGTTTTTTAGTTCTAGGTATAGAACAAAAATGGATTAACAAGTGAGGGAACCAGTTAATGGTGGGGGTGGTAACTGGCAGGATCATATTTATGATTCATCTTTTAGGAAACAATTATGTGGAATGATTAGGCAGAAAAATAAAAACAGAAAGAAAGAATAACAGTTTAAGTAGGGTTTTGATAAAATAAAGCTTGTATTAGAACTTACATTAAATTACCATGCTAAGAAACCAAAAAACAAAATAGCATCACACTACAAACACATTGGATAAGTTGAATAGAATACTAATAGCTTAACTTTTGGTTTGATTATATAGGCTGTCTGTGATTGTGAAGCTGAATCTGATCAGTGCAAAGATTAAGTTTGGGCCTATAATGTCAGCCCGAAATAGTCGCTTGAAACGGGCGGGGACAACAGCGTATAGAATAATAATTCATAGCACATCAGTTGGGATGCGTTTTTGACTTAACCCCGACGATTACGTGGAATTTGTCTTTTGCGCGAGCCACTTGATTCTCTTGCCCTCAGGCTCAAATTTCCTTCGCTGGCTTTGTTTTATATATCATCATGCTACCTCAGTCCCACCAAAATTACTGGCGCCTATCTCGTCTAGCTCTCCCACCCCAGATGCAATTGCCCTTTGCCACTTGGCCATCATCTGCATTCAAAATCATCCACCACAATAATTTGGTCAGTCACGTGTTGCCGTCATACTTATCTGAAGCCATAATAATTTTTTTTATTATTATAACCAAAACCCAACACATGCACCGTTTGTTATTATGAGGTGTAAATGCCAATGGAGCGGCAGCTTTAATACATGGACCCTTAATCTTTCTGGCCAATTTGGATTACCCTCTCCCTCATATACACTTATCCTTTTACTTAATTCCATCTTTTCGTTCATTGCAAATTATGGGAAATCCCCTCCCACCCTCGTCATCATATATCCGTTGAAACAAACAAAATTTACAAAGCATTCGACCCACGACCCCGTACTGGGGGAGGGGCAACAATTGGCAATCACACCCATAATGCCATCAGATCAACTCCATCCACACCCTACTTTACATCCGCACAAACGTGTAATGAATGAAACTGCTGTCACCCCTGTCTCATTAAAGCGGAAACACAAATACAAAAGAAAAGTATGAAGATAGCCAACCAAACCAAACCAAACCAAATGTTGTATAGATCCCACGAGAATACGGCAAAATCAACCTAGGAAAATGCCAGTGTTTCTTTTGTCTAAGTTGTACAACTTTTCAACTCCAACATCATAGCGGCAGCCCATGCACCCTACGGCCAGATTAATGTAAAACCCTAACGAGTACTGATACAGGCTTCGGATTAACCAAAAATATAAACATAATATTAATAACCCAAAAGCGTTCCTATCCTCCTTTCTACAAAGACAGACAGATAGATAGAGGTTGAGGGATAGAGAAATTGACCTAAATATTTTTTGTTAACACTGCCTTTATCGTTTGGATGGTCTTTCGTCATCCTCATCTTTCCCACCGTCGTCATCATCAGAATCATCTTTGCTTGATCTCTTCCTCTTTGCCGGAGCTTCAATCTTCCCAGCTGCTTCCCCAGCATCCTCCACATTACCATCTTCCTCTTCCTCAATTTCTTCCTCCGCCTCCACATCACCGCCGTCCTCCTCAGCCTCCGCCGGAGCTACAGGTCGGACCAGGTATTCGTTGCACGTATCCTCCTGTATACGGATACAACAGTAAGCATGGAATTCTGTCTAAAAACCATCAAACCAATAGGCCGAATATTAATACAACTAATCACAACACGGTGACAATTCATAATGCAATTGAAAAAAAAGGATAAGTAAATTTAAATGCTTTCACGATAAAAATTAACATGTCATCTACGCCGAAAACCCAGCTAAAATCAGACAAAGTACAGAATCAATCAGACCGACATGTTCAGCCAGTGATCTAAAACAACTACTAGAAATCGCATGGTAAAAGCTTCAACGAATATGTAAAATAGCACCGCTGAATTGCAAGCTATACCTAATATAAGCAACGCCTAAACCACACAAGGGTAACAGAAATGTTCAAATACTCGGATCCAAAGCCAATTATATAGGGTTTTAAGTTCTTAAGACAAAAACCACATCAGTTATGCTTACCTAAAACCCTAATTTCTTTTCTTGAAACTTGCGTTCAGAAGTCGAAAATAGATATCAGGTACCTTAGGTTTAATATCTTGCTCTCATGACATGACATTAAGCCAAACGTTTCCGGTGTTGGAAAATAAAAAAAGAGAAAGCAAGAACTAAAGCACATAGCTAAATAAGAAAATGAAACAAATCACATCCTAATTTAAAGTTACCTCCGAATCGGAGCATAAAGAATAACTATAGGAAACCAGATCTGAAATTCTTAACTAAGCACCATATTAGGTATCAGCTAAATCGATACCAAAATTACGGTTTGCATATATTACCAAGAAGTTAATCTCCTAGTCAAAGTGTTATACCTCTTCTTCAGCGTCTTCTTCCTCTTCCTCTTCCTCTTCGTTTCCTCCGTCGTCGTCGCCGCCGCCGCCGCCTCCTTCAGCTTCATCTTCCTCATCCTCTTCATCCTCCTCATCGTCGTCAGCCAACACAACCGGCGGTCCTCCGGAGGAGTGCAAGACCTGAACCTCATCATCTCCGTCATCATCCACTCCCTCCTCGTCGTCGTCGTCGTCGTCGTCGTCGTCGTCATCTCCACCCTCCCCTTCGTCGTCGTCGTCTTCGTCTACATCTTCCTCATCGTCGTCCACTGAGTGAACAGCTGGACCTCGGGAGGAATGTAAGACCTGGACCTCGTCATCTTCATCCTCGTCTTCGTCATCTACTCCCTCCCCGTCGTCGTCGTCGTCGTCGTCGTCGTCGCCATCGTCTTCATCGCCGCCATCGTCTTGATCGTCATCGTCCTCTTCATCTTCAACGCTCTCTTCCTTGATATCTTCAACTTCATCTTCTTCTTTCAAAATCCTAAACTCTTCCTCCCGCAAAATTTCTTCTTTCTGATCCATGATACTCATGCCGAGGAAAGCTAAGAAGTATTAGCTCTAGAAGAAACTTTTCTCAGAATTCCGATTTATTTTTCTGGAAATTAAAAATTGGAAGAAAAGCGATGGGGAGGAGGAGAAGCGAGGAGCTTCCTGGTTCGTTGTACGAGTAGCTCTGCAACTGCAATCAGAGCCGTTGAAATTAGGAATCACGCGGATTGATGAGGTGGAAGGAGATCCAACGGTAGAGGTGAGAGAATACGATTTTGTGAGAAGATAGGATCATTGCGGTGCCTCTGTGCTTATTTTGTCAGTCACCTGCTTCTCACGTGATAGCAAACTGGTATGTACATTGTGGCTTCCATTTTAGGGTTTTCACTTCTCTGGAATGTTCTACTGAGTTCCTCCTTGGACCCTTATTCTTCGGATCCTTTCTTAATGGAAAAGGCTTCTCGTACTAGGTTTGATACATAAGCCCAATAATGGACTCTATGGTTTGCCCATTTCTATTCCAACTTATGAAGCAAATGTGATCTAATTTGGCACGTAATCACATGGGCAAACATGTACAACAAGAGGAGCTTAGGAAAGTTTACTCTAAGCGGCATCTTCCAGAGGAGCTTGATCACAATTTTGTAGGTAGAGTAATATATACATATATATAAAGTCTATATCTTAACTCAAAATCATGTTTTTTTTTTTATATATAGATAAACAATATAACTTTAAGTCTTTGTATTTTGTATCTCTTTTGATGTGCATACTTTCGATTTAAAGATTAGTTGGTGGTTTTAGCACATCCAACATTATACTCCTCATCAATTTTGTAATTATTCAATTTTTATTTTATAAATTGATTGTCTTATTCATCCAAATTTTTAGTATGTTAAGTGAGGAAACCTTAGAAAGAGCCTTTGGTTGATCAAGAAGTATAAAAGGCAATGAGAAACATCAAAAGAGGCAGTTGGAACCTAAAACAAAGAGATCAAAAAGGCAAAATTCTAGAAGAAGAAAGTTGTATAATTTTCTAAATCAAGGACAAGAAGAAGAAGACATCCAAGATTAAAACTTCTTTTCTTTTCTTTTCTTTTCTTGTTATTAAATGTTGATTATGATTAATTTAAGATATATTTTGGCTATGGATTGCTAAGTTGTTTAAGATTTACTTTTGAATTGTTTTGTTGAACTTTTATGTTTTTTAGTTAATAGAGATCTACTTTGTGGTGTTTATTATTTTATATTTGATATGAATTAAGAAATTAGGTTGAATTATGTGTGTTGTGTTGCACAACAAGAGTTGGTACTATAATAGACCTATAAATATTAAATTAATAGGAAATTAAACAAAGATTTTAATTGTTTGTTAGTTACCCTTATAATTGCTTCAAATCCAATTAGATAATTAGGAGGAGTTTTAAGAGATTGAGATGTTGCAATTCAATTATTATCTATTTTAATTGGAATTACTTTCTTAGATCTTGAGAAAGGGTAATTATAACTATTAGATATATAGGTTTGAGTATTATTACATCAAGAAGGTGAAGTGAAAACAAAACAAAGATAAAAGTAATTTCTAGGTTGTAATTGTTGATTAATTAACATATTCATTATTGCTTATTAATTATTCAATTACTCAATTTTCTTTAGTTTAGATTATCTTCTAGTTACATTATCATATTGTTTACTTTAAACAAAGTGTTACAAGAGTTGTTAAGTGTCTAAAATAATCCTCATCGGAACGATATTGTTTATACTATAAGGATACCTGTATACTTACAATATAGATAAATTTAAAAATCATATCAATAAGTTTTTGGCGTTGTAGATATACCTTTCTAGGTGAGGGTCATATTTTACCCATCATAATTTTAAACAAGCTAGATAGGGAACATGAAAAGAGAGTGGTGCGAGAGTGTAGTTTTAGGGAATAAAATATCATATAAGGGTATAAAAGCGGCTAAAACCAAAATGGAGGTTATTGAAAAGCTTTCACTATCCTTTGATTGAAAAAAAAAAGATGGAATGGCCAAGATAGTGACCTTAAAATTATCATGTTATTGTTTAAATAGGATTTCATAATTTCTTTTACGGTTTTTGCATAATTTTTATGGATTTTAAGTTAGTTTTATTGATAGATGTTCATAGTATGAAGTGTGTAAAAATATTATAGAATGTTTCTAGGGAGGGTCACATGCACGATCATGCTAATTGAAGCACCAAACCGTCTATCACGATCGTGCATCTGAGCAGGTCTAATGCCTAAGCACCTTTGTCATAATCATGCACTTTTTAACAAACATGACAAATAAGTCCTCTACGCACTTGCAAGGCATGACTTGAACCCTAAACCTATCCAACTTATTTGTTTCTTTCTTCCTTCCCTCACTTCTTCTCTCACTTGTAGGCACCCTAACTCTTTGCACTCAATTCTCAAGCAAATTTCACTCTTTCTTCTACTTTTCTTCCATTTTTACATAGTTTACCTTTAGATTTAGTAACTGTTTCACTATAAATCAATTTTTTTATTTTACCTATAGACCTAAAGAAAGGAGAATGTCCAAAAGAGTCCTTGGAAGAAGTGAGCTTAGCTAGTTGCTTAATGATTGTTTCACTATAAATCAATTTTTTTAGTTTACTTTTAGATCTCGTAATTGTTTCACTAGAAATAGATTTTTCCTGGGTATTGGAGAGTAGATATTTTCTACGCTTTTCCTGTGTTTTCTATTTTCTTGGTGTTTGTTTTGCAGATATTCAAATAGAAGATGACACTAAGAATGAAACAGCTCACGTGAAGGTCCAACCTTAAGGGAAAAATGAAGGTTACTGATACTGAAGCACATAATTTGGCTATAGATTTTGGAGCCCCATTCTTAATTTTCTCACAAGAAGAAGGTAAGGATTTCTAAAAATTTTGCTCTAAAATAGTTGTTGCACCTCGATATTTTGATTCCCAAATTTTGGAAGAATTAAGCCTTAAAGATAAAGTGGAATCTTTTAGCACAAGAATCAATTAGGAAAAGTTCATTCATTGTGATTAAGTTGTTTATAAAGAACTTACCCTAGAGTTCTATACCACTCTAAGTTATGAGCCAAATAAGTTAGATAATTTTTTGTTTAGAATAAAGGGGAACTGTGCAACTTATATCATAACATTATGGAGGGTATTTTTAGCTTCCCTAAAACCAAAATTTTTGACTCACTTAATGATTTCATGCAAGCATATGTTGGAAGAAATTAACTATATAAGAAGTGTTTGAACCATACTATGCACCAAATAATTTAATTAGGATTTTAGAGCACTTATTGTTGCATAATTTTATGTTTCATACTATTTTTGAAAAGAGCCAAAAAAAAATAAGTGTTCTAAAAAGATTTATTTTTACTTTGGTGTACGCACAACAAAGTTAATTCATGCAATTTTATACATGTCTTCCATATAATACTTACTTCAATCATTAAAAAGAGTACAAATTTAGGTATGAGATTCTTGGTAACTACATTGGCTCAATATTATGATACTGTTCTTAATGGACTAACCTCTATTGCTTCTGAGTTTTTCAATAACATGCACTTAACGAGGACAGTGATCATAGAGTCCCATGGTAGGGAACTCTGTGAGCTGAGCTCTAGCTTTGCTATTAAGCATAGGACAGTATAGGTGACATCAAGTATAACCCTTTAACAGTAGCATCATTAGATTGAGTAAAGAATTCGAAGAAGTAGATTGAGTCAAGAATTCGAAGGAGAAGAAGAAGAAGGTTGGGAAAAAAGTACTTAGCAAAATAAAAGAAAATAACAAGAAGCTAGAGGGAAGAATAAACATCATGGAAGCATAATTGAAGCAGGTAGTGTGACAATAACACTACCAAATAAAGAAATTGTTGAAGTATTTTAAGGTACAAGGCTTCTAAATTCCTTCTCCAAAACCGTCATCCCTATAATCCCCATAATGTTTTTACTTTTTTCTTTCTTTTTATTTTTGATTGTTACATTACTTATTTATGTTTATTTTTAGTTATGTGTCGTTTCCATATTGAGGACAATTTATTGTTCAAGTGTGTGGACGTATATGTATTTACGCTACATTTGTGTGAGACTTTACATTTGAATTGTGTTGGTTTCTTATTACATTTGTGTTGTGTAAATTATTTTTTTGGCATGATATTGCATCGTGTGTATTTTTGTAAATGTGTCAATGGCATGGAATTAAAAGCAATTAGCTTAACTATAAGCATGATCATTTAAATTATGAAAAAGCATTAGTTTGTAAAGTTTGTATTTGTATTTTGAGTGTTTTTTAGATGAATATGTAGGTTAGAGTATAAAAAATGTGGAATAAATGTACTTAAATAAATTTTATATTCCCCTAGCCCTTTTTGAAAAATTGGGTTAAAAATAGAGCTAGTAGCTAATTGTGAGTTGTGATATAGCTAAGCAACTTGGGAGGGGGAGGAGAGAACATTCACGATAAAATATTTGCCTTCACAGCAAAAGGCTAGAATGACACTCTAAGTAAGCTTGAAAGAACATAATCTGGTTGAGTAACTGAGGGACATTCATTATAAGGTGTTTACCTTCAAGTCAAAAGACTAGGTGATCATTAAATAAAAATATGAAAATATGGTTTTTTAAAATAAAAGTGAAAACTATTGATCTTCTTGTGATGTGTTAAAATATTTCCATCAGTGGGTACTTAGTAATGGCCTACCTTTCAAATTGGTAAATAAGAATTAGTGCATGCTTATAAATGCAATAGATGATGAATAGGGTGTCAATATTTTAGTTGGTATGTCTATTTAAATAAAAAAAATTTAATATGAATGGAATAAGATAGTGTTTTGGATATTTTTGAGTAATTGATGTTTATGGCTAAGTTAATTTCATGAAATTTTATGCCATTGTACCATTGTTTCATTGTTACATGATTGTGTGGTTTATGTTTTATGTTTTGTTTATTTTGTGGTGTTAGTTTTTCTTAGGGATAAGCAAAGTTTTAATTATAGAGAAGTTGATAGTTGTGATTTATAGTGTGTTTTTCTATATTATAAAATGTTATTAGGTGTTTTCTTAAGTGATAATCATGTATTTAAGGTTTAGATTTATGTCTTTGTTATTTTTTGCATGTGTTTTATTTGATTATTGTTGATTAAGGCAAGAGTTTAATCTTAATGCATGCTTTAAGGTATGTTTAATCTGTTTAGATGATGAGTTAAGATAGGAAACTTGAAGAAAAGTTGAAGATGAAGATAGAGGAAGAAGTCAATCATGATCGTGCAACTTACACTATTGTGCAAGATCACTGTTGGAGCAACTGGAAGCTTTTTGCATGATCATAACAAAACATGTATGCAAAAGATAATGCATGATCATGCACAATCATGATTGTGCAAATGTCAGATTTTTCAAGTCACAAAAATTTTGTATTTTTTAAGATTTGGGGTTATTTTTGGAGTATGCACAACTGAGGAAACCTTAAAAAGAGCCCTAGGTTGATCAAGAACTATAAAAGGAATTAAGAAATGTTTAAAAAGGCGGATAGAATGTAAAACAAAGAGATCAAGGAGCCAAAATTCTAGAAGAACAAAGCTATAGAATTTTCCAGATCAAAGACAACAAGAAGAAAACATCTAGAATTCAAACTTCTTTTTTTCTTCTTTTCTTTCCTTGTTATTGAATGTTGATTGTGATTAATTTGGGATATATTTTGGATATGAATTACTAAGTTGTTTTAGGAATTACTCTTAAATTGTTTTGTTAAGCTTTTATGTTCTTAATTTAATAGAGATCTACTTTGTGGTGTTTATTATTTTATATTTGATTTGAATCGAGAGATTAGGTTGAATTACTTTTAATGTGTTGCACAACAAGATTTGGTACCATAATAGACCTATAAACATTAAATTAATAGTCAATTAATGAGATATCTTAACTGTTTGTTAGTTACCATTAGAATTACTTCAAATCCAATTAAATAGTTAGAAAGAGTTTTAAGAGATTGATATGTTGCAATTTAATTCTTATCTATTTTAATTGAGATTACTTGATTAGATCTTGAGAGAGGGTAATCATAACTATTATTAAATCAAGAATTTGAATTGAAAACAAAACAAGGATAGAAGTAATTCCTAAGTTATCGTCATTAACTAATCAACAAATTCACTGTTACTTGTTAATTATTCAGTTATCGATTTTCTTTATTTTAGTTTATTTTCTAGTTACATTACCATTTTTTTTTACCTTAAACAAAGTTTTAGAAGAATTGTTAGGTGATTAAAACAATCCTCGTGGGCTAAAATAATCCTCGTAGGAATAATACTGCTTTTACTACGAGGATACAACCCATATACTATCGATGTAGATAGATTTAAAAATCACATTAACATTTTTCTCTGGAACAAAGTATCTAACTTCACATAGTTGCTTTTTCTGATTGGATATTGATTTCAATAAGATGATTCGGGTAATGGCGTAGTAGATGATGGTGAAGCTCAATTCTTATTGGTATATAGTAGGACATATTATGGTAGTCATTTTTATATTGGACCTAAGATACAAGATGATAAGGTTTGATTTTTATTATGACATGTTGTATAATGATTGGGCTCAAAAACATGTTGATATTATTAAAAAAATTTGGAATGATTTGTTTAATGATTATACTAAGATTGAACAAAAGTCAAGAATGTAATAGGTTAAATCCAACTTCAGGTTCAGGTTTAAGTTTAGCTTCTTCTAAGACTATTGAGAAACCTTCTTTTGCAAAATCATAAAAGAAAAAGGGCTAAGAATTCTTGAAATATGATTGAGTTGGACAAATATTTAGTGGTAGATTGTACAATAGAAGTTAAAGGTATAAAGTTTGATGTATTGCTATGGTAGAAGAACCATGGAAGCGATTTTGTAATCATGCAAGCAGTTGCACAAGATCTCTTAGTAATTCTAGCTTCTACTATCGATTTGGAGGCTACTTTTAGTACTGATGGTCAAATGATTAGTCTTCATCATGCTCGACTTCATCCTAGTACCGTAAAGCCCTTATATGTGTCTGAAGTTGGTTAAATAATGAAGATATTAAATGTAAACTCTATCTTTTATTATATAACAATTTTATCTTATATTCTTTATGATATTATCTTTTCATATATTATCTTTTTATATTAATGCAGTTATTGGTACAAAGGAGACTAGTCATTCAACTGAAAATTTTTTCAAAAAAATATTCTATGTTGAAGGTATATTTAATTGTTAATTATCATGTGTTTTATATTCATTTAATACAAATTATTCCATTATCATATATTATTTACATAATAATGTTTCTATATATAGATGAAGTAGACCGCTGACCATCTTGATTATAACAATTAACTATCTCCTTTGCTTTACTGCAAATTTGTTATCTTTAATCTCTGTTTCTTGATTTAATTATTGTTTATGTGAATGCTTCGATTTTTTAATAATTGAACATATAATTATTTACTTATGTATTTTTTTATGTCAGTTCTAAACTATTGTCTTTGCTTGTTTACTTAACTTCAATCTATACTCTCCACTCTCCCGCTATAATTGACAATTTCATCTAGAATTTTTGTAAATTGTATCATTAAACAATTTGGATAATATTAGCAAGATGATAGTTTTTTGTTTTTATAATATTACTGCTTTATTTGTTACATAAGTAGACTCACAAATTTATAATATTCATTATATGTATGCTTAGATTGTATAACCAACAACAAAAACATTTAACATCTAAACTAATATTAAAACCTGAAATACATATGTTTTCGACCATTTATATGGATTGATATTTATTTTATATCTAATAATGTTTCTATGAATTTAAATATTCCATTAATTGTCTTTGATATTCTAAACAATTTTAACTATGTTTATAGGCCCTAAAATTTTGGATACAACAATAACTTTACAATTGAGAAAAGTTAAAGCTTATCGCTAGTTTATATATATCATATTGAGCAAATTATGTTCAAATATGACTAATTTGAAGCAATTGTATTAATTAAATGAATGTGAAATTTCTTGTATAACATCTTTTGGTTAACTTTCTTTAAAAATAAATTTAGATTGAACTTATTCTTTTCCAAATTTTATGTACATTTAATGCACATATTTTTTAAAAACCTATATTTATTAATCAATTGTGTTAATTAAATGAATGAGATAGTTCTCATATAAAATCTTTTGGCTGGTTTATAGTTCTCATATAAAATCTTTTGGTTGGCTTTATTTAAAATAAATTAAAATTTAACTTATTCATTCCAAAATTTTACCACATTTAATATATACATTTTTCTAAAAAAACTCATTTTTATTAAGCAATTGTGTTAATTAAATGAATGTGACATTTTTAGGCTCACATTCTTGTAAAATAAAATTAAGTTTTTAAATTAAAGTAATTTTCATTAGCTTTAGTTGAACTACTTACAACATTACAATGAGTTCACCTCTAAGGAAAACCAAAAAATCTAAAAGTAACATTACAATGGACTAGCTCAAAATATACAATACAAATAAGTCAAACATAGTAGCAGCATGTTGCAAATTCCATCTTAAATTCATTGTGATTGACAAGTCATTAGTTGCTTCCTTTACTATGGTAAGAGCTATGATTTCATTAATAATGTTTACTTCCAGTTCATATTTGCTTATCTCCTCCCTAAAGTAAATTCTTTCAGTTTGCTCCTTTAATAAATTGTATGTTTTAGTTATGAAAACTGTCTTGAATAGCTGCCCATCATTCTTTTGTTGTTTGCAAACTTGAATGATCTAATTCAGCATTGCACTCCATTCATAAGAAGTGTAGTAGGCTCCTAACTTCGGTAGTATTTGGGTCCACACTGGTTTCAAATATGCATAATTGAAAAATAGATGGTTCCTGTCTTCAGCTGATAGCTTGCATAGCACACAACTTGGATCAAAACTGCCATGCCATCTGTTTTTGGTACTTAGTCGATCTTTTATTACTAACTAGGTGATCATTGAGACCCCGAGGCTTAGACTATTCTTCCAAAGATGTTGGGACTATGACACTACTTGATGTTCAGCTTGAAAGATATTATGGCAGGATTTGTTAGTAAATAATCCCATGGCATTAGGTTTCCATACAATCTTATCCTCATTGTATTTGCTACTGATCATTAGGAAGTATTGAATAATCTAGTCGAAACCTCTAAAGTTACCACTTCATCTCCCTTTAGTAATGAATGATGAGACTCTATCATTGAGATGGTTTCAGCTTCTAAGATGTGCTAATTCATTCCTTTGAATTAATGGAATGGATTCAGTCTAATTATCAAACCACAGCTATATGTTGTCTCCTTTTCCCAATTTGTGGTAAATCTATGGGTAAATGAGCTCACAAAGCTTCAACATTTGTATGAGAATCCAAGAGTAACCCCTGATCGTTGGCAGCTATCAGAAGCATTTCTTTCTACATGGAATCTCCATATTTTCTTACAAAGTAGTACCTTTTGCACTACAAGAAAATCATAGAATAGCAGCGGACATTTACCGACGGATTGGAAACTGACGCTATTTACCGACGGAATATTACTTTCTGTTGGTAAATAAACAATACTGTTCATATTTTCTGACATAAGAGTATATCCGTCGGAAATAATGAAGGGAAAGAATTTTGTGCAAAATCTCCGATGACATATAGCGACGACACAACCTACGACATCGGAATAAATTGCGGGAATGGTTCCTGCAATGTAATTGCTTCGGATATATACTGACGGAATTATGTCTGTCGGAATATTACCAATAGATAACGGATATTGTTGGTAATAATTGCAGGAATTACACCCGCAATTAATTAGCATCGCACAATTACCGACATAATACGTTCCGTCGATATCCGTTAATTAACTCTATCGACAGAATTGGTCTACCGTTGGTAATTTATAGTTGGGAAACTTAAATACCGATGGAGTGATGTTGGTCTGTCACTAAAAGAGAGGTAACCGAGGCGGTCAAATAATTTGGAAATTCAAATACCGACGGAATATAGACCTAAGTTATCGATGAATTATATATTCCGTTGGTGATTCATCAGTTTTAACACGAACATATGGCATGCGTTTTCATCAATTTTATCTACAGACTTATGTGTTCCA
>JANIIA010000191.1:29545122-29557200 GCA_027478495.1 Erythroxylum alaternifolium | reverse complement strand
CATTACTAATTGATCAATCAAATGAATGCTCAAAGTTACACATATATATGTATCATGTTTAATGCATGCTTAATTGACTATTCTGGGTATGAAATATTATTCACAAATCATATTTATACATTCATCATGGTTTGAGCATCATTTAGTTTGCAATTAGGTTTATTCCTTAATACACTTTATCACTTTCAATTCATCACCCACACATTTATCACTCTTTTTCTTAGGATTATACACTCTAACAATTTCCTAGTTCTCATTCAATCATTCCCAATTCATCACTTACATACTTTGAATCACATTACATTCATGATAACATCTTTATATCATTATCAACTCATATTTTACACTCACACAATTTAATTTTTATCTGAAATTTTAACAAGCTACATCTATACATGCACCAAAATTTTCCAGCAACATATACTCATTCATTAACCCAATTCTCATTCACAAATACCCTATGATTTTCAATGCTCATTCATCCATACCTTATACACATTTCTCATTTTCTTTAAATCATGTTTGCATTACAATAACTCATTTATTCCTTAACCAATTCAAAATTTTCATATTTGAACTCATCCTTATCAAAACAGTCTCTTTTTTAAAGTTATGACTTTAAATAACTATATAAACTTATCAAGATATCTTATGGCCAAACTGTTTCACAGAAGCATTAATAAGACATCAATAATCATTTTTATGTTTTATACTTTGACTAATTCGAGCTCACCAAAAATTAGGAGATAACATAAGGTACCTATATAGGAGTCTATCACAGGCAGTCTTAGCAAAACAAGTATAACTCAAGCTCTAGTCACTATTTTATCAAGCCAATTTCACAACCGCCACGCTAAGACCCATATCTACAACTTTAATTTTTTGCGTTTCTTCAAATTCATGTCCTAAAGATATGTAAAATAGTCCGAAAGAGGAAGATAAAATTGAAACCACAATTTCGACCTACAGCTCTAATCTTCCAAATGTTTTTTTAAGATAGATTTTTAGGTCAGTTTTGTACGACCATTATGACCTAGTAAATGAGGTATTTAGGCAATACTTTCTTATAATCAAATTTTCCACAATGTCTAACGTTTTTAATGACATTAAATTCATGCATTTTGGTTCAGTATTATGCAAGTTATAACCAAATAGTTACAGACTGTTCTCATAACACAACAATGCACAGTTATCAACTTCAATCCAAATTTTAGGACTCTTAAGAACATATGTCAAATTATATTGCTTTATGACAAATGTAGCCATATGTGTATAGTTTACTCTACATCAAATTCGTCTAATTTTGATATTCACAAATCAAGTTATAGCCAAAATACAAATGTATGTTCAGTAAAACACTCCATATAAAATATTCCAACATCAATTCAAACATCATTCTCATATCATTTAACATGTTATAAAGCTCATATTGTTACTTACCTTTTAGGCTTCGAACTCAGTTCAAAATTCCAGATTCACTAAGCCTCTAAGCATGCAAGATTCAACACAAACTTAAGATGGAAACAAGGTGTTTTTGGACAGCAAGATGAAGGTAACTTTTAGCTAGTTTTCTTGGCTATTTTGTGTAAGGTAAAATGCTGATTTTGGTGCAACAATTTAGCTAGGGTTCAGGAAAATTTTCAGAGAGAAGAGGAGCAATTTTGGTGAAGGAACTGAAGGAAAGAAGAAACAAAACTCTGTTGCAGAAAGTTGCTACGTCACATACTAGGTGTCACCATTACAGCACAACATTTGTCCTAAGGCATGTCTTACATTTGTCCACTCAAGATGCTGGCACTACTCCACTCAAGATGTTGCCATTAGTCACTAATTATGTAGTCCACATGTCACTCCAAGATTGGTCCACTTGTCAAACAATAATTTGTCCATTTGTCAATTAATTACTAGTCTATTTGTCACACATTTAAGCTACCAAATGTCACACTTCCATTTGTCTCTTATTTCTACATTTTTCCTTAGTCTAAAATACTTCAAACTTTCGATAAATTTCCAAAATATCTTAAATGTCACCAAAATGCAAAATTAATTCGAATACACACCAATTCAATTTTTAAGACAAGTAATCCATAATTCACACTTTAATCATATTAAAGTCACTTATAGTCGAAAAATGTCAATGAATGCACGTATAGTTATTTTCATGAGTGACAACATTATTCACGTATATATGCATGCCATATAATGCATGAAATATACTTCTAAATTCTCAATAAACTATCATATATAGTATCCTAGGGTTCTAACCCTAATCATGGGATTATGAGATGTTACATATTATGCATCTAAGGTTTTTGAATTCTGGCCTGAAGTTGAGTTATAACTGTTGTCCCTATTTTCAAAAAGCCTGTAGTGTTTTGGGTATAACTCCTAGAATAATTAACCAAATTGCATGAAATTTATTATATTAGAAACTTAAGACATAGGGAAATTAAATTAATTGATAATATTGTAGGCTAATATGGGAAGTAAGGGAAGAAGAAGGACCAATATGTAATTTTTCTAAAGTTAACACGTGGACTAATTGGATTAAGGCATGTGTGGCCAATAATAATAAAGCATGTGTGTTCAAAAGGAATTAAGCATATGTGTGAGTATTGAAAGTTCTAGAATGGGGATATGGTGAGGGTAGATGCAAGACATTTTGTGGGTTCTAAGTTTAGATTTTCTCCTCTCCATTTCGTCTTCTTCATCCCATCCTTTTTTCATGTAAGAAATCAAGCCAATCTTAGGTGGAAATCAAGGTAAAAGTTATGGATTTTCTCTTCACCTTTATATCTTATTACTTTGCTTATGAAGGAATGAAATTATAAGGATGGAAGTGGGATTGAGAGGTATATTTTTGGTGTTTTTAGTTAGTGAATCAAGCAAAGCTAAAGAGGAAGGGAAGGAAAGGAAAGGCAATAGAAGACCAACTTTGTTAATTTTAAGGTTTGGGACTTCACTTTGTTGATTTCTCTAGTTGTGTATGATTGAATGGATATAAATATTTATTTGAATGTGGAAATATTTCTGGGATGTTGCTTTGGTGTTATTTTGGTATTATCTTGGATAGAACTAGTTGAATATCACAAGAGAGTATTATATAGTAGATATATGTCTAGGGTTTATTTGAGTCTGTCACATTATTTGAGTCATAACTCAGACTACAGACTTTAAAATTGGGTTATTTTAGTTGCATATGAAACCTAATACATAGAGATAAATATCTCTATGAGGGACTCTGGCTTAACTCTGGCTCCATGACCTTGAAAATTGAGGTCGAAAAAGGTGATCTAATGTTACCCCTATTTTGGAGCAGCTTGTGATATTTTGCTTATATCTCATGATTTAGAAGATCAAATGGTCTACTTATTGGTGCTATAGAAATTATAGACATAGAGGAAAAAATGTCTAGAAGATCTTGAAACCCAATTCTGAATTTTCTATATGCACATTAAGGAACAAGTAGTCATATGAATGGAGGGAGTGTCTATCACGACCGTGACATTGTTTTTGTTTCTGATTCTTTCACCGAATATTATGTTAATCTTTTTGAATATGTATGAGACCTTTCAAACACTTCCAATAAATGAAGTAAGACTTACCATGTGTGAATTGGATGATTGAACAATGGAATTTAAGATTGAGCATAATGCATTCCAAAGAAAACTTACTTGTACATAAATGATTGGATGCATATTTATTGCTCATATATAGTATGATTATAAAAGTGTGATTTTGACACCCTCCTAATGGTGGTAACTTATGACTTGCATGTATAAACACATATATAAATTTTACGACCTGAAATATATTTCATATGATTTGTTGATATATGAATTGTGAAATCTGCAAATGGTTAAAGGAAATATTATAGTGCCTACTTTATTATCTTGGTTGTGGATAGATAGGCATGCCTATAGGGTTATAGTGTAGCTGCTATAGTTTAAAACCACTAGTGTCCACAGTTTGATACCTTCAGGTATCCACAGTTTGATACTTTTAGGTATCCACAACACCCGTTATCCTCACCCAGAAAAAATGTGCAGGCCTAACACAGAAAGTAAAGTAAAGGGATATAAATAAGAAATATTGTATGAAAACATAAATAATTAGTATATGAATGAGCGTTTGCATTTGCATTGATAATTTGTATCATTGAGTGTTGAATATCAATGTTGAGTTTTGAAGGTGAATTTATGGTATATAAAAAAATATATTGAAGCATTTTTGTATTATTTATTTGACTAATTATGTCATCCTGATTTATATTTGTGTGATGTTTATGAATGCATTTGCTTAGTGGATGACTGCTGTTAGTGGTCATCTAAACTAAATGTTTCCCCACTAAGCTTTCAAGCATAGCATGGGTGTTAATCCGTGTAGGTCCAAGTCATAGGAGTGAGGTATAAGGAACATCTGCAGGGACCAAGGCCAACAGATAGAAGAAAAAGTACTTTTGGAATGCATTTTTAGGTAAATATGATTGAAGATGTAATGGTTAAATGAAATTGTATGTTTTCTTTTCAATTACTATGTAAATGTAAAAATATTTTACTACTGTTAAATAACAATGTTAAGCATCAGGGAGTTTTGAAATGCGTATATATATAGCGTTGAACCGAAACTCATGTCTTGAATATATGTGTAGGAAATTGGTTGTCTTATATGTGGATGGTTATAGGTTCCGTATAAAGGGTGTTTCATTTTGTGGCATCAGAGCCCAGTTTAAGCGATTCTGACCAATAAGATTCCAGTAATGTGTGATAAGGTTTAGTGTTGCGTTGGCCTAATCTAGATGCCCCTGTTTTCTTTTAGATAGTAGAGATGGAAAGATCTCGTGATGTTGAGGAGGAGTCAGCTGATAGTATGGTAGGGGAGATCAATCAGTTTTGGGTCCTCCTTATCCTCCAAGGGGTGAAGTACCAGTACCATCAGTACTTGAGGAGATGTTTCTAAAGCGTTCACATGATATAGTGAGATTGATGGACATAATAACTATGCCTAAAGCTCCCATAGAAGCTTTGAGAAAGCATGAGGCAGAAGAATTTACAGGCGTGACTTTAAAAGAATCAAATAAATCAGAATATTGGTTAGAGCAGACACAAAGGGTTTTGGATGAGATCAGGTGTCCACCCAAAAAAATGGTTACCTGTGTTGTCTCTATCTTACAAGGGGCAGCCTATGATTGATGGAAATTAGTCCTACATCATCCTCAACTACCTAAACCTCTGACTTAGGAGTTCTTTACCCAAAATTTCAAGAAGAAACATGTCATAGAAGCTTATAAATCCACCCAATGGAAGCAATTCTTGAATTTGAGACAAAGAAACCTATTTGTGGCTGAGTATGAAAAGGAGCTAGTTCTAACGGAGGCCTTTCGATGTCAACAATTTGAGGATGGATTAAATGATTCCATCAAAGAGTATCTAGTGGCAGTAACTTCTCTACAACATGTGAGCTATTATCAATTAGTTAAATTAGCTATCAGAGTAGAGAAACAAGAGATAGCCAAGAGACAAAGGACCCAAAGGAGAAATTTCGTTAGAGGTGGCTCATCTTCGAGTAAGAGAACCCGAGACTCGCAGGGTGTGTCCCCAACAGAATCAGTCTATAGCCAAGCCACTAGAGGAAGACGTCAAGGGCAGTTCACAACAACTAATACTGGTAGAGGCTTTTTAACTAGACAAGGAGATGGACCACTAGAGTGCCCACACTGTACTAGGAGACATTGGGGCACATGCAAGTGGTTGACTGGGGCTTGTTTTAAATTTCACCTAATGGCTAATTGTCCACAAGACCCGGGATATATTAGAGCATCCCATGGGGGTAGAGGGGCATCCAATGCACCTATGGCATCTAGAGGACGAGGTAGAGGTAGAGGTGGACCACGCCAATCTAGGGACATTTTAAGTACAACATCTGAGTCTGTTGATCGTCCTGTAACATCAGGCAGTCAAGCACAGGCATATGTTATGAAGGCTCCTGAGGAACAGGATGCCCCAGAAGTTATAGCTAGTACTTTCTCTCTCTTTAATCTTGATTGCATGCATTGATAAATCCTGGTTTCACTCATTCATACATTTGCACTAGGGGAGTGTGTGATAAGATGTTATCAATAGATCGACTAGCTTATGATACACATATGACTAGTCCATTGGGCCGTAGCGTATATGTGAATAGAGTGTATAAAGGCTGCCCTTTATGATCCAAGGGAAACAATTTGATGTTGATCTAATATAACTACCTTTCCATGAATTTGACTTGACCTTGGGCATGGATTGGTTGTCCAAACATCAAGCTATAGTTGATTGTGGGTTGAAAATAGTTATGCTCAAAGATTCTGATGGTTCAGAAACAGTAGTGCATGGTATACAACCTAGGCCTTTGACTAATATAATATCAGCCATGCAAGCAAGATGACTTCTTAGAAAGGGTTGTGAGGTGTTTTTGACTTTAATACTTTATTCAAAAAGGGAGAAGGTGTATTTACAAGACTTACCAGTAGTAAATGAGTTTCTTGATGTGTTCCCAGAAGAGTTACTAGGTTTGCCACATGAGACGAAGGTAGAATTATCTGTTGAAATTGTACTTGGTACTGCTCCTATTTCAAGGCCACCTTATAGAATGGCTCCTACAGAGTTAAAAGAGTTGAAAACTCAATTACAAGAGCTTTTGGACAAAGGTTTTATCTGATCCAGTGTGCTATCATAAGGAGTGCCAATTCTTTTTGTCAAAAAGAAGGATGGTACCTTACGAATGTGTATATACTATAGACAGTTGAACAAGGTGACTGTAAAAAATAAGTACCCATTACCCAGAATATAAGATTTATTTGATCAGTTGAAAGGTACAGAACTGCTCTTCAAGATTGATTTGCGGTCAGGTTATTACCAACTTTGGGTAAAAGATGTAGATGTTCCAAAGACTGCATTCAGGACCCAATATCGCCACTTTGAGTTCTTAGACATGCCTTTCGGACTAACTAATGCACCGACTGCTTTCATAGATTTGATGAATAGAGTGTTTCGACCTTACTTAGACCAATTTGTTGTGATTTTTATAGATGATATCGTCTATTCGAGGAATGAAGAGGAACATTTTCAACATTTGATAATTGTGCTCTACACTTTTAGAGAGAAACAATTATTTTCCAAATTAAGCAAATGTAATTTTTGGCTGAAGGAAGTTTCTTTCCTCGGGTATATCATCTCTTTGGAAGGTATCAGGGTAGATCCCAGTAAAATTGAGGTGATTCTCAATTGAAAGCCGCCTCAGAATGTGAAAGAAGTGAGAAATTTTCTTCACTTAGCTAGTTATTATCAACACTTTGTCAAAGGGTTCTTAGTAATTTCTTCTCCAATCGCAAAGTTACTTCGGAAAGGAACAAATTTTGAATGGAATGATAGATGCCAAACCAGTTTTGAGCAGTTAAATAAGATGCTCACCGAAGCTCCAATGTTGACACAGCTAACTCCTACCAAAGAATATGCCATGTACACTGATGCTTCTAGGAATGGTCTAGGTTGTGTATTGATGCAAGATGGGAAAGTGATGGTTTATGCCTCAAGGCAAATAAAGCCACATGAACAGAACTAGCCTACACATGATTTAGAATTGGCAGCAGTGGTGTTTGCCTTGAAAATTTGGTGGCACTACTTATACGGGGAAGATGTAGGGTATACACAGACCACAAGAGTTTCAAGTACATGCTCACACAGAAGGAGCTAAATTTGAGGCAACAACATTGGCTAGAATTGTTAAAGGCAATCATAGTTGACTACCACCCAGGAAAAGCTAATGTGGTCGCAAATGCTTTGAGTAGGAAGTCTATTTCAGCACTTTCATTAAAGCATAGTAGATGGATATGCAACCAGATGGAGCTTATAGCTCAGCTAAAAGTGAGTCCTGACTTAAGACAGATGATAGCACATGCACAAAAAGATGATACCACGTTGCAACAAATTATACAAGTGGTGCAAGAAGGGAAACAAACGGATTTTGTAGTGAAAGATGACGAAAGTCTCCACTTTAAGAGTAGATTATGTGTACGGGCAGTAAAGGACTTAAAGAAGAAGTTATTACATGAAACCCATAATAATGTGTTCACCATGCATCTTGGGAGTAACAAGATGTATCAGGACTTGAAACAACATTACTGGTGGCTAGGAATGAAGCATGATATAGTGGACTATATGTCCAAGTACTTAACTTGTCAACAGGTGAAAGCTGAACATTAAGTCTCATCTGGCCTATTCAATCCCATTCCAATTCTACAATGGAAATGGGATAATATCACCATGGACTTTGTTACAGGTCTACCCTTTACACAAACAAAATATGATGCAGTATGGGTCATAGTGAACAGACTCACAAAATCGACTCGCTTTATACTAATTATTCTATGGATCGATTAGTTGGGATGTATGTGAATGAGATTATTCGACTACATGGAGTGCCATTGTCAATTGTTTTTGACCGAGACCCATAGTTTACATCAAGGTTTTGGAAAAGTTTGCAAGCAGCTTTGGGTACTCAACTGAGCTTTAGCACAGCCTTTCACCACAAACGGATGGCCAATTTGAGAGAGTTATACAGATGTTGGAAGACATGCTTAAGGCATGTGTTATGGAATTTTCGGGCAGTTAGGATGGATACATTCCTTTGATGGAATTTGTCTACAATAATGGTTATCAGTCCAGTATAGGCATCAGTCCAGTATAGGCATGGCACCATCCGAAGCATTATATGGTAGAAAATGTAGAACCTCAGTTTGTTGGACAGAACTGACAGAGAATAAGATGATTGGGCTTGACATAGTCAAAGACACAAAAGAGAAATTGAGGGTTAGTTAGCAAAGATTGAAGGCCGCAAGTGATGGATAGAAATCATATACTAATTTGAAGGGGAAAGAAATTGAATATGTGGTAGGTGACAAAGTTTTATTAAAACTTTCTCCCTAAAGAAAAATGCTAAGATTTGGGAAAAAAGGGAAACTTAGTCTTAGATTTATTGGCCCATATGAAATCCTTGAAATGATTGGACAAGTGGCATATAGGTTGGCTCTTCCTATGGAACTATCCAAGTTGTATGATGTATTCAATGCCTCAATGCTACAGAGGTACCGATCGGATGATTCATATGTGTTACCCTTACAAGAAATAAAGATCCAACCAGACTTCTAATACGATGAAGAGCCAAAGTAAATTCTAGTTATAGAAGTGAGACAGTTAAAGAATAAGCATATTCCTTATGTAAAGCAGCAACACCAGACTCTCTGAGCCCTTTAGTATTGGTCTGTACTTAGAGATACTACTGTATATTGATATATACATGGTTGTATATGAGTTCAAAAATATATTGGAATCACTTCGATATATATGTTAGTGATATATAATATTATATGCCCTTACATAAACTTAGAGTTCATCTGTATGCGAAATCTTGGAGATTTTTGACATATAAGCTTCTAAGTGTGTAAAACCGAGTCCATTGGATGGATATGGCTATGGTGGCTAAGTTAAATTTATTCTAATGCTTTAGAGGTTATTAGATATTATTTGTAGACTTACTGGACACATAGAAAGCTTAATTGAAAAAGTTGATGTACATAAGGGATTTAAAAGTAACTTTCAATTCTTGGAGCACCAATATGTAATTTTATAAAGTTAAGAGGCTTAATTATACTTTTTAAAAGTCCGAGGACCAAAATGAAAATAAAAGTTTTGGTTATTCCTAAATCTGGGGCTTAATTGCAAATTTAGGAAAATTTTGAAGGGTATAATGGTAATTTCACATAAACTAAGGGAAAAAAGATAAATTCACCATATTTGGTCAAAGAAAAGTCAATATTCTAGACTCCTCTTCCTTGTGCATGGCCCGTGCATCCCACCATTTAGCCTTAAAACACTTCGTCTTAGTTAAAAGAAAGGAGAAGAAAGGGGAAGAGAGAAGAAGAAGAACAACAACAACACTTTCAACCATCACCAAATTTTCACCATTTTCTTGATTTTCCAACTCAAACTAAGGTGTTCTAAGTTAATTTGAGATTAAGAAACTCAAATCGATCATTATATTTAAGAAATTCTCAAAGTATTTTAAGATATCACTAAAGGAAAGTTTAGGTAAATTTTGTCACATCTCTCTCTACATTATGATTTTAAGTTTGGTGTTGAGATATGTTGTTCTTCATGCTTGAATAGGCTTGAAACATGGTTTAGATTAATGAAATGAGTCATGGAGAATTCTCCTTAAGGAAAAACTGAGATACCCTCTCTTTGGTTAAAGTTTGTAAAATTTTGAATATCTTTCAAAATTGATGGTTTAAATGAAGGGAATTAGATTTAATGGAGTGGTAAAATGTGTTGTTGTTTAGAAGTTCTTATTATATAACAAGATAGAAGCATGAATTACTATGACAAAGTCTTGAAAATATGACTTGAAAGTCATGCACATTAGGTGTTTAATAAAATAACTAAGTGAACTTAGCTTAGGAATTAAGGATTGTAATAGTGTGCATTAGAAAGAGGTTTTCATGTTTACTTAGAGTAAATTTGAATTTTTGCATAAATTTATAAGTAGTGACCTAATGTGCTTGGATAAAAATGTGCTCAATTATGCTTTAAAATGTGTTAGTGTTAGATCAAAGGCATTAAATGCCTTGGAAAATGCAAAAGAAAGAGAGTGTGAATAATAAGGGAAGTAATCATGTGAGAAGCTTAATAGCCGAATCCTATAGCTTAAAAATAGTGATATTGTGTTTTATACACTTGTGTGATGGTGTATAAATATGAGATACATGTTTGAGTAGTAAATGCATTGTATATTGTATGTATAAAGGCTTAGGAGCTATGGATCAAGGAGCTTGTACCAAGGCTTGTTGAAATCAAGGGAGTGTACATCTTCTTTTGAGGTGAGTTAGGAAAAGCATATCTCTCAAATGGGGTTAGGACATCCTAAGACATGCATGATGACTTGTATGTGAATTTTGAACCTAGGTAATACATAGTAAAATTGAATCTCAAATAGATGCTAGTATATTTAATAAACGACATTGTTTTGAATAACTTTTTCTACTTGGAGTGAAATTGATGTTCTTTATTTCATATTTTGAGGAATGATATCATTTTCAAAAAACTTGCTCTTGAAGTGCAAAGGACAATGTTTTATTTTTTGAAACTACATTTTTGAATAACTTTGCACTTGGAGTGCAAAAGATGACTTTCACTGTATGAAATAATGTTTTGGAACTTACATATGCATAACTGAGTCATGTATGCTGCATGTATGTGTTTTCTTTTGACTTAAAGCCATGGAAAGGTTCCATTTTATTGGTTCGATCGATAAATAAAGGCATGATACCTTACTTGATTTTAGTAATAAATATTTGTATATGATTTTTTGTGATTGGAGAGGTAATGATTGGCCATTTATGTGCTAGGCACAACATATTAAGTGACCCAGGTACCCTTAATGCTGGCATATAAAAATTGAGTCCTCGTATCGACGTCTTTCAACGGGACTTACGAGTGATTGCACACTTAGAGGATTGGTCACCGATGAGGTCATCATCTAAGGTTATGATGCTCTTGTTGAACGTAGTTTGGACTCATCATAGATAAAAGTTGAGCCAACACTGGGAATTGGTGGGTATGCACACTAGTTTGGTCGACTAGTGGCAACACACATAATTATTTTGGTCAACTAGTGGTGACATACATAACTATTTTGGCCTATTTTGAGATTTGACTTCCTGACGAGATTTGATTTTACACGTGATGCTTTTCTACTCTTATGTACTGGAACTGGAACCTATGTTCATTGAATGAGTGATTAATAGGCTAGGCCTTATTGTTGGATCCCAAAATTTTCTTAGAATTTATTCTATTAAATTAACAAGCATGAGCAAAAATTAGAATTTATTAAATTAGAATCTATTGGAGTTTAGTCATGAATATTTGATTTACATATGTTGGCATGAATTAAACAGAAATGTTAGAAATAAGTTAAGGAGTTAGAAGGCATTAGATTAAATATGGAAGGGTAAGCTTGGAAGATTAAAAGTTGTCTTAAATTAAT
>JANIIA010000191.1:29524040-29541570 GCA_027478495.1 Erythroxylum alaternifolium | reverse complement strand
GACAGCCTTTTTGATGCTTCTAATGGCTTCAAAACTTCATGCTTTAATCTTATATTTGTATTCCATCATTAAATCTACATGTAAAATCAGTAGGAACACAAAATGAGCAATTAAACTAAAAAAGTAGGAATTTAAATGAAATAATATATAAAAATATAGCAAAATCCATTGATATCATCTCGAATAAATTAGTTGCTTAAGCTTAAATCCATGAAAAATAAGTACTTTCATCTTCACAATTTATTAGGTTCTAGTTTTACATTGTTTAATTTGTACAAAAGAAAATTAATGAAGATAGAGACCTGATTTGGTTTATGTTCTCATTAAAAACATCTTCTATTCTTTTTCCCTTTATTTAGGTCTAATTTTTGAAAGAAAATTAATGAAGATAAAGACTTGATTTGCTTTATGTTCTCATAAAACATCTTATGTTCTTTTTGCCCTTTATTTAGCTCTAATTTTTGAAACTAAGGAAAGATAAAGGAGAGAATGGATGCTTTGATCTAGTTCCTTAAATTCAGCTACGATTATTTTTTACAAAGATCTTACACGCATAAGTTGATAATGAGGGACAAAAAAGGTAAATCACTTACTTGCATCACCTTTAACTTGAATACTGGATTTGAAAACTTGGTCTTTGATGATTGAGCCTATGCCAAGCTTAGAAGCATCTTCTTATTCTCCAGTTTTTTTTAGGTTTGATTCCTTGCATGCTTTATTATGGAACTCCATGTCATTAAGATTAAATCTCAATTTTCAGCTATAATTTCATGCCACCAAACTTAGCTTTAACATATACTATAAAGGAACAATGGAATCTTATGTTTTCATATATTAATGTCTATAATTAGTTATTTAGTGTACTATCATTTGCATTTTTCTCTAAAAGATGTAGCTTAGGTTTTTTATCTTTTTTTTTTAGTTTCCACATATTTGCCTTTAATATTTTTCCTTTTGCAATTTAGTATTTTCATGCTTGTCAATTTAAACCCTTCTTATTTTCATTCCAACATTTTTTTATTTTCAATTCTAAACCCAAAATTTGATTATATGTTTAAATTAACCTAGAAATTCCTAAAATTTAAAAAATGCCTATAGAATTGAACTATTTAAAATAAAAATTAATTAAACAAAAATTATTTTTTTCAAAAATTAACCAAAAGATCAAGAAACAAATCTAAGGCAATTAAAAGGTAAGTGATGAAAATTAATAAAAACTTTAAGTTAACAATCAAAATCCACATTTTTTAATAATATTTTATAATTTTTGTTGATTTTGTAACCAATAGTTACAAAATAAATAAAGTAAAATAGAATAAAATTAAATGTCCATAATTATTTCCCATTACATATCCTTGTTTACAAGAATAAATAAATCATAAGTATTTTTATAACAATAAGTACATAAAACATAAAAATAATTGGCTTTAATTTTATCCACCACACGTGAAATGAATGAATTAGAAAGAAAAAAAATAAACTCAAAATAAAGTGATTAAAAGACTAAATGAAATTAGAAGTCAAAAGATAAAAACTTAAGAACATAGAGAAATATAAAAATTTACACTAAATAAAAGTACCTAGAATTTAATAATAATTAAATAAAAGATTGAAACAAAATAACAAGTTCTAGAGATGTATCTTAGCATGAGATCCTAAAGAAGCATATAAACATTTAACTAAAATAAGATATGAGATGAAGGGAGATATATATGCATTTAACTACAAACCAAAAGAGATATCTAAAGTTCTAACCAAAGTTATAAGAGAAACCTAAAAAGGTATCTAGATATTTAACTGTGAACCTACAAAGGTGTCAAGGATTTAAATTGAAGACTAAAGTAGGGAGCCTAAAGAAAAGTTTAGGTATTTATCTATAAACTTAGAGAGCTATTTATGACTTAAACTGAAAATTAAGATTTTTAGAGGACTTTTTAAGTATTTAACTAGAAATATCTAGGATTTTAAACTAAAAATTATGATAAGATGCCTATAAAGATGTCTTCGTATTTAGCTATTAACCTAGAAAAATATTTAAAGTTTAAACTAAAATTAGGGTAAGACTCCTAAAGAGATGCCTAAGAATTTGAGTATAAACCTAAAGATGCAACTAGATTTAGAACTAAAAATGAGATGAAAACCTAGAGAGGTGTCTATGTATTCATTTATGAACCTAAAAAGATATCTAAGCTTAACTAAAAATTACAATAGGAGACTTATACAGTTTTTTATGTATCCAATTATAAACCTACAGCTATATCTAGGATTTAAATTAAGAATCAAAATAAGAGACCTAGAGAGATATCTAAGTATTTAACTACGAATCTAGAGAGATATCTAAGGTTTGAACTAAAAATTATAATAAGAGACATAGAGAGATATCTAGATATTTTACTATGAATTAGAAAGGTTTCTAGGGTTTGAATGAGAAAACTAATATAAGAGGCCTAAAGAAGTGTCTAGTTATTTATAATTACTAACCAAAGGAGATTCCAATCAATATTTTGATAATAATACTATAAATAGATTTTATTATTTTCAATGAGAAGAACATAAGAACAAGATGTAGTTACAAACTTAAGAAAATAGTTTATAAAGTTGATAAAAGAAAAGATGACGCTTGTAACTTACAAAGTGAAGACCAATTTAAGAACAACACGAATAATAAGGAATATTGAGGTCATTATTTAGTCTATAATTTTATTTAGTGACTTTGATGTTCTAAAAGCCCACTATGCATAAACATTTCATATCGCTTCATTGTATGATTTTATTTATTCATCAAGAGTCAATGAAGCTTTTGGTTTTAATTAAAAAAACCTCTCGCTCTTTCAATCATTCTTTAGGGTACATTTTGGTAAGTGTTTAAATCATAATTTCATTAAAAATAATGGATTTTTATCATTTGAAGTTATTAAAATAATTTTTTATAGGGATCAATTAACCTATATAGGTTAGTAGCCAATCAATATAAGTTAAAGTTGTCAAAAATAAAGTACCTAGAGTTTATAGTAATATTTATTCATGTATTAGTCGATCAATGTGCATAATGGTCAACCAATATACCTACTAGTCAGCCAATGCCTCATTGATAATGAATTTGTATATTCAATGGATACTAGTTGTCTAGTACTATGTTATTAGCCATTATAATGACTAGTTCTTAGTTACTACAGCTAAAAAGGGTCCTAAAATCCTACAAATACATGTTTTTTCTTTAGTTCTCATATTAAGAAGTATTTGGGTGTCTTTTATAAATGTTTCTAAAGGATCTTTTTAGTTTGAGCTTGAGTCGAATGATGAAAAATTATCATGTCCAATATTTTGAAGGATGAATCTATAAAGAATTCACCTATCATAGTAACAAGAAAACCATATTATTGTATTGAATATTCCTAATCATTTACTGTATGTCCATATTATACATACAAATTTGGTTTTTGGTTGAGCGTATTTGATGGCTCTGTATGAATTCGCAATTTTTGATCCCTCTAAAATTTGGTTGTTGGTTGAGCATATTAAATCGCTCTATATGAATTAGCAATTTTTGATCCCTCTGATCATGTTCTCAAAAAATTATTTTAGCGTCATTGTCTCATATTTTTATAAGTGAGCCTCTTACAATTATCAAGTGATAAAGTAAGGCATTTTGAGTTCTAAGACTTGGTTGGAGCATTATATTATTATCTTTGAGGGTGTACCGAGTGGGATTGAAGTCCTTCTTCACTTTGGAAGAAAATTGTAAAAGGATTCCTTTTTGTTGAGAAAAGATTATACAAAAGTTATTATGCACCTTGAAAGAAGAAGTATAGTGTAATTTTGAGAAGAGTCTTAGGAATCGATGTAGGCAAGGGTTGTTTATTGAACCATTATAAATCGATTTGAATTCTCTCTTCCATATCCTCTTTATATTATTGTTCAATTATTTAATTGATTTATATTAATCAATTTCCTCATCTTTATTTATTTTGATTGTTATTAGTTAAGTAAATTAGTTATAAAGTTGTTAAATTTTATAAACATCTAATTTACTCCCCTCTGAGTGCTAATAGGGACTAGCAAGCAATGTTACAGCAAGTCTATGAGAATAACATTTCAAATGAAATCCTATAGCAGAGATCATAATGATATATTAGGGTCATCATCATCATCATTTAACTAAGAGGGATAAAGCATTAGTAGCGCACCTTTCTTTATGATTAACTCTATTTGAAAATTAAGATTAGATTCTTTTTAATGGCCAAAAGTGTAGACCTAAGGAAAATAGTTTCAAATGGCCCCTTTATAACTTCAAAAATTGTAATAACAAAAAAGTCCCAAAATTAAAGGAAGAATGGGAATCTTAAGATAAGAGATCAATTTCCTTGAATAGTAGGGTTGTACATTTCTTATTTTATGCATTAAGAAGAGATTACCTTAATAGGCCTCTTTATGGGAAATGACTTATAAAATTTAGCACAACTTAGAAGTTACATATGAGGGAACA
This sequence comes from Erythroxylum alaternifolium, assembly GCA_027478495.1. Classification (NCBI taxonomy): domain Eukaryota; kingdom Viridiplantae; phylum Streptophyta; class Magnoliopsida; order Malpighiales; family Erythroxylaceae; genus Erythroxylum; species Erythroxylum alaternifolium. The sequence goes on along the minus strand of JANIIA010000191.1, from coordinate 29,537,084 downwards.
AATCAAGTAAAGGAGAGAAAAATTATCATATTAACATATTAATATAAATTGTTTCAAGTGAAGCATGATGAACACATATCTAGTATGTACAATAGATTTATTGTTATTATCAATTCTCTCAAAATCCTTAGAAAGACCTATATTAATCTTGAAATAATAAGAAAGTTACTTAGGTCTTTTCTAAAGATGTAAGAAGTTAAAGTGAGGGCTTTAATAAGAGCCAAGGATTTGATGACTCTACCATTGGCGAAACTTATTAGATCTCTTCTTATATATAAAATAAAATCAAAACGACATAAGAAAAAAATGATGCTTTCAAAGAAAAAGAATTTAGTGTTCAAAGCCTCAAACTAAGAATCGAGTGAAGAGAAAGAGATATCAACTAAAGCAATGAAGACATTGCCTTAATCATTAGAAATTTCAATAAATTATTAAAAAAGAAATTTATTAAAGAAAGGGCTTCAAGAAAGGTAAAGGTGAATTAAAATATAATTCCTATAATATTATTTTCTTTAAATTTAGAAAACTTAACCACATGAAGCCATATTGTCCTCTATTTAAAGATGATGGAAAGTATGAAACAAATTATAAGAAAAAGAAGAAGGATAAGAAGAAAACACTTAAAGCTTTAACTTAGGATGACATAAATGGGTCTGAAAATGAACATTATAAGCTTTTGAGATGAAAGTGCTAAGGATTTTTTATAAAGAAGTATCAAGAATAAGGAAAGGTAAAAGCTTATGTATTTGAGGTTATATCTTCTTATTTATCATTTATCAATGTTTCATATATTCCCCTTGTAGGATTATAAGTAATTAATTCATAAATATCTTAAAATGAGCATATTTAAAAAAAGAAAAAATTTGTAACTACAAAAAAGAGAGAGAAGATTATGTTATTCAAATTTTATTTTGCATCTTACTGTCATTTTCTTTAGATACTTAGCTATATTAAATCAAATTTTCATATAATCTTGCTTATACAAATTCCTTCATTTTTATTAACCCAAAAAATTAACCTTACTATGCCTTTACCTAATTCTTATTATACTTTAATGTAAAAAACTTTTGATGTCTACCTCTAGTTTATTCTATAGTGGTGTAGATGTGAAATATTAGCAAGCCTATGGTTACAACTCTTTCTATCTATTGATCTGAGAGTTCCATTGATTTAAACCCTAAGCACTTAGAGTGAATTGAGTAACTCTTTTATGTGAGAGTGTTGAATCATGTAGCACTTGATTTCAAAAAGGTTGTCAAGATATTATTTATAGTGTTTTCTTGAGGAAATTTATTCTATAATTGTTTTATTCTAAATGTATTTCAATTTAATTCTTAAGGCATAACATTTGAAGTGTGAATAGAGGTTGTGACGGAGACGTGGATATTTAGAAGAGTTACTGAATTTGAATTGTTATTTATTTAAGTACAAGCTAATGCTAAGTGTGAGGAAGTTAATATGTGTTGCTCTAGTCATATTGTTAGGCTTATATTTAGTGTATTTTGTTTGTTTATTTGAGTATTTTTATTTTTTTAATACTTAAGTTGTGAATATTTTGTTTTAATGATCCACTTCACTTATTTGAAGTAAAAGAAACTAATTCAGAGTAGTTTAAAGCAATTTGGACTAGTTTTGACTAAGTTATAGAGTGTACGACAAGTAATTGGTCATGTTTGAAGAGTTTGGAGGCATGTTAATTGACTTCTGTTAAACATGCTTGTTTTTATCAGGAACACATCCATGATGAGTGATGAGTATGCCATGTTGATATTACATGGCTGTGTTTGTGCACATGTTAGCCCCAAAAAAGCATCATGCATATGTTTAAAGCACATAGTCATTAACAAGCCCGTATTAATGCTTGTGTATTTTCCAAAATCTAAATTTCAACCTATAAAAGGTAAAATTAAGAGAAAAAGTAGTAAATGAGGCTCAAGAAATATAATTAGAAACCCTAAGATAATAGAAAGTATGAAGAATAACTAAAGAGACCCTTTCGAAATGGATTTTCATTGATCTACATTGAATTTTCTAATGGTTAAAGGGATTTTATCTTCTTCTCCTCGATTTTTTGTCTTCTTTTTAATTTTGAAGTTATGTTGAATATAATTAGGAACTAAACCGTTTTTGGTATTTAGATTAGATGAACCTCAAGACATATATATATTATTTATTATTTATTATTCTTGAATTAATATTGTTAGTTATATGAATAGATCTAATATGATTAAATGGAGTTTCATGAAAATTTAAAGATAGGTTGACATAAATCTTTAAGATTAGGGTCAAACCCAGTAGTGAAATTCATAAATTGACTAATACAATTCTATGGTTTTTAATTACAAAGAGATTCAACTAGTTAACCAAAGATGAGGTATTACTAGTCTTAAGAAAAGTATTAGCATAATTAAGGAATTTCCACAATCCAATAAACCTTAAAGTAAATTGATTAGTGAAATCAAATTGTATAAGAAGTACTATGGGGGATTCGAATTCTAGGTACTACTATTTTGTAGATTGATTTCTTTGTTTAATTTTTATTCTAGTTTATTTAATTAAACTATTTTGGATGGTAAAATGAGAGATTTAGAAAGAAACATGACGTGGGAGCTACTATCTCCCAAATGGGAAGGAAGTTGTTGGGCTAAAGTGGATCTATAAGATTAAGTTCCATGATGATGGAACTAGTAAAAAATATAAAGTAAGGCTGGTTGCACATGGGTACATGCAATAAGAAGGCATAGACTTTAAAGAATTGTATGTGAAGTCAATTTAATTAAAAATTGGATCAATTTAATGTGAAGTCAACATTCTTGCATGGAATCTGAGAGGAAAAATTGTATATGCAATAAGTAAAAAGGTATGAGATTTTAGGTCATAAAGACAAAGTTTGCCATTCACTACAAGAAATTGTATTTTTAATGGTCACTAAAAGTAGTAATATTAGTCACTAATATTAATAATGCCCAATATTTAAAGTCGTGACCTCCCGTCACAAATGCCTTTATCACTAATAAAATAGTGACTAATTTAGAAAAATGGTCACAATTATGTAACATACTAATAAGCTTTCGGTAACAAAGATAAGGATAATCTGGTAGATATGTAACCTTACTAGAAAAGATAAGGTAAAAAATATAATGGTCTGAGACAAATTAAAGGTGGCTAGTGTTAATGAAAAATTGAGAGAGGCATAACTTAGATGAATTGTACATGTTAAGAAGAGATATCCTGACGTGCCAGTGAGAAGATGTAAGAAAATATTACTTAGAGACTTTAAAAGGAAAAAAAGAAGGCCTGAAAAGAACTGAGGGGAAGTGATCAAAAATGATATGACTAGGTTAGATCTTACTGAGGACTTGGCTCGCATTAGGAAACTTCAGTGTACTAGGATACGGGTTAAGGGTCTTTCTTAAAATAGGACATTCACTTTATTGTAGGCTATAATAACCTGCGTCCTTTGCATTTAATAAATAATATTTACCTCCTAAGGTGTATAGCTTAGTTAGTTTCTTATGTAGTGTAATCAATGACTTGATAGGCCTGATCAAATTTACTCTTGTACAATTCTTTTATTCAGAATAAGTCATCTCTTATGGTATTTATTTCTCCTAAAGTTTATTGCTAATCTTAGACACGTTTTATAGGTATGTTATTTTATGTTGTATTTATTACTCTTGCCAATTATTTTTAATACTACGCGTATTGTTTCTCTTTAATATTTATGTGTATTATGTTGTATTTTTATATTTAGTTGTTTTTCTTACCTTTTATGTTTATTTGATTGATTTATTTATTTGAATTTATTTCTTAGATATGTCTGCACATCCTTTTATCATTTTGTAAGATCTTCATGACACATTGCATGTGGGTCTATCAGAAATAGCCTCTCTACTAGGTAGGAGTAAGGCTACGTAATACTGGACCTTTTTAGACCCCTCGGCTCAGTGAGACTATAACTGGGTGTTGATGATGTTGGCCACAATTATGTAACACTTTTGTGACAAAAGTACTAACCCTAAAAACTATGGAATTTGTGACAAAACTATATGGTCACAGTAACTCTACATATTTATGACAAGTTTGTTGACTCAAACAGTATAAAGTAGTGACGAATATAATTGTAATAGTATTTCATTTTATTATGACAACATCATCGCCACTAAAATAATTGAAAATAATGACAAAATATTTGTCACTCTTGCTTTTTTATTAGTGTCCATTGCTTCTTGTTCACTAATATTTTAAGGAAAAAGTGTCAACATCATTTTGTCACAAAAATGAAAAATCGTTCTTACAAAAAAAATTGTCACTAGTGTGTTTATTATTGTCAAATATAAAACTATCAATTCAACAATGGAACTACATTGGTGGTAAAAGAAATTTGCTTTAGTGACCATATTGTCTAACATATTTCCTCATAAATATGAAAGTTATATGTTACAATAATGTTGTCACTAAATAAAGATTATACGTTACAATAAATTTATCACTAATGTGTTCATATTTTTCACAAATAATATTATTAAATTGAACAATTTAATTGCTTAATTGATAAATCATTTTGCATTGGTGGCTATAAAATAGAATTTGTCACAAATGAAACAGATTTTTAGTGCCAACATATTGTCACATAAGCCCAAAAATATTACTATATATAAAAATATATAACAATCACTAAAATGTACAAAATTCTAATTTCCAATATATAAAATTGGAAGATCTAATATCCAAGATAATTATATTTATTACAATTATCCTAAACTATTACATGCCAATTTAAGCTAAACTCTCCAAGGTAAATTTTCCTAGCTATTCTTCTAGATAAAGTTCACTATTGATTTGTTTCCTTCAAAATAAATAAATAATAGAATCAATTAATTAGTTTATAAGATATTAAGCTATAAATTTAATACTAACATTTTATAATAATATAATGATAATGATAAGAAGTAATAATATCTATTCTAGATTTTATAAATTTATAAATTCACATGACTAGTTGGGGTATTTGATGTTGTGGCACTTAATAGATCTCCAATTAAGATAAAAGAAATGAGTAACAAACTAGGAATTACTCTAGTATTTTCCAAATGTGCAAAAATAGATAAAATTTGTTTCATTTCCATGCTTCTCAATAGCTACATCTTGAGCTTAAATCTTTTCATTTTAAGCTTGAATCTTTTCATTTTGTGTTTTTGTGATTTCTGTAAGTCTTACAACTTCATCATCTAAATCACTTGCATGTTTCTTTGCAGCCTCAGCTTTTGCTAAATTTGACTTTTTCTCGAGAGTTAGATGTTATCCCTTAACACCTAAACCACGTAAATAGTTTGACTTTCTTTCTAGGACAAGACTGAAACGCTCAACAAGTGGTAGATGTGCAGATGAAATCTTTTCTTTGTTTTTCTCTTCCTCTTTTTGAAGCTCATTCTCCATGTTTAGATAGAATTTGAAAATTTAGTAAAGTAATTTCAAAATTTTCAAAAAAAATTGACTACAACTTCCATACCATTATATCTTCTCCATTTCGAACAAAACAAGTTCCATTTGGCTTTTGTCGCAATAACTTCCAAACTTTAATAGTGTTGGGCCACTCATCGGAATATTTATCTTTCTAAAAAGATAAAAACAAAAAAAAGACAAAGAAAATTAATGATTTAATTGGACTTGATTTTTTTAAGAAAAATATAATTTAAATTTTAAGTAAATAAAATTTTACTTTACCATCTTATATGAATCTGGACTACTAGAAACTGATGTCATCTATTGATTTCCCCTATTATTTGTGTTTCTTCCTCTTTGATCCTATACATTGATAAACAATTTATTTTTAATAAAATAAAACAACTAACAAAATAAGTTAAAGTACTTAAAATTTAAAATTACCTTAAAATTTAGAGTCTTCCAGTTATTCTCAATCAACCATTGATAATCACCTTCCTTCACATCTTTTAGGCAATCTTTGCTTTTGATATGGCTTTGTTGTAAATTATAATGTCGATTTTTATATTGTTCATGCACTTGTTGGATCACATAAGAATGCATTTGAATTGAGAAATTGAATTTATCCTAAAATTCATATAAAAATATAGTTAGGAAAATTAAGCACAAATTCAATGCAATGACAAAATTAAACTCGATTGCAATTAAATTGATACTATTTTGATGGGAAAACTCTTTTGCTTTTGCACATAAAAGTTTTTAAGTCTGAAATGAACCTACAAGGTGGATTGAAAGAAAATCATGCACTTTCCTTTAAGGTCTAAGCTTTGCAAAAGTTTGATGGGACAACTCTTTTGCTTTTGTACAATTTTTTCATTTTTTGCTTATTTTTCCTATTACTGAAACATACTAAAAAGAAAAAAAGGTAAAAGAGTGGAAGAAAAGAGACAATTACAACCATTTACCTTATGAATAAAAAAAGTGTCATACCCTTAAAAATGACCACAGTGCCTTCTTATCATCCTTTTAAATCTCTTTCCAACTAGAGACATGAAGTCCAAGTTTTCGAATGCACATAGTAACTTCCGACTTGAAAAGGCTGGCATGCTTATCGCATACCTTATAGTATAGATGAGGAAATTGAACATTAATTCATTTTCCTTTACCTTTCTTCTTGGCAAGTCTAGTATTGATTGTTGGTCCTCATCAACGTTTTTTAGAATTTACATTCCTATTTAAAAAATAACAATTAATAGACATATATAATATTAATTAAAAATTTAAATGTACAATCATATAATTTTGAAGATTAAGTTACTAATTCTAACAAAAACTTTTTCTTTTAGCCTAGGTGCATTATTTGAACTTCCAACTGTAGCATCAAACTGTTGATTAGGAGCCTCTATAGCTTCTGACTCCTCTACCATACTAGGTTCATTTTTTTCATCATCCATATTTGATAAAGATCTACTATTGTTAACCATCTTGCAGTTTCACATATAATTACAAATTTTAACCATCTTGCACTTTTAAAAGGAAGTACTTATTAGGAACAAGCAGCATAAGCAACTAAAACAAATTATAAGGAAAAAATTCATTAGGTCTACAAGTAGAAAAAATCAAGAGAATATTAATTCTAGTACTAATGGTGGCCTGGTGAGGTAGTATAGTGGAAATAGCTACATACAAACATGCAAATTTGTAATAGAGTATGAAGATCCCTTAGTTTATTTCCTTAGTCTATTTGCTACGACTCTTAAACCAAGACATGCATTGGACTCAAAATAACATTGCAACATTACCATCAAAGAATGCTAGTGGAAACCATGTCATAATATAAATATAAAAAGTAAAAGGTTATTATATTTTAATTATTCATTTAATTTTGAAAATTACAAATTTATAGATCCTATTATGCAAAAAAATCCATTAAAGGTTCTCTGTGAAAAAATTCTCGCAAAAGTAAAAGCCAATAATGATTATTAAAAAATAAACATAAAACCAACAACATTGGAAACCCTTACCCAGTACAATATCATCAAAAGTCAAAAAGTTAAATTAATCCAAAAATAAATTTAAACTAATATCTTATTTAGAAATTTGCATTTAATCAATTAATTAAATGCAAATTTCTAAATAAGATATACCCAGAAAACTTAAATATTCTGATTTGATTTGAAAAAGAATTCAATTAAAAATTAATACTATTAAGTAAAGAACTACGTATAAAGTAATCTTACCTCAAAGAAGAAAAGTACAGAGGAGATTCCAATTAAGACAAAAAAAGAAGTATAACTTTCCTCCCAAATTAGTTTGACTATTAGGGTTTCTTTCTATTGTATATTGTATTTTATTCACTTAAGGAGTTTCTGGTTGTCCCTACTCTTTTATTTGTCGCTACCTAACTCAAAATATTGAAAAAATGGGACTCTCCCCTGCCACATTATTTTTTGTCTTTTTTGGCTCCATTTTTCTAAACCTTCTAAGCGGCACAATTTATAAGTTAAAAAGTTGTGTTAACTCTCACTAGGCCAATTTTCAAATTTATCGCTACATTACATACACATAACTAAAATTAATAAATCAAATGGTTAATCCTTAATTTGAGAGTACTTAATAATATTTTCTAAACTATTAACATAACTAAGTAATTGGTTAACCAAAAGATAATTTTGACTAATATGAACAATTAAAAGTTAATTGTACACTTGCAATTCTTATCAATTCCTCTTCCCTTTGTTGCCACATAATGTTTGGTTATTCCTCTTCCCTTAGTGGACCAACATTTTCATTATCCTCACTAAAACTAGGTGGGTTGCTAGTCAAACCTTTGTATGTTTCATATGATGTGTTCAATCTTGCTTGTAGAGAAAACTTAAAAAAATTAACTTCTTTTATGAGATCAAACAAATGGTGACAAATTGGTACCATCAACCTAGAGTTCTTTAAGGATCCTAAGTGCAGCTCCTTAACAAAAGAAACTTTTTATTTTTTATTTTTCATTGCAAAGAATGATATCAAAATAGGGTAATTTTTTGGTTACAAAATTTTTTATGTTTACTATACCAAATTTAATTAATTTTTTGTTAAAAATATTTTATTATATAAAAAGAAATATAGCAGCATGTGAGCAGTATAGAAATAAAATTAAATATTTATTTAGTTTCCTCCACCTTTCCTCTCCCTCCCCTTTTTCTCTCTTGTTGAAACCTAAACCATCCTCCCTTCCTAAAGCCTATACTAAAAATTGTAGGCAATATGATGTTGATAAAAAAGAAAGAGGGCCTTGTCATCAGAGCTTATGAAAATTAAGATATACATCAAGTTATCTCCTCTCCTCGACTACCGAAGTTGAAGCTCATTGGGTTCTCTCTCTCTCCCCCTTCTCTCTCTCTCTTCTTCTCTCTTTTTCCTTATTTAGGTTTTCCAACTAACAGAGCTTGGCTTATTCATGGGTGTATTTTAATTTCTTCTTTGTTAAATTAATTCTTCTATTTTAATTGCCAGCTGCAAATTCTTTTCCAATTTCTCAACTTCTGGTTGATTCCACAACAATATACTTGTTATTATATTTTAAAACTATATTGGATGAAATATACTTATTTCAATCTTGATTCTATTGCTTTTTGTGCATTATGTTCTCTTTAAAGCACGTCAAGGAAATATTTTCATCTGTTAATACTGCATATAAATTTTACTTTTAGTAGATTACTGATATTGTTGACCACTTGGTTTGTTTGAACTTGTAATCATTTAAACCTGTTGTAATTTTTTCCTTTTTAATTAAAATTATTCAGTTTCTTAATAAAAAATTAGTCAATGTTTACCTACTTACTAGCAATTTGGACATATAAGGTCATTTCTTTTTTCTTTCCCAACATAATTTTCAGTATTCAATTATTAATTGCTTAAAAGTTTCAACACTTGACAAAAATTCTTCCACAATTTTGCCTTCTCATCAAACAAAAAAATTACCATCAAATTTAGGTAAAGATGATCAATTAATGTGTGTTTATACACACATAAACACGAACACATGATCACTTAGTTAGGCAGATTAATTCTTCTAAGCAAGATTATGTACTGATAATGCTATAGTGAAATTGATGGCTAATTTGAATTTAATTGATAGTTAAGGTTCAAATTTTAGCTAATTAATTAGTTAGTTAAGCTTCTAATTTCAGTCTTTTTCCTCTTTGGTACTGCCTAGTTAATGTAGAGGATGAACTTTTCCATATTGATTATACTTTTAAATGATTATTAATTCCTCTATGGTTTAATTAATTACTAATTAAACTAGCTCACTTACTTGTTGTTGCCTTAACAATTAGCAATTTGGTTTTTGCTAATTTTCTTTTAGTTTTTGTTTCTTTTGTTGGGTACTGGGAAAGAAGTGATGTAGACAAATATACTTTTTTATTTGATCCATTTGACTGGAGTGCACTACATTAGCTGGGATGCCCTAAAACAATTATGTATGGCTTTTTCAGTATGTTTAAGAACCATAGGATCCTTCTTTTTCATTTGTTCCTCAAAATTTGAATTAAATAGTGTTTCATCATTCTCCATTTTCAAATTCCCATAAAATCATTTCAACCAAAACATATAATCGCATAAGAAATTGTTTACACACTAACTACATCTAATTAGGCTTTTAGGTAATAATAATTTAATCTAATCAATTCTTTTCGACTTTACAGCACTTTTTATAATTGAATCTTTATAGTATTAGCTATTTTCAACTTTCATATGAATCTTAGTTTGTTTGATCAACTGATTTCCTCCAATTTTCAACTTTTAATGGCAATAAATTGTAGAAAAGACTTCCAAAGAAAAAAAAATGTTGTAAAGATGTAACTAGTAAAGATAAATGTGAATTTTTTGTCCTTTGTTTGCAGTATTCAATAGAACACAAGTTATAGAGGAAAATAGAAGCTTAGAATTCTAAACTTCTAGGAAGACAGATATCATCAGGTAAGTGTTAAATAGATATCATCAGGTAAGTCTTCAAATTTCCCTTTTGTGCTCTATTAATTAGTGATATCTATTCTTAAAAATAGGTATGATAGTTTTCATAATTGCTAGTTTTGTGCATTATTTCTACTGGTTTTTTCCTAGTTATATACATTGCTTTTTCTTTTTTCTACTTTTACCTTGTATTCTTCCATTTTCTTTATTTTTGACATTTTGTCCATGCATTAACATTTCTATACTTATTAACACCAAAAACTGATCACTTATACATTAATAAAAAATTTGATTCAAAATAAAATGCATTGCTTATTTACTACAATAATTTGACTTCTCATTTTGGATACCTTCCCAATGGACATAAATTTTTTCAATATATTTGAAAATATTTTTTGACACCAAGATATTAGTATCACTTATTGCAATCTAGTGGTTATTTGTATGTATTATGCATATGGTATATATATTTAGCATGTAATGATGATTTTTCAGAAAAAGTCCAGTCACTGATAAGTATGAATTGCATCATATTTTAGGGCTTAGTTTGTTATGTGTTTAAGTGTTAATTTAATCATTTAGTATATGTTTAGGTTAGAATTGTGTTAGTTTGTTAATTAACTGTGTTTAAGTGTTTTTTATGGGCTAGTCAAGTCTTTGAGCTTAATTATTATGTCTTTGAGGGACATTGATGTGTTTGTTAGTATTTCAGGGTCAACATCGAAGAATGGAGAAGTTTTGGAGACACTCGTGCTAAAAAAATGACCCAAGATCATGACAGAAGCATTAAAGCCAGCCTGCCATGATCGTGATAGAAGGGTCAGATGTTGCCTACAATCATGGCCTGCATCGAGTATATACACAGACAATTAAAAAAGTTAGGTTTCGAGGGAGTTTTTGGACCTTTCGGACCCAAGAAAAACCCTAGGGCTGCCTAAAATACAAAAGGTATAAAAAGAACAAGACAAAGAAGATAAGGGATCTTCTGTATAAGCCACAATTGAGAAACCCTAGAGAGAGTTGAATGAGAGATCGAGAAAGAGAAGAAGGAAGAGAGACGTGGAGAAGAAGCCTACGCAAAGTACTTCGTAGAATAGGAGGTTTTTCGATGTTACTGCCTCCGTCATCCATTCTAATCTTGTTTTTGGTTAATTTTCCATTTTATTATTGTATAAAATTGGGATAGCCGTTGATGATAGGATTGTATGAATGTTGAGGATGTCTAAACTCACCTTCGGGTTGTTTTATCTATGATTTAATGAAATTTGATTGTTTGTGTTTTACTGGATTTATTGTGATTTAATTTCTGCACTTGCATAATTCTTCAATAAACTGAAAGGGTGAATCGAGTAAAAATTTGTTAAATTAGGCTAACGAGAGTTAGGTAATTTAATAGAACAAGAATTAAATCAAATCGGTAAATTGCACAAAGAGATATCTTGCATAGGATTCCTGATAGTTTTTGCACAATTTCATATCTAATTAGGATTTTGGATAGATTGTTAATCGAGAGATTGCAACTCCCATAATCTAATTAGGGTTAATGGTTATAATTCGAGGGAGAGTAATCAACCCTAGAACCATCTAGAACTAGAAATCTAGTAGTTCATAATCGATTAGATTAGCATTAAAGATAGATAAAATTCCCTTTTCTCTCAATTGCTAGTTCTTTAGGTTGATTATTGATTCAGTGCTATAACTACTATTTTGTTAATATTTTTGTAATTGATTCTTGGAATTGAGTTACGTGATTGAATTAAATTATTTTCTTAGTTTTGCTACATTTGAATTATTGTGCATTGTTTTGGCCTTAAATTTTAGGATTAGATTAACCATCCTCGTGGGATTGACACCTTAGGTACTATGTGAATGACCTGTACGCTTGCGGATTCTCGAGGTTAAATATTAAAACTTACATATAGCGAAAAACTGCGATCAAGTTTTTGACACTATTGTCGGGGAGGCGATTAATTTAGTTCTTTAGTCTAAGGTTTTTTCACTATCTTTTGTTTTTAAATTAAAAAATTGAAAAATGAAAAAAGTTGGGGCATAAAGTAGAGACACATCAAGACATATTAAAGTGAGAATGAGACATTTGAAGAGTTAAATGCTAAAAAGAGATAAAAAGAACAATCATGGATGATGTATATTATAGGGAGCAAGGGACTCTTGCAAATTTCCATAAGCTCAAATTTAGTTAGGAAAATCATCATCCTTATATGAACCAGTACACTTTGGGGTGGCAGAACCACCCAGATTTCTATTAGTCTAACAATGTAAGTACTTACGTGGGACATCAAGACCTATTTGAATTTTAATATGATGAATCTACACTACAAGAATAATATAGATTGTCAAAAAATGTCGCAGAATCAAATTTGCGACGTTTTAAAAAATGTCACTAAAAATGTTGCGGATTGTGGTGTAGGCAATAGGTTTCTTCGACGTTTTACGTAAAACATCGCAGAATATGTATACATTCTGTGACATTTACAAAAACATAACTAAAAGTGTTTACTTTCTGCGACAAACATCGCGAAGTCCATAATATTCCGTGACGTTTTCATAAACGTCGCGAAAAGGTAGATTCTGCGACGTTTTATGTAACGTTGAGGAAAGCCTCATTTTGTG